>WION01000147.1:0-124618 GCA_015039365.1 Amanita rubescens
TGACGGTGACGGAGTGAACCCGCGACGTAAAGGAACGTGAGTGCAACGAAGTTGCGACGGAGAGATATCAAACGGATGCGGAGGAGTGAAGGGCAGTATATTCGATGTCCATACAGTACAATGAAGCCGTATATAAACTAATATGCACGAGGCGCACTCACCGCAATCATCCTGAGCTCCTCCGATGGTCCGTGCGCGTATGCGGATTGCCTTGCTGTATGAATATGTCGAGTCGGCGGGTTGAGCCCTTGGCATCGTGTACGGGTGTCGAGGCGCGAAGGTTTAAGTGCGTCGGAATGCTCCGACGGATATCTCCGATGTCGGAATATCGGGCCGCGGATGCCTGCTGCACAACGTAACCGGAATCGGTACGTTACACATCCTGGATACTTTTAGAAACTGACTCCGAGTCAGCGCCGCGGTGATAAGAGGGGATAAGATTTGTGATAAGGGAGGTGGGTGGGATGCTTCCGTTCTTGAATCGCTACAATCATGTCGCAGGCATCGTCGCTATCGCAAGCTCCGTCGGCCTCTACGAATCCGTTGGCTGATGCGACCGCTGCTCAGCTAAAGAAGATGTCGGTGAAGTTTGTCCAGCGTCTGGAGTCTAAGCCGGAGGGTCCGCAGGCGGAAGACGTAGCCGAAGTGCGCAAGTGGGTGGAACTGGCTCGAGGAGATGTGGTACGTCGATCGCATCGTATCGGCCTTTCGCTTATCGTCGAGTCTAGAAGAAGATACGGCGGTACAAGAAGGAGCTGGAGGAGATGGAGAAGGAGGTACTGATCATCTCTGTTGTGGAAGAAGGACTGGAGGATTTCGATACGCTGGAACGGTGGTTGGCGGATCTGAACGAAGCAGGCACCATAAGTCGGTCGGAATCGGGCGTAGGTTTATCACCAGCGGACTCCATCAGCGTCGTGCCATCCGTCACTACCAGTGCTGCTGAGCGGAAACGAGCGGGGCCGTCTTCAGTTCAGGTCTCCTCCTCGAAGAAATCGGATGCTGGCGCATCGTCTCGTAAGGCTACTCCTTTTCCTGCTACCGAATTAATTGCGACCGATCAGGTACGTTGATTGCTGACTATGTGCTTGTCCCGTCGTTGCTGAAGGGCCGTCAGCGTTGCGCTTTGTGCGTGGAGCATGATCAGTTGTGCATTGTTAGTTCGGCGGGCGATGCATGTGACTTTTGTCGTCGTCGGAAGAAGGGGTGTAGCAATGTCGGCAAGCGGGGAACCAGCGTGGCTTCCTCATCGATCCCAAGCGTCTCGTCGTCGTTGATAGGAGGGGTAGCGGACATGAGTGTCAAACCAGGCACTCCGAAACGGTCGGTCAAGCGCAAGGTGGAGGTGGTCGGGTCGAGCCCAGAGGATCAACCGCCGCGGAGGCGCAGTCGGGGGGATCTTAAAGCGGAGGCATCGGGGGAGGCCAGCTCGTCAAAACGCGATAAACAGCTGGCGGATATTCAGGTGGAGATGCAGGAGCTGAAGAACGTTGTGACTACTACGTTGAGTCACTATAGCCGATCATTTGAGAACCTTCATTCGCGGATTCAACAGATGCGGGATGAGGAGGGTGGCGAAGAGGAGGTTGTCGTCAAAACGGAGCCGAAACCAAAGGGCAAGGGCAAGGGCAAGGGGCGCGGTTGAAACGGACTGTCGGCGAGCGGCGGATGACGCGAGGCACCTGTACCATGTATGTTTTAAAATGAGCGTATCGTATAGTATGGCATGAAGGAAAGAGAAAATGTATTGGAACAGGGGAGCACGATCAGCATTCTTCGGCGTCGGAGCCGTCATCTGTGAGCTCTGCGTCGTCGAAACCACCATCTCCGCCGTCAGCGGAGAGGGTTTCATCAGGCGGCTCGTGTGTCATCGTATATAGCTCCCTGTCTGTCATATTAATTAATTTTTGAAGTCTCTCACCGGATTGTATTCTACGCGGGTGGTATGGGATTAAACGCTTAGCTGCATATCTTAGCTTGGAAAGGGATCCGTCGGTTTCTGCGAGTATAAATGATCCTCCCTGAGTCTTTCTGATGACGACCATTGGTCCGAGGTAGCGGGTTTTGGTCTTGCGGTCGAGCTCCATGTCGATCTTATTATTGCGGACTAGAACGAGGTCTCCTTTATCGAATTGGAAGGATCGGATGGTGTGGCGGAAGCGCGATTCAAGTTTGCGGACCGCATTGAGACGTGACTGATATACTTCATCTTTGATGCGTTCCAAGTCGGCGGGTCGCTTCTGAAGTTGTCGGGCGCGAAATGCAAGAAGGTCATCCGTCGTCAGCTCGGCGCTAATAGGTGGACATAGGTACGTAGCCTGGGATATGTCAAGCGGAAGCGTCGGCTCTACTCCGTGCGCAATGAAAAAGGGACTGTAACCAGTGGACGGGTGTACGGTGATACGTTCTGCCCAGAAGACGGAGGCTGCTACTTGGCTCCATTTTGATTCCTGTCCGTCGGCCGCTTTAACAAGTGACTCCCGAACTCCACGATGTCGGCGCTCGATGATACCGTTAGCCTGTGAGTTATACGGCGAGATCCTGATGTGGTTAATGCCGTATCGTTGTCGGAGGATATCCAAGGCGGCAATATAAGGTGTTCCGTTGTCGGTGACTATGCATTCGACGGCGCCATGTCTGCAGAGGATGTCTTCGAATATGAACTTTGCAATTCCTTCGGCTTTCTCGTTTCGTAGCATCCTATATTCGGGCCAGGCCGATAGAGAGCAGCGGGCATGCGTGATATATGAGTAACCGCCGGAGGAGGGCATCTTCATAGTGTCTATGTGGATATTGCGGAAGAGACCTCCGGGCTCCGGCACGGTCGGCGGGATGTGGAAGCGCTGAACGTTTCTTATTTGGCATGCGTGACAGGTGCTGGACGTACCATCTAATGTCGGGCTCAAGCGATGGCCACCAGAATCGGTCGCGGACTCGTGCGCTAGTGGCGAAAATGCCTTTATGACCTGTATCGTCGTGGGCCTCCTGAACAATCTCTAACCTCTTCGTGTCGTCTAGTATTACCAGCTTATGGTGGCGGTGTTTGTCGCGGCGCCAGAGCCTATCACCTTGGACGAAGAAGCGCTTTACTTTGCCCATCCAGTGGCGGAATCGTTCTTCATCCATATCTATCGGCCGTAGCGGATTGTCGAGGAACTCCTGAATTTTGAAAATTTCGGCGTCGCGGGAGAGCTGTTTGTCGGAGCGGGGGAAGGGGTCGGAGTCCGTTGTTGTCGACCAGGCAGAGGCCTTATTGTGTAGGACGTCCCAGTTAGCCGCCTGTATACAGAATCCGTTAGCTTCATCAATCCAGTCGTCAGGGATCGGAGTCATCGGGCGGATCGTCGTCTTTTGCGCGGCGTCGTCGAGAAAGCCCGTCGGCTGGGGTGTGATCTTTACCGGGCACGTGTCGGAGGCGGAAATCAAACAAGAGGATGCCAGCGATCCATCTATTGATCGTGTTGTTAGGCTGTATATCGGGGTTATTGATCATTCCTTTAATGTATTTCGCGTCCACCTCAACGACGAAGTTCTTAAGTCCGATAATGAATATTTTGGCCTCCCGAAGGGCGCGGAATAAACCGTAAAGTTCCAGTTTGGCCTGCGAATATCGTGCTTCTCGGTCGTTTAGTGTGATAGATCCGTAGCGGTTAGGGTAGCGGTTTCCGTCGTCGCCTATTTGGGAGAGATAGTATCCGACAGCATGGGCGGACGTGTCGACTGCTAGAATAGACTCGTTTTCTGACTCGTAGTCGAGGGCGCGAATAGCGGAGCAATTGGCGGCGAGCTTCTTAAGACTGTTGAAAGCTTCGATGTGGCGATCGGTGAATTCGAAGGCGGTCTTCCATTTGAGGAGGGCGGTGAGCAATGGCGCGTGCAGAGTGTAATCCTTGAGGTAAATGCGTACAGTCCCTATGGTTCCTAAGAATCCGCGAACGTCGGAGATGTTTTGAGGGATCGGCCACTTGGCTATTTTGGAGACTCTATCGTCGTCGGGGAGGCGGCCTTCGTATGTGCATTTGTGTCCTAGAACTATCGCTTCGGGAGTGCAGAAAAAGGACTTCTTTCCTGAGAAGGTTCCGCCGGCGTGCTTAATGCGTTGGATGACCCTGTTGATGTTTTGTAAGTGTTCCCAAACGAAGCGGCGGATTCCGGTGTTATCGGGGATGGTCTCAAACGTGCCGTCGGGTAACTCGTAACGTGTTTTCGGTCCTTTGCAGGGGCAATCGTCGATAAACGGCTTGGTAACGTGTGGGATTTCGTCCTGTAAAATGAAGGTAACGTCACCGTGGAAGATTTGCATAGAGTTCGTATATCCCATCGGTATGGAAGTGAGGCGGAACGTGCCAAGGGGCGTCTGGAAGGTGGTCAAGTCCCGGGACTCAGGCGCAAGGCGACGCTGGTCAAATCCGACGAATAGATCGAACATTCCGAAGCATGAGTATCCGCCGAATGATTCCGCTAAAAGTTCAATGTTTGGCGGCTGGGCGGCGTCTTTGATAGTGACTGCGTTAAGCGGCTGGAGGTCGTGGACGATGCGGAGGGATTTTCCATCTTTTTTGAAGACGCAGAACCATCTGGAGCGGTAGGAAGAGTTAGACGGCTCGTATACACCAGAAGCGATCTTATCTTTGATAATTTTGACGATCTCGTTGTACTTTCCTGGCGGAATCGGAATATTTCTGAGTACCCAAGGCACGTGTTCTATTGTCGGAATGATGACCGGATCGAAGTAGTCGTTACTGAATTTTCCTTTCTCTTGTTCCGTCCAGGCGAAACCTTTTTCATGAATTCGGATTAGGTGGTGTATTAGCTTCTCTTCCTCTTCGGTTAGAAAGCCGTCTGGGTTAATATTCTGCTGTTTCATGCGCTCTTCGGTGTATCGTTCTCCTGGTGTGAATGCGGGCGGGCGTGTCGGAAGCGTGGGCAAATCGGCTAGCGGATCGGACGGAATGCGGCGGATAATGCGGAATTTTTCTGGTAGCGTAGTGGCTACAGGCTTAGTTCGGTTGGCCACCTTTTTGTATGCTTTCTTGCTCGCAGCGAGAATTTCAGCAGATGAGATAAAATTAATTTCGATAGACGTAGTAGCTATATGTCCGATGCAAGGAATTAGGGAGTCACCAACCATCCTCAGAGCTGTTAACATTTCCCCAAAGTGTCCGTCACTGAGCTGGTATGGGTTCTTGTCGGCTCCGACAGTATAAACGTGGAGGTGCTGCGTGTCGGCTAGATAAGCGGAGGAATGGTAGTCGTCGACTTCAATATTAAGGGTAGCGATTGTAGCGGAAGCGAATGTTTCTTTATTAGTGTCGTATATGTGCTTGATATCTGTATGTACTGTCGTCGGGCTCGTATGAACATTGTCGGAGGTCGTCGGGTCGGGAGGCGGGTCGGGCGGTAGTGGCGGAATGTCTTGTCGTCTTGGAGGCGATTCATCGACTACTAAAAACCCAAGCTGACATGATGGGTACAGGCGCGGTTCTTGTTGGTGCGTGGCCTCGTGGTCAGGACTGCTGTCGCTCTTGTCTCTGGACATGTGATGGTAATATCTTGGCCTCCGTCGGTGTAATCGCGTGTAATGGCGGATAGGAGCGTATGGAATGGTCGGCCGAGCAAGACTTCATACGGCGCGTCTTCTACTATGTGTGCCTGTACCCTGATCGTTATTCCGCCTATTGTCATGCTGAGATTGGCGATGCCCAGGGTCCAACTAGACGAGCTGTTGGCTGTTTCCATCATGATTCTACGTGTCGGAGCATACTGTGCGCCGGAGAGCTGCCATTTGTCTTTTCTGATGACGATGATCTGAGATCCGTTGTCGATAACACATTCGCATTTCACATTTCCGTCGAAAATTCCATCAACTGCGCGGAGCGACTCAATAGGCCTCGTGGATGCCATAAGGACTTCAGCCTCATCGTGTGTCTCAGGTTCGGTTTCATCGGAGATAACTTCTACCTCATTGGCGGAGGCTGGATCGACACGTTTATTGGTTACTAATTGGCGGAGCTCTTTCTGGACGGACGGCGATAGCGCTAGGATGTCTTTGGCGGTTATAGAGACGGGAAGGCTGAGTAGGTGATCAACGATGCGTTTCGGGGCGGCAATGTCGTCGATGGGTGTGCGATATTTGAACGCGGGTGTGTCCTTCTCTTTGCCTTTAGACGTGGAGGCGGATGCGGAAGTAGCGGCGGGAACAGGCGGAACGGGCGGAACGGTCTGCTTAGATCTAGGTAAGGCTGTTGTCTGTCGGGCGGTATAAATGTCGGCGGCGTCGGAGGCTTCTGTAGCAAAGACCTCTAGCAAGTTGGTCGATGCAGATGTCGGAGGTGCGGGGGCGCCAAGAGGTGTCCTGTTAGTTCCTGTTGCAGGGTTGCCAGTGGTAGCTATCTGGTGCCATCGATCGATTTTCTCCTTCATACCTCTCCCTGGTCCTGTCGGTTCCGATCCATCGGGCAGCTGTATTCGTCCATCATTGCGTCGGCACTTGTTAGATCGGATATATTCTTCCAGAGTTGGGCAGTATCTAAGAGTGTGTCCGTTGGCCCAGCAGAAGGTGCAGTCGTACCATGGCCGATCGTAGCGCTGTCCGTCAGAGCGTGGCGGAGGCGTGGTTGTTGTCGGAGCTGATCTAGGAGGCATAGTCGCGGCCATTAAAGCGATGACAGGGCGGGAGGAAATGACAAACTCCGCAGCATTGAATATATCGGCTAATTCATATCCTTCGTCAGGGCGGACGTCAGGGTGCTTGATAGTGAGGCGGGTAGTGATATCGGATCGGTATTCACCAGGGAATGAAGAGATAAACATAAGCCCCGCTTCGCGTCGGGTCATTGTGCTCTTATTGACCAAGAAGCCAGCCGTCTCAGAGAATTCTCGGTGAAATTCGCCTAGCGCTGGTCCCGTCATGGTATGTTTAGCTTGGAACGTGCTGCTGATTGATTGTAACGCAGCTATGGTGTGGCGGTTCTCAGGCTTCGCTTCGGGGTACAATTTGGTAATGGCTGTCTTAAACGCTTCCCATGATGTTTTATCGGCTAGCGCATCGCGTGTAGTTTTCCATAGCCCTGATGATTTTTCGTCTGTGTAATAGACCGCCCATTTAACGATTTCGTCGGATTTGTCGCGATTAAGGCATATAAGCTCTACGTCATCAAGATATCGATCTAAGTTGGTTGCCACGCCGTCGAAACGCGGAGCCTCCTTGCTGGAGCGGATGGGCATATGAGTCGGCTGGCCGGACATGATAGGAGGTGGCGGCGGTGGCGGAGTAGATGGTCTGCTTGGCGGTGGTGTCGGAGTAGACGGTCTGCTTGGCGGTGGAGACGGAGTAGATGGTCTGCTTGGCAGCGGAGGCGGAGTAGATGGTCCGCTCGGCGGCGGAGGCGGAGTATTTGGCCTGGTTGGCGGGAGCGACTTAACTGATGGTGTAAGCGATGGAAGTGGCGAAGATTCTTGTGCGTTGACTAGTGCAGATAGGGACGGAGCAGTAGATTCGTCGCTTAGGCTTGGCGTCCGCTCTCTTGGGCAATCGAAATTAACTGGTAAAGGCGACGGCTGTGTTGATTGATACGGCGGAAAATCAGTAGGTTCGGGAGATTGCCTAGATGAAGACGGAAAGGATCCTGGGAGTGATTGGCTATCTTCGTCTGTCTGTACGGAGCTCGAAAACAGGAGGGACTGAAGCTGTGCACTAGAGAATATCGGCAGGAGGCTTCTACGGGGTGTCTGTGGAAGCGGCGGTGTGGCGGATTCAACTGGTGTCGGAGGTGGGGCAGCTGTTGGCGGAACCGGCGGCGGTCTAAAACGTGGCCTACGTTGCGGACCTAACTGAGCAGGGAACCTCTCGTTGGCCTTTTTGGCTGCCTCTCGTTTCGAGGTTATGACGTGAAAACTTTCCTAAGGAACCCCTCGCGGTGGGCTCCAGGTGAAACGTGTGAGAAGGGCGTGCGATGTACTTGTCCGCCCAAAGGGGTCCGAAGGAAAGGCTTAACGAATGGGATCGTACGGAGTACGGAGACGGAGGGTTCGACGGTGACGGAGTAAACCCGCAATGCAAACGGACGCAAGTCCGACGAAGATGCGTCGCAGCGGAAGATTGTCGGACAAGTGCGAAGGCGTACGACGGTGACGGAGTGAACCCGCGACGTAAAGGAACGTGAGTGCAACGAAGTTGCGACGGAGAGATATCAAACGGATGCGGAGGAGTGAAGGGCAGTATATTCGATGTCCATACAGTACAATGAAGCCGTATATAAACTAATATGCACGAGGCGCACTCACCGCAATCATCCTGAGCTCCTCCGATGGTCCGTGCGCGTATGCGGATTGCCTTGCTGTATGAATATGTCGAGTCGGCGGGTTGAGCCCTTGGCATCATGTACGGGTGTCGAGGCGCGAAGGTTTAAGTGCGTCGGAATGCTCCGACGGATATCTCCGATGTCGGAATATCGGGCCGCGGATGCCTGCTGCACAACGTAACCGGAATCGGTACGTTACAACGCCGAACTTGGGAGGAGCGTTAAAAGAGATGGTGCAATTAAAATTACAAGTAGGAACTCACTACGAAGTGTTCGAATTCGGCGTATCTGCGCTCGGAAAGCTTGACATATACTTAGGACACGATTGGCTAAGACACCATAATCCGATCGTGAACTGGAAGACGGGCTCACTCCTTATGAAAAATTGCCCAGGTACATGCCACGTAGAAGGAGAGGATGACGACGCTATAGACACTGAGGGCAATGACGAGACCAGTGGAACACATGAATGGGAAGAAGGAGATAGATTGTTAGCGGTAATGGAGAACGAAGAGACGAGTTGGGGAATAAGAGCTCACGCAACCACGGCGACTGAAATAGCGGTAGCAAATCAAGTAAAACGCGATGTGAAAGATATCGTACCCGCTCATTATTTAAGTCACCGAGAAGTGTTTGACAAGGAGACGTTTGACGAATTACCAAAACGAGGAAGATGGGATCACGCGATCGAGTTGGTACCTGGCGCCCAAGCAGTGGATTGTAAAATCTACCCACTGAATAAAGAGGAACAAGGGCAACTAGATGCGTTCCTGAAAGATAACCTAGAAACAGGGCGGATAAGAACCAGCAAATCCCCGATGGCATCACCGTTCTTCTTCATTAAAAAGAAGGATGGAAAGTTGAGGCCGGTACAAGATTACCGAAAACTGAACGAGATGACGATAAAGAACAGATATCCACTACCACTGATATCTGAACTAGTGGATCAACTTAGTCACGCAAAAGTATTCTCGAAGATGGATATCCGATGGGGGTACAATAACATACGGATAAAGGAAGGAGATGAGTGGAAGGCGGCATTCAGAACGAATAGAGGGTTGTTTGAGCCATTAGTGATGTTCTTTGGACTCACGAATTCACCGGCAACCTTTCAAACGATGATGAATGACATATTTAGAGAGGAAATAGCGGAAGGATGGGTGGTGATATACATGGATGACATATTGGTGTACTCTAAAGATGAAGAGACACATAAACTGCATGTGAATCGAATCTTAGAGAAATTAAAGCGGTACAAATTGTCGTTGAAAGCAGAGAAATGTTGGTTCGATCAAAAGACGATTGAATTCCTCGGATTAATAATATCGCACGACTCTATACGCATGGATAAAGCCAAAGTACGAGCGATATTGGATTGGCCCAGACCTACAAATAAACGAGAACTACAACAATTCTTAGGATTCGTAAACTTTTATCGGCGATTCATACGAGGGTTTGCAAAAATAGCTAAATCTCTCACACGACTGACAGGGAAAGAAGAATGGATGTGGACGGTACTACAGGAGGAAGCGTTTATAGGATTGAAGATGAGAGTAGGGGAGGAAGTAGTATTAGCGATACCGTCAGACAAAGGAAAATATCGAGTAGAAACGGACGCATCGGACTTTGCCATGGGAGCGGTATTATCTCAACAACAAGGAGATGGCACGTGGAGACCAGTAGCGTTCATCTCAAAATCGTTAAATCCCGCTGAAAGAAACTATGAAGTGTACGATAAGGAACTGTTGGCGGTCATGCATGCCTTATACGAATGGTCTCACTATTTGAAGGGAACGGAAGAACAGATTGAGATTCTAACCGATCACCAAAATCTCACTTATTTCCGAAAACCTCAGAACATCAATCGGAGACAGGCGCGATGGGTACTGGATCTACAGGAATACAACTTTATCCTAAAGCACAGACCCGGAAAAACCAACACCAAGGCCGACGCCTTATCTCGCAGAGCGGATCATGATAAGGGAGAAACGGATAACGAAGGGACGACATTGTTGAAAAAAGAATATTTTATACGAGTATGGGAAGAAGGAGACGATCTACATAAAATGGAAAACGAATTGAGAAAGATAAATCAGAGGCAATGGGAGGAGAAAGTCAAGAAAGCGGTGGAGAATAAAGAAGATGGGTGGCGAGTAAGAGAAGGAGGATTGGTGACGTGGCAAGAAAGAGTGTATATTCCAAAGGTCCAAAAACTGCGAGAACAATTCATCGCGGAACATCATCGTTGGGGACATTCGGGAGTAGATAAAACGATTGAATTGATGCTACGAAACTATTGGTGGCCGGGGATGAGGAGAGATGTGGAAGACTATGTACGCAGTTGCCGAACCTGTCAGACAGTGAAACCGGACCGACAAAAGAAGGCGGCACCCCTCCACCCCAACGAAGTACCTAGAGGACCGTGGAGCGTCATATCCGTAGACATGATTGGACCGTTACCTGAATCCAAAGGGTTCAACGCAATACTTGTAGTAGTGGATCGGTTCACCAAGAAGGCATACTTCATACCTACGAATACGACACTGTCGAGTGAAGGAGTAGCGGTACTATTTCGAGATCATGTTTTCAGAGAACACGGGATACCGGAGAAAGTAATTAGTGATAGAGGACCACAGTTCGTATCAAAATTCATGAAGGAATTATACCACGTGCTCCGGATCAAAGCCAACCCTTCGACGGCATACCACCCTCAAACTGATGGACAGACCGAACGAGTAAATCAGGAAGTAAAAGAATTCCTGACAATGTTCGTAAATCATCAACAAGACGATTGGAGTGATTGGCTGGCGGTAGCCCAATTCTGTCATAACGATCGAGTGCACTCGGCAACGGGATTCTCTCCCTTCTTCTTGAATAACGGGCGAAATCCTAATAAAGGGCTCGAATTGACGGTAGAACGGAAGGTACAGGCGGTAGACGAATGGGTTGATCGACTGGTAGAAGCGTGCGATCAAGCACGACGAGGACTGAATAGAGCGGCGGAAAATATGCGAAAACAGTATGATAAAAAGAGAAAACCAACACGAGATTATCAAAGGGGAGATAAAGTATACATTAGCGCGCAAAACCTCCCTACGCTACGAGTGACAAAGAAGTTGGAAGGGAAGTTCGTGGGGCCTTACGAAGTAATGGAGAAAGTGGGATTAGCGGCTTATCGGGTTAAGATACCGGCATCCTGGAAAATCTATAACGTCTTCAATGAAGTACTATTGAAACCCCATACACCGGCCAAATTCCCGAAACAGAAAATGCAAGAAAAAGAATGGGATAAGAAGAAAGAGGAGGATTATACGAAGAGAGACGAAGAGTTTGAAGTGGAAGAAGTGATCGATAGTAGACAGAGGATGCAGAAAGGAAGTCGGACAGGGAGATTGGAATATTTAGTGAAGTGGAAAGGATACCCAAATGAGGAGGCGACATGGGAACCAGCGGATAATCTCGAAAACGCCCATCGCAAGGTCCAGGCATTTCATAAGAAGAAACCGAGCGCACCAAGACCGCTAGCGATGCCCGCCAAGTTTTTCCAGAGGTATCATAACTATACCGATCCACCGGTTCCTCGACAACTATTTGGATGGGAAGACGGAAAGTTCGACGAAGGGTATCTAAAGAACATGAATAAGAAGTGGGCCGAGTGGAAACATATGCGGAAGATGGCAGACGAGGATGATGATTCTCGGGACGAGAATCTTGAAGAGGGGGTGATGTAACGGTCGAGATTTCGTTTTTATTTCATTTCATTTTCTTTTCTTTTAGTTACAAGAAGTTCCCACGCTTACCTAAGAATTCCGCGGAACGACGGCGTGAGAGTGACGAGTCCGAGTATATATACCTGAATACTAGTTACATGTCCCTTAGTCTTATGATTGTTTCTGTCGTCCATAGACGCAATCTTATTCTCATTTCTCATCTGCGTTTCTAGTCTCGAGTGTCCTAGTGATTGTGTCGGGATCACCTCCTAACATGTGTTGATATAATAGGATGTATGTGTGTTTGTGCAATCACCCATCATATTCTTGTACAGCAGTTTTCCTTAATTTTGGTAGTCTCCATATTGTGGTTTAGGGTTACTAATAGCTATTCCTGCCTGCTCACTCAAGACTGATGATGCCAGCTTGAGATACCAACACTTTACTTACTAGTTGATCCTGTTGGAGAGCCTGGGGCTGAGAGTGTCAACAATCTGCTGATTGATGGGGTGCTGGACATGCTGGTGACAGCAGGAGTGGGAGGAAGACATGGGATGGCTAAAGGGTAGGGGTCACTAGGGGTTGGGCCTTGAAAACCTTGGGGTTACACCTGCCATTCAAGCTCAACAGTTAGTTAGAGCCATGCCCAGCAATGCAGGGAAAGCATTCGCCGCCTCACCTGATGAACCACCAACAATGATGACTATCAAGATGACAGAGAGAGTGAGTGCAGTGATACCCATTCCATACATTATCTGATGTGCATATATGCAGATCAAGATGAAGCAAGAGAGGTCAGGGAACTGACCATGGACCTGGAGTCCCTGTGTGGACTCAAACAGAGTCTTGAAGACACCTGCTTGGATGTCATTCAAGTGAAACAAACAAGAACTGATGATTCCTCTGCTCTAGAGGAATATACAAGGGCCATCACCTCCACCACATTCAAATTCATCAACTCTGCCCAACAACACCACTCCCAGCAGCAGTTTTCAACCCTATTTTCATCCATAGGGCAAGTCGTGGACCATTGGTTGGACAAAGCAACTGTGGTGGAGCCAATGCCTTGCCCAACAATGCCACAACTGGTGACACAATCACTGCCACCCTCTGCACTTCCATCCAGTCCATCAATGCAAACGGTTTGCTTGCCACAGCCACAGCCAATGATGCTGCAACCAGTGACACAGTCCAAGGTTTGCATGCCTCGGCCACAGCCAATACATCAGGAAATTGGGGAAAAATCTGATCTCATCTGATTGCATCTGACACTGCTGGAACACTGGCTGTCTGATTGTCTTATTGTCTAACCAGCACTGGAACACTAATTGTCTGACAGCCTGATTGTCTGACATTGTCTGCAACATCTGACACCTCATCTGGCACTTGTCAGACGTTGTCAGATGATGTCAGACAATGTCAGACAATCAGGCTGTCAGACAATTAGTGTTCCAGTGCTGGTTAGACAATAAGACAATCAGACAGCCAGTGTTCCAGCAGTGTCAGATGCAATCAGATGAGATCAGATTTTTCCCCAATTTCCTGATGTAATGCCACAACCACAATCACTGCCATACAATTCAACCAGTCTGGCCACTCTCTGGACTTGCCTCATTCAAGCCACAGCTGGTGGCTGAGGTCATCAGTGCCCTCCAGCACAATGAGGGACAAAATGTTGGAGTACGAGCCCGCGTTATACCGCTAAGTCCATTGTTTGCACTTGTTTATTCCGATTATTTTATACGTCGAATGTTCGTCTACGACGCCTCAGTTCTTTACCAATAACTGCGGCGTGAGTACCATCTTATATATTCGTCTACACCTCATACTTACTCTACTTAGTTTATCCCTAAGGTAGATTATACCAATATTAGTTCTTTACCAATAACTGAGGCTTTATCCCTAAGATCTCGCCTTCTCTGCCAACAGGTTATGGGCCCCGAGTCTACCACCATGTCAACTACAGATGCCATTAAACTCCTCAAGCTTCCGAAGCTCAAGGACGACGGATCCAACTGGATCACATACCGGGAGAGGATAATGAATACCCTCACCCATAAAGGGCTAAAGCGTCATGTGTCGGGGACTGCGCGGAAACCAACCGAGATCGAAACAAAATCCGATAAGGTTTACAGGAAAGGAAGCACGATGGAACTCACCTCAACCCAGATCGAAGAGATTGAGAAAGAGGTTGACCAATTTGAACAAAAGGAGGCATCGGTCCGGGAGGTGATCTACGAGACGATCGGTCAATCGCTCTTCCTCCAAGTCAAAAATGAAGCCTCTGCTGCCAAAGTCTGGTCCAAACTTGTGTCGATCATGGAGAAAAAGGGTGATCTAATCCAAGTCAGCCTTCTGGCGAAAATGCAGAATAAGATCTGCCTCGAGGATGACGATGTACGCACACACCTAGCCACCATGTCCGAGTTGAAGGAACAACTCGAAGGGATGGGCGCTCCGATGTCAGACCAGTCATTCGCCGCCATGATCCGAAAATCTCTCCCTGCCAGCTACCGCTCGCTCCTACAAACTCTCAGCGCCACAGCACGAGTAAATCAAAAAATACTCACCAGTGATCAAATAATCGCGGCCATCCACGAAGAGGCCGACGAACAAAAGGTTCACAAAGAAGCTGATAAAGCTGCCGAAAACGCGGCGATGGTTGCTGCTCACACGAAGAAGCGTGCTGAGAAGAAAAACATAAAATGCACCAATTGCAAACGCGACGGGCACAAACGGGAGGATTGCTTCATGAAAGGCGGCGGAAAAGAGGGACAGGCACCCTGGGATAAAAAGAAGGATGATCAGAAGGATCACGGCAAAAAGGAGAGGAAACATACCGGGAAAGCGAATGTAGCGTCCACGGACGACACTGACAACGAGGACGTATCCCTCGCCGTCACCTGCTGCCCCACGGAACCTCTCGAAGCCCTTGCCACGTATCCGGCCAGCTGCAGCGCGATCATCGACTGCGGCGCTACCCGTCACTTCACTCCCAACCACTCCGATCTAATCAATTTTGTCACGATCGAACCCAAAGATATAAAAGCGGCTAATGGCGTTACCCTACAAGCCACCGGCCGCGGCGATCTAAAGATAATCCTCCCGATGGGAGAAAACAATCAGCCGACAAGAGTAACATTGAAGGACGTCTATTACTCACCCGATTTCGCCTTCACGCTTATCTCTGTTGGAACCATAGACCGGAAAGGATTCTCTGTCAATATGGAAGACGGAATCTGTACCGTTCGCACCCCCAAACCCGAACGTCGCACTATTGGGCAAATTCCCTTAGTCAACGGCCTATATCGGGTATCTATTGCCACAAATGGCTCACCCGGATCGGATTTAGCTCTCGCCGTATCTGGAAAGATGTCTATCAATGAATTACATCGAAAAATGGGACATATCAATAACGATGACTTACGTCGTATGGTCAAGGAAGGAACCATCACTGGAATAGACCTTGACACAGGTTCTAAAGCCGAAACCTGTCCCGGATGTATTGAGGGAAAAGCACCACGCCGACCGTTTCCGAAACTGAGTACCAGTGATCGGGCAAAACAATATGGCGATAAGGTCGTTTCGGACCTTTGGGGACCTACGGAGACTGCATCTCTGAAAGGGAAGAAGTATTACATCTTATTTCAAGATGAATACACTCACGAGCAACGGATCTACTTCCTTCACAAAAAGTCGGAAGCATTCCAAGCCTATAAACTTTATGAGGCATGGGTTAAGATGCAACGTGACGGAAGAATAAAGATTCTGGGTACAGACCGAGGAGGAGAATTCACGGGCGCAGCCTTCAAAGCCCACCTCGAACAAGCTGGAACTGCTCGTCACCTGACGGTCCATGATAGTCCACAGTCCAACGGGAAAGCCGAGCGTGCGAATCGCACCATCGGAGAGGGGATCAGAGCCCTATTAGCTTCGTCAGGACTCCCCGAATCCTTATGGGCAGAAGCAGCTGCTCACCTTGTCTGGTTACGCAATCGCGTTCCCACAAAAGCACTACCGGATTCCAAGACACCGCTCGAAATGGCAACTGGAAACCGTCCGGACCTGTCGGATATCCATGAATGGGGTTGCCGTGTATGGGTAAAACGAACCCACAGTTCCAAATTAGGCTCCAAAGTCAAAGATGGCCGTTTCATAGGTTATGACGAGGAATCAAAGGGGTACCGCATCTACTGGGAGGATCGACGTGCTGTAACTGTTGAACGCGATGTATACTTCGATAAAAGAAGTGCCTTAGCCCCAGAGACGACTTTGATTGAAGGGGAGACTTACAGGAACAACAATCAACCCTCAAAAGTGGTCACTTCTACAGAGAACGTCGCACCGCCGACGAACGAGGACGCCAATCATAAAACGGTCAACGCGTCCGGAAAGAGCCTCGAAAACGCTAAAAATCCAGTCCTAAATGAAGGAAATCCGTCGAGAAACGGACGAGCTACAAGCTTATCAAACTTACCCATCCCCAATACCTCATCTCAGACACCCACTCAAAATCCTGAAACATCGCAACAGATCCATGATTCAGATGATGAAGAGGAGGTAGAAAGCGAGCTTGTAGGCCGAGGACGACGCCCTAGACCCCCTCCAGGCTATTACAAGGACTTGATGGCAGGAAAAGGGGCAAAAGCTGCTATTGCAGTCGAAGATGGCTATGATCAGCTATCCCAAAGCATTGGAGAGGATGAAGAAGACTTACTCATTGCTGCAGCAATGCAGGAGTTCGTTCTAGCTTCAGGAACAGAGGGGGAACCCAAGTCATTGAAGGAAGCGCTAGGAGGAGAAGACGCGAGTAAATGGCGTGCGGCTGTGCAAGCCGAACTTGACCAAATCGAGAAACTACACACCTGGGACATCATTGAGGCTCCTGCCGATGCGAATATCGTCTCTAGCAAGTTTGTCTTCAGGCTCAAGCGTGACGAGCATGGGAACATTACCAAATACAAGGCCCGCCTCGTTGCCCGCGGTTTCACACAAAAATTTGGTATCGACTACTTTGACACGCGCGTCTGGATCGTCCGATGGGAGACTATTCGCAACCTACTCGCTCAAGCCGCCTCACGTGGATCAGTCATCCACCAAGCCGACGTAAAGAACGCTTACCTCAATGCCAAGATTAAAGAAGACATCTATGTCGAGCTCCCACCTTTATACACAGAATTCCGACCTCTACCACCTCATCTATCCCCAAAACGAGCTGTTTGCAAGCTGAAGAAGGGCCTATACGGAACTAAGCAAGCCGGCCGTGGCTGGTACATGAAACTCCGTGACACCTTCGTCAAGCTTGGCTACAAAGTCTCAACCGCCGATCTAGGCGTATTCTACAGGTTCTCTGGCCCGGACAAGTACACTATTGTCGCCGTCGCCACCGATGATCTGACAATCATTGCTGAATCAAACGAATCAGCCAAACTGATCAAAGATCAACTCAATCAGTACTTTGAGCTCGTCGATCTAGGCGAGATCAAGTGGCTTCTAGGCGTCCACATCACCCGCGACCTCGAGAACCGAACCATATCACTTGGACAACAATCCTACATCGACGAGATCGTCAAGCGTTTTGGACTTGAAGACGCTCGCCCCATCTCAACCCCGATGGAACCCGGATCTGACCTCACCCCGGGAACGCCACATGTCTCGCCAGTCAAGCTGACTGCCCGGGAACGCACCTTCTATCGTGAGATGATCGGCGCGCTGCTTTATCTGTCCACCGTGACTCGAGCCGACGTCGCTTACTGCATATCGACCTTATCTCGTTATCTTGAAGATCCATCCAAAACCCACCACGCCGCTGTCCAACGAGCAATCCGAAACCTCAAACAAACCCGTGACAAGCATCTGATCCTTGGAGGAAAGGACCCGCAGCTACACGCTTACTCAGATGCCGACTGGGCCTCTCAGGCACATCGTCACTCAATCTCTGGTTTCGTCATCTTCTATGGTCAAGGCGCCGTATCCTGGAGCTCCAAGAAACAACCAATCGTCACTCTATCCAGTACCGAGGCCGAATACGTCGCTCTCACCCATATCGTCAAAGATCTCCTTTGGCACCGAAAACTTCATTCCGAACTATCGCCATTCTTTACTTTTTCGACTACCAACTCAATTCCACTCTTTTGCGACAACCAAGGCGCAATCGTACTTTCCAAAGACTCTACTTTTCACATGCGTACAAAGCACATCGACACTCGTTTCCATTTCGTCCGTGAAATCATTAACAACAACATTCTTTCAATTTCTTACTGTCCAACCAACGAAATGATTGCCGACATCTTTACCAAAGCACTCTCTCGTTTCAAATTCGAAAAGTTTCGTACGCTACTTGGGATTGCTTAATCACGCTCAGCTCGAGGAGGAGTGTTGGAGTACGAGCCCGCGTTATACCGCTAAGTCCATTGTTTGCACTTGTTTATTCCGATTATTTTATACGTCGAATGTTCGTCTACGACGCCTCAGTTCTTTACCAATAACTGCGGCGTGAGTACCATCTTATATATTCGTCTACACCTCATACTTACTCTACTTAGTTTATCCCTAAGGTAGATTATACCAATATTAGTTCTTTACCAATAACTGAGGCTTTATCCCTAAGATCTCGCCTTCTCTGCCAACACAAAATCCAAGGAGATGGAAATCATCTATGGGATAATCATGCAGGGTCTATGCTCACATTTCTACAAGTTCAAATTCATTCCCAGTTCATCTAGAGCTGCGATGGAAGCCAGGTGCCCAATGCACAATTGAATAACAATTAGTCATTATGCCCTGGTGGCCCCTGATCCTGATCAAGACTTGCACCATGGAATGCAGAACCTCAGCAGTCAAAAAATAATACTACAAGCTTTTTGGACCCTCATAATGGTATTTATTTGAAGTCCTACAAGGGAAAAGATAGTGGATAGTTATAGTAGACTGTACTAGTAGGAGTGCCAAGCCCAACAGGCATTGAAGAGCATTTCCAACTGTGATAATGGCATTCCCATGCATAGCTGCTGACAATGACCTGCCAGAGGGAAATGACAAGTTGGGGATGATCACAATCATCAAGTATCTGGAAGCTATGGGTCTTGTAAAGTAATATGTGTAACAAGGTTTCTCAGCTACAACATTATTGTGCCCAGTCATATTGTCTACCCAAACTTCAAATTTCCCCATTATGAAGCCCTCACACTACCAAGAGCACATACTTTCATCACTTTGATGTTGGATGGTTCAATCCTGCTGAGTATAGGTGTGGGTATGAGCATGATGTGTGATGCTGAGGACATGATGATAGATGATCAGTACTTAGTACATTTTTATTCTTGTCTGCAGTGATGCCTAAATGTCATCTGCCTTTACTTTCTGCCATTTCTGTTTCCCATACCATGCACATACTTTCCTTACTATAGTCTGGATGTTGCCAGGGTTGCATCTCAGTCGCTTACTGCCACAACTGAGGCAGTGAGATCCATATCATTCTTGTTGCCTCACCACCATGTCACATGCATTCCCTGTTGCTGAAGTGCTGGATTCAGAGGTACTTCAAGTACCACACTGGCTGGAGTGGATGCACTACATAATTGCCTGCTGGCTTGTTGTTACTAGGCTTGTCTCACCTCCCATGCTCACCTCTGCTTGCTTCTGCCTCTTTGGACTTCCCATAGCTTGTCTCTGCCTCCTCTGCATCACCCAACTTGTTTCAGCCTCCCTCAGCTCTAGTGTTTACAGGTCAGGTCAGGTTAGGTTATTTGCCCAAATTTTGAATAACTGTGACTGTAACCGGTTATTGAATGACCCCTAAACCTAGTAACTGTAACCTGACCAGTTGTAACCAGTCACAACTGGTCAGGTTAACCTTGCATAACCAGTTATAACTGGTTAGAAGATGACCAGTTATGACCAGTTAAAAATCTGCAAATAGAAATTGAAAATGCTCCACCAATTTCAGTCCCATCACCAGTGGAGTATTTTGCTATTCTTTCTGAGGGTTAGTGGCATGTATGTATAGGATAATTTGCAAATAGACATAGAAAATCCTCCACTAATTGCAGTGTTGTCATTGGCAGAGTATTTTGCTATTTTTTCTGATGGTTGGTGGTGGCATGTATATGATAATCTGCAAAATAAAAATAGAAAATGCTCTGCCAATTGCAGTGTCATTATTGGCAGAGTATTTTGCTATTTTTCTGAAGATTGTGAGGTAGAGAATTGGGAGGTATAGTGGTCATGTAGTCATCTTTTTCAAAATTTCTTTTTAAATTCATGGGTGTATCACTTTTAGAGCTCAAGACATAGGGTAATTCAAGATAATATAGACAGTGTAGTTCACAACAAATAACCCATTTCAAGTTGGTCATCATAACTGGTCATGACCGGTCATGACCAGTTATAGACCAGTTATACCAATTGGGCCATTTGCCATAACTGTAACTGTAACTGATCACTGACCGGTATAACTGTGACTGATGGTCAGGTTATAACTGGTAGCGGTGAAACAACGAAAGTGGAGGTGCAGTGTGCAACCTCCGACATTCCGATGCAGCCATGCGAGTTTGGCAGCACCAAAGGGTGCTCATCCACTTCGGTTGCACTCGTCGGGTGTCGGGAATGATGAACTCAAGTGAGGGGAAGTAAACTTGTATATCAAACTAACTACGACAATATATGTACTGTAGACCTCGTGTATGCTACGTGTGTCCGATCGAAAGCAGAGCTAGTCCAATAGTGGCGGAGTTGTCGGAGCGTGTCGGAACTGGCGGACGGTGGCGGAGACGTTCAGAATGCTGTGGAACATGCTGCACAATGTAAACGGATTCCATCCGTTACAGCGGTTAGGTCAGGTTACAGTTATTTTCCAGTTATTGTGACCTGACCTGTAAACACTACTCAGCTCATCTCACTACCTCCCTCAACTCATCTCTACCTCCCTCAGCTCCATCAGGAAAAAGGGGAAAAAACTAATTGCAACTAATTGGATCTGTGATGCTGGAGCACTAGTTGTCTGATTGTCTGATCATCTGGCCAATGCTGGACCACTAATTGTCTGATTGTCTAATTGTCTAATTGTCTGACATTGTCTAACAACAGGCAGTCAGACGGTATCAGACAGCATTAGACAATGTCAATCAATTAGACAATTAGACCACTAGTATGCCAGTGCTGGTTAGACCTGGTTAGACAATCAGACAATTAGACAGCTAGTGTTCCAGCACTGGCCAGATGATCAGACAATCAGATAACTAGTGTTCCAGCTCCCCAGATCCAATTAGTTGCAATTAGTTTTTTCCCCTTTTTCCTGATGTCATCTCTACCTCCCTCACCTCGTCTCTGCCTCCTCTGCATCTCCTCAGCCTCTTTGGACTCCCCCCAGCTCATCTCTGCCTCCCTCAACTCATCTCTGCCTCCCTCAACTCATCTCTGCCTCCCTCAACTCATCTCTGCCTCCCTCAACTCATCTCTGCCTCCCTCAACTTGTCTCTACCTCCCTCAACCATTCATCTCTACCTCCCTCAGCTCATCTCTGCATCATTATTTTGTTTTCATTTACATTTTAATAAAATTGATTGTTGTCAATGTCATATAAATAGTGTGAATGCCAATGCTGCAATGGCTTGCAGTGACTCAGTAGCCTTGTGGTTGAATGGTCCACAGGAGAGGATAAGTTGTGTTATTCTTCCACACAAGGTACTGTCTGTAAAGTATAATTAATTCCATTTTACAATAAGGATATTTTTTGTAATGAAGCAAATAATTGCATTGAGTTTTTCTTCTTTGCTTTTCTTTTTATGGTGAAGCAATTTTGTAGCAAAGCAAAATATAATTTATAATTAATTAATTTAATATATCCAACTAAAATAAAGATTGTTCCCATAATAACATGTATACAATTCAAGTTATATGTAAACCAGAAACAGTTAGTGTTGCCATGACTCAAGTCATTTTTTTGATCTACAGCTTGAATAAAAAAATTGTGAAAAAATCTGATGTGATACATAGATGAGCTCAAAAACCTGGGGGTTATTTATTGGCACTTTGGCAGATTTCCAGTACTTGGGTAAGGAATTGGAACTTGCAACCCTGCCAAGATGATTTACAATGCAAATGGTAAGTTTTTAACTTTACTTCTACTACCATATTTAGCCCTTTGCAGGGGCACAAATTGAGGAACTAATCCTCTGCCTGGGCCTCAGTGCTCAGTGCTCACAGGCCATGTGTCTGGATACATGAGTGAAAGGAAGAGAAAAGCATTTGTTGAACTTGACCTTGGTATACAGTGTTAGGAGGTGATCCTGACACAATCACTAAGACACTCGAGATCAAACGCAAGAAAGAGAAGTGAGACTAGATTGCGTCTATGGACGACAGAAACAATTGTAAGGCTAAGGAATGCATAGGTAGACTTCAGTATATATACTCTGACTCGTTACTCCCACGCCGTCATTCCACGGAATCCTTATGTAAGCATGGGAACTTCCTGTAATTAAAAGAAAAGAAAAGGAAAAGAAAAGATAATGAAATATCAGCCATTACATCACCCCCTCTTTAAGATTCTCGTCCCGAGAATCATCATCATTCTCCTCCACGATCTTCCTCATGTATTTCCACTCTGCCCACTTCTTATTCATATTCTTCAGGTATCCTTCGTCGAACTTTCCATCTTCCCATCCAAACAGTTTCTTGTGTACCGGCGGATCCGTATAGTTGTGGTATCTTTGGAAGAACTTGGCGGGCATTGCCAACGGTCGGGGTGCATTCAGTTTCTTCTTGTGAAACTCTTGGACCTTGCGATGAGCGTTCTCCAGATTATCCGCCGGTTCCCAAGTCGCTTCCTCATTGGGATATCCTTTCCATTTCACTAAATACTCTAACCTCCCTGTACGTGCTCCTCTCTGCGTCCTCTGGCCGCCCTACTATCGATCACCTCCTCTACTTCGAACTCCTCGTCTTTCTTGGTATGATCCTCTTCCTTCCTCTTCGCCCATTCTTTTTCCTGCACTTTTTGCTTAGGGAATTTAGCCGGTACATGTGGTTTCAACAACGCTTCGTTGAATACGTTATATATTTTCCATGACGCCGGTATCTTGATTCGGTAAGCTGCCACTCCCACTTTCTCTAATACTTCGTACGGTCCTACAAATTTTCCGTCTAACTTTTTTGTCGTACGTAGCAAAGGGAGGTTTTGAGCGCTAATGTAAACCCTGTCTCCCTTCTGGTAATTTCGCGCTGTCTGTTTCTTTTTATCGTATTGTTTTTTCATATTTTCCGCCACCCTATTCAACCCCTGCCTCGCTTGATCACATGCTTCTACTAATCTGTCCACCCATTCATCCACTGCCTGCACCTTTCTTTCCATCGTCAATTCAAGTCCTTTCCTTGGATTACGTCCGTTGTTTAAGAAGAATGGAGAGAACCCAGTAGCGGAATGTGTCCGATCATTATGACAAAATTGGGCCACTGCTAACCAATCACTCCAATCGTCTTGTTGATGATTTACGAACATTGTCAGGAATTCCTTTACTTCCTGATTCACTCTCTCCGTCTGTCCGTCTGTTTGCGGATGGTAAGCGGTCAAAGGGTTGGCCTTAATTCGAAGTACTTGATACAGTTCCTTCATAAATTTAGACACGAATTGAGGTCCTCGATCGCTGATAACCTTTTCTGGTATTCCGTTGTAACAACTCAAAAGAGGCTGTGTTGCGCACAACCCCCGAGTGTTTCGGCGTGTGCCGAATGAGTTCGGTGGACGGGGCAGTCGCACCCAACCTCGGCCGCACTGTCGGACGATTGAACTAAAGTGGTCGGAAGGAAAGAAGGTGTATAAAACTAAACTACGACACGTTTATATAATGTCTACCTCATGTACTACATGCGTCCGACGATCCGATGCGTCCGATGTCGGGTTTCGGGGTCCGCAGTGTCGGAGGTCGGAGCCCGCCATGTGTCGGGTTTGAGCACTGAGTACAACGTAGCCAGTATCGGCACGTTACACCCGCTCACCAGTTTTGAATGTTGACATCACCGTCAACCTGCATCGGGTTGGTGGATGAACGAGGTGAAGTGTCAGAAGCGGAGTGTCCGAGTCGGAAGGGCAGCGGAAGTCTGTGATTGAACGAGACGGAATGTCGGCGTCGACGGAAGAGGCATCGGAGGTGAGACGTAGTGTCGACGGCGTCCGATTGTGCGTAGGTAGTTGCAAACAAGGGAGTCGGGGATGGCGATAGGGTTCAGGAAGTGTCGGAGGTCTCAGTGGCAGTCGGCGTGCTGCGGATGTTGTCGGGATGTGGAGGAGGGGCGTGTCGAGGTGCAGATAGCAGATGGCGTGTCGGCGGATGTCGTCGTAGGCGGTAGAAAGTGTTGGCGAGGTGGGGCGCTACTTCCCGCGATCGCGGTCATCCCAGTAATCCGAATCAATAGCACGGACCCCTGTAAGGCTGCTATGATGTTTCCTGAGACGCCGTCGGCGCAATACGGTGTTAAAGAGTGGTGTCGGAGTCGGTAGTGCTAGTCAAATGATAAAGGGCCTAAGGTGAGTCCTGCGTTGTGCGTACTGATATCCGTTATCCTGATTCTGTTCCAACATCCCCCACACTCTGTTAACGCTTCGGGCTGGCTTGATAAGGGTTTTGGAGCTGAGGTGATGCCGATGGTGATGAGACATGGGTTGAGGGTCCGATTGAGCGCGAACTTGGCCGTTTTGAACGAATACGGCTACGCCGTATCCCGATCCTGGGTAGAAAAGAAAAAAAAAGGCTGAAAAAAAAAAGAATTGTGACTCGCGGGTGTCGGCGGAACGGTGGTAGAGTGAGCCGAGGTGCTGGCAGTGTCCGAAAGGCATAGGAGCGGCGGCGGACGGCTGTGGCAAGTGCGAGAGCGAATGAGCAGGCGGGAGCGTGGTCTACACGTGTTGATGAAGCAGGGAATGTCGTCTGAATAATGAAGGGTGAGGTTGGCATGGAATAAAGGGCTGGAACGTGCTCCGATAGTGTCTGATGCATGAGGTGGGCACGTGCTGCAAGGCGTCGCTGGATGGGCTGCGATGGCGACCGATGGGATCCGATAAGGCGCGGTAGGGCTGCGGGAATCGAATGGCGGGGTGCGAGCACTTGGATGGGGTGTGGGCCGGTAGATCGGGGCTGCCGAGGCGGATAGCGGCTAGCGTAGCGCTGTACGTGTCTCGGAGAGCTGGAATACAGAGGCTGGGGCCCGACGGAGTCCGATTGTGGTCTGATAGGGCCTTGGTAGTGTGTAGATGTCGTGCGGTGGGCTCGGCAGACTTCAATGGTATCAGATGGGATCCGATAAGACTGCAGATGGCTGTAGGCATCGAGTGGCGACTTGGCGGAGCAGTTGGGGCATGACGTGGCTGGCGGATCAGGTTCAGCGGATGCAAGTAGCAGCAGTGAGCGGCATTGTGCATGTCTGGAGGCTGGGACGCGGAAGTAAGGGCCGGATGGGATCCGATAAAGCTGTGGAAGGCTGTAGATGTCATGCGGCGTGCTTGGCGGGCTGAAATGCAGTGGCAGTGCGCTTTGGCGTGACCAGTAGGTGTATCGGCGAATAGGAATGAGCCAGTGGGGCCGTCCAGGTAGAATGAGCGCCTCCGGGGCTGTTTGTGAATGAAAAACGAGGGTTTCTTGAGTGCGGCCAAAGGCTGGACCGAGCGGTGGGCTCCAGTTGTAACAACTCAAAAGAGGCTGTGTTGCGCACAACCCCCGAGTGTTTCGGCGTGTGCCGAATGAGTTCGGTGGACGGGGCAGTCGCACCCAACCTCGGCCGCACTGTCGGACGATTGAACTAAAGTGGTCGGAAGGAAAGAAGGTGTATAAAACTAAACTACGACACGTTTATATAATGTCTACCTCATGTACTACATGCGTCCGACGATCCGATGCGTCCGATGTCGGGTTTCGGGGTCCGCAGTGTCGGAGGTCGGAGCCCACCATGTGTCGGGTTTGAGCACTGAGTACAACGTAGCCGGTATCGGCACGTTACACCATGTTCTCTGAAAACATGATCTCGGAATAGTATAGCCATTCCTTGACTCGAAAGCGTTGTATTCGTAGGTATGAAGTACACCTTTTTCGTGAATCGATCTACTACTACCAACACGGCGTTGAACCCTTTGGATTCAGGTAGCGGTCCGATCATATCTACCAATACTACGCTCCATGGTCCTCTTGGCGTTTCGTTAGGATGTAGAGGTGCGGCTTTCTTTTGCCTATCTGGTTTGGCGGTTTGGCACGTCCTACAACTTCGTATATAGTCCTCTACATCTCTTCGTAGTCCAGGCCACCAGTAGTTTCGCAGTATCAATTCTATCGTCTTATCCACTCCTGAATGGTCCCCATCTGTGATGTTCCGCTATGAATTGTTCTCGAAGTTTTCGTACAACAGGGATATACACTCTTTCGTGCCAAGTTACCAATCCTCCATCTCGTACTTGCCACCCATCTTCCTTATTCTCTACCGCCTTCCTAATTTTCTCTTCCCATTGACAGGGATTTATTTTCCTCAACTCATTTTCCATTTTATGTAAATCGTCTCCCTCTTCCCATACTCTTATAAAGTATCCTTCTTTTAATAATGTCGTCCCTTCGTTATCAGTTTCTCCTTTATCATGATCCGCTCTTCTAGACAGGGCGTCGGCTTTTGTGTTGGTTTTCCCGGGTCTGTGTTTTAGGGTAAAATTGTATTCCTGCAAGTCCAACACCCATCTTGCTTGTCTTCGGTTGACATTCTGAGGTTTTCGGAAGTAAGTCAAATTTTGATGGTCTGTTAGGATCTCGATCTGTTCCTCCGTCCCCTTCAGGTAGTGAGACCATTCATATAAGGCGTGCATGATTGCTAGCAACTCTTTGTCGTAGACTTCATAATTCCGTTCAGCGGGATTGAGCGATTTTGAGATGAACGCTACTGGTCTCCACTGTGCCGTCTTCCTGTTGTTGCGACAGTAGTACCGCTCCCATGGCAAAGTCCGACGCGTCGGTCTCCACTCTGTATTTTCCTTTATCTGATGGTATAGTGCCAACACCACTTCTTCCCCAATCCTCATCTTCAGTCCCATAAACGCTTCCTCTTGTAATACCGTCCACATCCATCCATCCTTTCCTGTTAGTCGCGTGAGCACTTTGGCTATTTTTGCGAACCCTTTTACGAATCGTCGGTAAAAGTTCACGAATCCTAAAAATTGCTGAAGTTCTCGTTTGTTCGTCGGTTGTGGCCAATCTAATATCGCTCGGACTTTGGCTTTATCCATGCATATTGAATCGTGTGATATTATCAATCCCAGAAATTCGATCGTTTTCTGGTCGAACCAACATTTTTCTGCTTTCAACGATAGTTTGTGTTCTTTCAACTTTTTTAGGATCCTATTTACGTGTAGTTTGTGTGTCTCTTCGTCTTGGGAGTACACTAATATATCGTCCATATATATCACTACCCATCCCTCCGCTATCTCTTCTCGGAATATGTCGTTCATCATTGTTTGAAATGTAGCCGGCGAGTTCATAAGTCCAAAGAACATCACTAATGGTTCGAACAACCCTCGATTGGTCCTGGCCCAACGCCGCCTTCCACTCATCTCCTTCCTTTATTCATACGTTGTTATATCCCCATCTGATGTCCATTTTCGAAAATACTCGGGCATGACTGAGTTGATCTATTAATTCCGATATTAGTGGCAACGGGTATCGGTTTTTGATCGTCATCTCGTTTAACTTCTGATAATCTTGTACTGGTCTTAGTTTTCCATCTTTCTTTTTAATGAAAAAGAAAGGTGAAGCCATCAGGGATTTGCTGGTTCTTATCCGTCCCGTCTCTAGATTTTCTTTCAGGAACGTGTCCAATTGGGTTTGTTCCTCTTTATTTAGTGGGTAAATCTTGCAATCTACGGCCTTTGTGCCTGGTATCAATTCAATCGCATGATCCCATCTTCCCCTTTTTGGTAACTTGTCGAACGTTTCTTTTTCGAACACTTCTTGGTGACTCAAATAATGAGCGGGTATGATATCTTTCGTATCACGTTTTGTTTGATTTGCCGCTGCTATTTCAGTCGCTGTGGTTGCGTGTGCTCTCAATTCCCATCCTTCTGTTTCTTCCTCCATCACCGCTATCAGTCTATCGCCTTCCTCCCACTCATGTGTTCCACTGGTCTTATCATCGCCTTCTGTATCTATTCCTTCCTCATCCTTTTCGTCTATATGGCAGTCACCTGGGCAGCGTTTCATGAGGAGTGAGCCTTTCTTCCAATCTACAATTGGGTTATGATGTTTTAACCAATCGTGTCCTAAGAATATGTCAACCTTTCTGAGCGTTGATACTCCGAATTCGAAGACCTCGTAGTGAGCTCCGATTTGCATTCTCAGTTGTACCATCTCTTTTAATGCTCCTCCTAAGTTAGGCGTACCATCGGCGTTGTACATGGGGATGGGTCGGTCTAGACGTCACGTGTTAATATTATGTTTCCGTACAAAATTTTCATTAACGCAGGATCCTGTACATCCCGAGTCTATGAGGATCTCTGTCTTGTGCCTTTGGAAAGTATCTAAGGTGGTGATTGTTCCGTTAACCGTTATCTGGTTTTTACCCTTCCCTTGGATGTAGCGTCCTTTCCATTTAAGGTTTTGCAAGTGCCACAACGCATTCTCCTCCGTCATTCCATTCAGCACATTCACCATCTCTGCCGTCGCTTCATTTTCTCTTGTCTTATGCATCAGGAAAACGGTCAGGTTTGCTTTGGCAGCTTCAGCTTTGCGAGTTGAGCTTTCCATGACTTTAGCTTTGGGCATGCCTGCTTTTCAAGCTTTAGCTTTGGGTCTGCTGGCTTTTTGAGCTTTAGAGTTTGGACAAGTTGCTTTGATTGCTTTATGACTCAGGCTTTCAAGTACTAGTGATGGAGAACATTTATTTTAATATACAGTCTCGTGCGCATGGTAATCGATAAATTTATTTACATAAAACTCTTTAAAAGCTTCCAGTGCGTTTATGCCGATGAGATGCACACCATGAATAATAGAGTGGAGCAGTACAGTTTTGAACCTGGGCAGAGGGGACAGGGACGAGGTCACCGTGGGCCGTGGCTGCACCAACAGTTGTAGTAACAGCATGCCCGTAGCTCCTTGTTTCGCATCATGATGATTGCCATTGTGTGAGGTGGTAGGCAACGATTCTGGCCCGCCTTCGACATTCAATGCCATGGTAAAGTACGCCGAGATGGGATGACTGAGGGTGTGCTTTCCACGTGTTGGGAGGTGTGGGGGTGGCAGGACGTGGCTTTGCGAGGAGAGACGGTCGACTGCTCACGCTCATCGTGAGGGCGATAGAACTCTGCTTCGTTGAAACCAAGACTGGGTGGGAAGAGACCAGAGAGGAGATTGAGCACAGGTGACTTACATTTCTGTGAGAGGGACTGGGCAGGAATGGAGCGTGATGGAGCTTGGGTGATGAGCATGATTGTGAGGAAGGCAGGTGCAGTGGGCGGGCATGAACAGGTCCCAGCCCAAATGGCAACCCTCAATGGAGATTTGTCGATGGGGCGGTGAGTTTAGTCGTGACTCGCTTGTGTATCAACTCTAAACGCATCGTCAGCTCTTGTTCTTTGAATGAAGACCAGCAACTTCGTCCCCAACCCACCATCAACTCTACCTTCGTTAGCCAACCGAAACCTTACCATCTATTTCACATCTGAATTGAATTCACGTAGGCATATTGCCAGAATCAGACGTGGCAGCAGGTTTTGCAAATTGAAACGCGCTGTGTGGAGAGGGCAGTGGGGCCTGCTGGAACTTCTCTTGAGTGTTGAGGTCTCATTCAGAGGGGGAACGGTGCTGGTTGTGCTGTATTGGGAGGCGTTGGTCAGGACAGGTGGAATGGGCGGGACTAGATGTTTGACCGTTGACAATGGAAACGGATGCCAGAGGCCATTGTGGTCCTAGAATGGCGTTGAAGAACAAGATGCATAGGACGTGTCTGAAGTGACGAGAGAAGCGACGATCTTCGTTGAGAGAGGTGCTGGCGGGTTGCGCAGTAACGGAGGTGCTTGAGGGACAGGTGCAACATGATGATGAGGCTGATACTGTTGATGCTGCTGCAGGAGCGATGGCGCGCGAAGGGATGCGTAGATGCGACCTGGATGTCGTATCAGTGAAGCCGTGGATCGGACTTGAGAGATTTTTCACCAAGGATGCAAACACCTCCAAATAAACCGCTTCATTATCTTCCCCTCCGTCATTCATCTCTCTCCTCACGCTCTCTGGCTCATTTCCCCCGTGATTACTCGCCAACCATGAATCAGTGACATTGAAAAGATCCAGCGAGAAAACAAGATGTGCCCAAGGCTTGCGATTACTCATGTACAACGTTCGCCCTACCTGCACCACTTCCCTTCTCTCGTCCTTATCTTACCAATTTTCTACTATCACGCGTTAGCCGCAAAGAAGTAAGTACTCCCTCGAGCGCGTATATGTAGCGACGGTTGTGACTGACTGAGCGCATATAGCGACATTTTCGATCTCATAGTGCTGCTCTCTGTAGCAATACTTACGTACATCCTGTGCATTCAAAATGCGCATATAGCGACGTTTTGCATCCCGCCGCGCCCCAGGTGAGCTGTGCGAAAAATATTTTTGATGTTGCTCACCCACCTCTTCTCCCTTTCCCTCTGCCACTCGACCAACACCCCACTGCTCCCCGTTGCGCCGCACCCCATCCATCGCGCTATCGCGCACCCCAGATGAGCCACGTGAAGGCCTTGCTGACCCCCACCCCTCTCTCGCCCACCCACCATTCAATCCGCATCCACCGCGCCCTGTCATACCCCAGGCGGCGGTGAGTCGCGTAACCCCGTATTTCGACGTTGCTGACCCACCACCCCCATCCTTTGCCCACCGCATCCACCCTAAACACCACATCTCCTCCTGCACCCCAGGTAAGCCACACCAAAGCCGTTTTTAACGTTGCTCACCCACCAAGCCTCCCTCGTGTTCCACGACTTAAACACAGCACGCTGCACCCACCGCACCGCCACGCGGTCATTTATATCTCAGTCATCAAACTGCCAGCCCGCGCGCCATTCTTTCTCTCGCAACATCCTCCCTATCATCATTCGCGCTCGTTTGCCACGCCCCATCACTACAAGCTTTCGCCTGTCATTTCTCGTCATCAAATCGCCCACTGGTACTGTTCTCTTGCAAAATTTCCATCATATCATCACTCGCTATCGTTCGCGCCCATCCTACATGTTCTCGCATCATTGCAACTCACTTCATACCATCCATTACTATCTCGCCTGTCATTTCCCATTGTTGCAACTTGTCTTTCAGTATGATCTGCATGTAATTATTGTTGTATTCGGATAGATAAAAATAGAATTTTTTTATGTGCAATAAGTGGGATCTAATTGAACCATAACCAGCTTTCCAGTGTGCTTTCAAAGCTACCTGCTGGCTTTCAAAGCTAAATTGTAGCTCTGAGAGCAAATGTTCCTTCCTTAAACAGGTGGAAACAGCTTTAGCAAAGCTCAGGTGCTTTTGTTGCTCTGAGAGCTCTGGTAGCTTTGCAAAGCTCTCAAAGCACCCAAAGCAAACCCGACCGTTTTCCTGATGTGTACCCACTGTTTTAGGCTTTGTACCGCCACTTCTTCCAGCTGTTCCCATATCCTTCTCACCATCCATGGTCCTCGCCATGTCACTAATTTGTCTTTTTTTGTTGTTATTTTTTTGTTTCTCCACTTATGTTCCAATCCTCTGAGTTCGTACATAATGCATTCGATGTTTAACTTTGAATCTTCGTACTTTACATCAGAGGTATTGTTACACCGTTCTTTGGTCAGCGTCATTGGAGGCGCATTCACTGACCGTTCTGAAAACCCATCAACGCTGCTATTTCTACCTTCTCTTCTTCCGTCGCTCCATCAATCCTTTCCTTCCACGTTACTTCTCTAATCTCTTTTACTTCTCTTTTCGGTCCCCAACATGCTTCCGTCATGTGTCCCAATTTCCCGCAATTTTCACACTTGGGTGCATTCATCGTCCACTCTCTCACTTCTCTCCTCTCTCTCCTTGGTTCCTTACAATCCCTCGATATGTGTCCGAACCGATTGCAGTTGTAGCATTTAACCGGTCCTCTTCTGCGGTCTATCTGCATGGCGTTCGGATCTGATCCCGATCCGGAAGGAGTTGCGGTTGAAACCGTTGCTCCTGTGGCTGCCACAGTCGGTTTCGTCTCCTGTGGTGTTGACGTGGGATTTGGGAAGAACCTAGGTCTAAATATAGGTCAGGTCGTCGTTCCGTATAATTTCTGTCCGTCTCTCCACGCCTTGTCCAGTGCCGTCGCTCGGTCGTACCATAATTGTAAATCCCCCACCGTTGCTCCATCACCAGGCGCTCCATTCTCTACTATCTTCATTCCTAGTGGTGGGTTTAATCCTCCTTTGAACTGGGCAATTAACGCGATTTCGTTGAAATTTGTCAGTTGCGCCCAGCTCTTGAAGTCGATGATGTAATCCTCCACCGGTCTCTTTCCTTGCTTCAACTCTCTCAAATGCCTAATTGCTTCATCTCTCATTTCCGTGGTCATGAAGAACGCCAATGCTTTCGCTTCAAAGTTGTTCCAGTCATCGAATGGTGGTTGGTGGGTGAACGGTGTGATTCCCAGTTCCGCCGCTCTCGGGGTCACCACCATTTCTCCTGTAGGCGACACCACTCCCACTACCTCATCTCTCGGTGCTACTCCCGTTCTTAACTGCTCCCATGTGTAGTCTTTCGCCCTCGGCGTGCTCGTTATTTCATCTATAAACTCCATGAATTCTTGGAGTTTAACTCCAGCCCAATTTTCTGCCCTATTTGCCGTTCCTCCCTTTATTCGTTGGAGGGCTATTGCGATCATTTGGGTACCGTTGAGTACTTCTGTTAACGCGAAGTACGCTCTCATCGATCTCAGCCAGTGCGCTATTTTTTCGGGTTTGCCTTCGTATGCTTCCGGTGGATCAATTTTCATCTGTGGTCTGGGGGGTCTGGGAGGTTCTCTGAACGCCTCTCTTATTTCCCCTATCGCTCTGGCTACGCCATGTCCTGCATTTCATTGGTCTACTGGGGCCGCCGCCAACCATAGCGCTTGTACTGCGGCTGGTGCTAACAACCCTATCAATGCGGCCAATAGTCCTACACATGCTCCTATCAATGCCTCCGTCGGTGTATACGGCATTCTTCTTATTTTCACAGGGACGAAGGGAGTTCTTTATACTGTTCGTTTGGTTCTGGTTCGTTTTCTCCTATGGATCGAATAGGTACGCCCAAACTCGAACGGATCGTAGTTTTACAAGGTCTGCAACTCTGAGTTTAGAGCAGTCCCTGTCCTATCTCGTTAACCCTCAAGTCCGGGTTTATCAAGCGGTAGTGGATACACGCGATGTGCAGCGTGAGGAGGTAAATGTATCTGAAGTGGGCTACTAGCGCTATCAAGCACAGCAACCGTCGAATGGTTTGCGTGTCCGTTGTGAGCAACAACGAGCAAGCGAGTGTGGTAGTGTGAAGAGCCTTACGATTATGTTAGGAGGTGATCCTGACACAATCACTAAGACACTTGAGATCAAACGCAAGAAAGAGAAGTGAGACTAGATTGCGTCTATGGACGACAGAAACAATCGTAAGGCTAAGGAATGCATAGGTAGACTTCAGTATATACACTCTGACTCGTTACTCCCACGCCGTCATTCCGCGGAATCCTTATGTAAGCGTGGGAACTTCCTGTAATTAAAAGAAAAGAAAAGGAAAAGAAAAGATAATGAAATATCAGCCGTTACATACAGCCCTCTACTACTGGATAACAGCCCATTTTGTACTGTGACTATCATGACTACTACATACAAGTGAGATCCCAACCTGACACCAGGCTTGCTGCTTACATATGTATATCTCACACCACTCACAATCACTGCCCACTGTCCAACATCCACCATCCACTGCACACCATCCACCATCCAACACAGTAGACTGCACCACTGTTTGCCATTAACTTCATCATTTGTTGTGTTTTAATTTTCAATGTCCAATGTGCACTGAGAGTGCCAGGAATTGCAAAGAGCTGATGCCTGAGTCATTACAAGCAGAAAACAGAGTTGCTCAATCCCTGCATGCATTATGATTGGGATTCTCTGGTGCCCCACAGCTCCCTAAACTAATCATGTTCTTGATTTCATTTCTGGCAGCCTGTCAAAGAACCTTGTAAGTGATAGTCGCTATGAAGCTTAACCAACAGGTCATACTGTGTCTGTCATATTGAGTTTTGATTGCAGTGGAGCCTAAGGATGACAATCCATGAACCTCAACTCAAATTTATACTCCATTGTAGCCTGTAGGTGGTAGCAACTCCTTTGCTCAACTGGTATCCAGCTTGCTCACTTGTCAGCACAACGGCGGCCAACATTATGTCAGTACACGGCTGACGGTGCCCTAGCAGAAAGTTCATACACGCATGATGGTTCTGGACACTGCATCATCTGATATGGGCAGCAGATGCAAAGGGAGAGCTCGCCAATGCTTGGAGCTGGATGCTAGATTGAGCCACCTGAGTCGCATCCATTTTGGTGTGTCTATAATTTCTTTATGATGCGTCGACGCAACTGAGAATAAAGAGTGTCAGTGTCAATGACACGCAACATGCATGATGTAAGTCATTGACAGATTATGTAAAGAAATCCGGAAACCAACAAGATGGCACATTCTCTTCTCTCCCGACTACTTTAAGTTGTCGGAATAGTACCCCAACACAACCCAGTCTACGAAGCGCACGGTAGACTAGCTTCAGCTGCATTCAGGTCACTGATCCGATAGCAGTGCGTACGAAAATCATCCGCGTTCTGACCGATGGTGGGAAAACTTAAACGTGTGCGACATAATGCCTTCGGCAGATAGGTAGCACTTAGCAAATGGATCCAAACAGTAACCGCCTACCTGCTAAAGACAGGTACAGCCGGTGGGCCTGTAATCACATGACCGTATATTTTCTGTCCAATACATTGTGGTGTTCTTTACACTGTTTCCAAGCATGGGGGGTAATAGTGTAAAATACGCCATTCCCCAGCCTTTACTAGATATGGTGTAACTCACACCATATTTCTCAGTTTTATGGTATGGTAATTCCCTCACCATTCCCCAGCCTTTACTAGATATGGTGTCATTCACACCATATTTCTCAGTTTTATGGTATGGTAATTCTCTCACCATTCCCCAGCCTTTACTAGATATGGTGTTACTCACACCATAATCTTCAGTTTTATTGTATGGTATCATTCACACCATAATCTTCAGTTTTATGGTATGGTAATTTTCTCACCATTCCCCAGCCTTTACTAGATATGGTGTTACTCACACCATAATCTTCACCATTCCCCAGCCTTTACTAGATATGGTGTTACTCACACCATAATCTTCAGTTTTACGGTATGGCATTTTCTTCACCATTTCCTGGCCTTTACTATATATGGTGTCATTCACACCATATTTCTCAGTTTTATGGTATGGTATTTTCTTCACCATTTCCTGGCCTTTACTATATATGGTGTCATTCACACCATATTTCTCAGTTTTATGGTATGGTAATTCTCTCACCATTCCCCAGCCTTTACTAGATATGGTGTTACTCACACCATAGTCTTCAGTTTTATGGTATGGTATTTTCTTCACCATTTCCTGGCCTTTACTATATATGGTGTCATTCACACCATATTTCTCAGTTTTATGGTATGGTAATTCTCTCACCATTCCCCAGCCTTTACTAGATATGGTGTTACTCACACCATAGTCTTCAGTTTTATGGTATGGTATTTTCTTCACCATTTCCTGGCCTTTACTATATATGGTGTCATTCACACCATATTTCTCAGTTTTATGGTATGGTAATTCTCTCACCATTCCCCAGCCTTTACTAGATATGGTGTTACTCACACCATAGTCTTCAGTTTTATGGTATGGTATTTTCTTCACCATTTCCTGGCCTTTACTATATATGGTGTCATTCACACCATATTTCTCAGTTTTATGGTATGGTAATTCTCTCACCATTCCCCAGCCTTTACTAGATATGGTGTTACTCACACCATAATCTTCAGTTTTACGGTATGGTATTTTCTTCACCATTTCCTGACCTTTACTATATATGGTGTCATTCACACCATATTTCTCAGTTTTATGGTATGGTAATTCCCTCACCATTCATTCCCCAGCCTTTACTAGATAAGGTGTCATTCACACCATAATCTTCAGTTTTATGGTATGGTATTTTCTTCACCATTTCCTGGCCTTTACTATATATGGTGTCATTCACACCATATTTCTCAGTTTTATGGTATGGTATTTTCTTCACCATTTCCTGGCCTTTACTATATATGGTGTCATTCACACCATATTTCTCAGTTTTATGGTATGGTAATTTCCTCACCATTCATTCCCCAGCCTTTACTAGATAAGGTGTCATTCACACCATAATCTTCAGTTTTATGGTATGGTATTTTCTTCACCATTCCCTGGCCTTTACTATATATGGTGGCATTCACACCATATTTCTCAGTTTTATGGTATGGTAATTCCCTCACCATTCATTCCCCAGCCTTTACTAGATATGGTGTTACTCACACCATAATCTTCAGTTTTATGGTATGGTATTTTCTTCACCATTTCCTGGCCTTTACTATATATGGTGTCATTCACACCATATTTCTCAGTTTTATGGGATGGTAATTCCCTCACCATTTACTATATATGGTGTTACTCGCACCATAATATTCAGTTTCATGGTATGGTATTTTCTTCACCATTTCCTGGCCTTTACTATATATGGTGTCATTCACACCATATTTCTCAGTTTTATGGTATGGTAATTCCCTCACCATTCCCCAGCCTATGCAGCTTAATATGGTGTCTCTCACACCATATTCCTTACTAGCCTGATGAAACTATAGTATGCATTAAGGTATGATTAGTGCCCTACATTTCTAGCATCCGTCTAATAATTAGCCTATTCCAGATAGAGATAAACACCTTTGTGTACAAGATAGCCCTGTCCTGTGTCATATAGCTGACTGACTTCCGAATACGAGCCATCCCTCCATTTCCACATTCAGCTGCACTTGAATTGATCTTGCTAAGCCGTGGATCCACAGCTGCATAAGTCTTCAAGAAAGATGCAGGTGAACATTTTGTATGACCTTTTGCGTGAAAATCATCCACAACAAATAGAGTATCTGCAAAGAAATCTGTCTCACGAGTGAGGCAGTAGGGTCCAAGTGCACAAGCAAAGTCGTAAATAACACGTTTGGGTGCTCTAGGCCAGCGTGTAATCATAGCTGAAAAGACATCATTGCGACCTTCCCCATGTGGAATGCAATGAAACCCATAGCAGATGCTATGTGTGCACCAGGCACACATAATGCCCCCTGTCAACCTTTTCTGGCTGTAAGTTGCATAATATTTTGAGCATTTCCCCCCACGCTGTGACGTCTCAGCACTTGTGTCATCTCTTAATCTCGGATACTTTGGTCTCTGCCGTATCTGTGGCATGCTATAGCAACAGCCAGTCTAATTCCAAATAAGTTTGTGAGCATATTTATGGTATCACTGAATGGGAAATGAGGCTTACCTGTCGCCAATCCTTATCAACAGCGTTAATATCCTCATCAGTATGTGGGGCGGGATGAATGGAAAGGGCCGTAAGCACGCCATTAGTCCGTTCCACCAACCACTGGCACATTCCCAGTAAGTCAGGAGGATATGTTTTGGCCCTCTTTCCTTCATATTGAAGTACGTTGTAAAGTGCAGGGATTAGAACAAGTGTTGAAGCATTTTCCTTTGTTGGATGATTTACAAAGAATGAAAGATCCCTCAGTGCGGATCTTGATATAATTTGCAACATTGAATCATCTGACGCTATCTAGTGGCAATACATTAGATACACTGTTCTCGGGATATCACTTATTAATAGTAGACATACTTGCATAAACAACTTGATGTATTCTTTGTTCCGTGACGTTCCAGAATTCGCAGCAGTTGTTGGCAGAGTCGTCAGACCAATACGGGAATAAAAACAGGTAGCAAGGGGGCCGCTAACGAGTTTCAACGAGTCATGTGTTTTGAGTATAAGTTCGAGAAGGCTGGATGCATCGCAGGTAACCTTTTCTACTGCGCCCGGCTCGGAGTCCATGGTGCCTTCAATCCCAGCATTACCACTGGTGGAATTCACCCTGTCTGAAGCAGGCACAACCGCAGCGGCCTCCAATATTTTGCGCATAGCACGACGGATTTCTGAGTTTCCGATAGGTGCTTGCACCTGATAACGTGAGTCACGGATAAGTGACCGTTCATGAACGGTTGTCGGGGGAGTCAGGGACGGCAATATGTGTTTGCGGTGAAAAGAAAGTGAAACACCATCCCAGATAACGGTTTCTGGTGCAGGGCCGCACTGTGGGCACCTCATATCTCCGTCTAGCTGCAGCAGGGCACTGTAGGAGAACCAAGCATTACGAAACATAGCCTCATGAGGAAATGGCAATGAAGAGCCATAGGATAAATAACGCTTCCGCATCACGCTAACCCATGCCGAAAATGGTGTCTCGGACGAGGTAAAATTGGCGGTGTAGTCATTAAGCAGATCTTGCGTGAAAAGGACAGAGTTATTTAGGTTGAACAAACCGAGTTGTCGACCATCGGGGCCAATAAAGCGTCGGAGAATGTGGGGGCACTTCAGACATGGCTGGACTTCCAAACGTGTTCTCTGAGCAGAAATGAGAGTATACACGACACACTCCTGAAACGTTGTTTGCTCCATTGTTCTGCGCGAACTTCCGCATATGCAACGAGCTCCCTCATCTAGATCGATCATACCGGGTACTTGAAGTACAGGCGGGACTCGTTCATGAGCAGCTGGACTGTCTCCGGGGAGCGATGCCCAAATCGGTGGTGGGATGGGCAGGTGGGATACTGAGACGACCGGGCTTCTAGCAGACCGGGCTCCGACAGATTGAACATCTAATAGACCAACCAGTGTCACGGAAAACCAGAACTGTGACGAAAAAAACGTACCAGGGCAGCTCTGCGTTTCAGCGAGAGGATCGCGAGCGCTTGGGTCCTGTTGAACCAGCTGCTGAAGGTAATGTCGGGCCTTTGTGACGTGACTGCAACCGTCATCACCATCTCTGTCGCATCTCCACGATCCTGTCCCACTGTCGTGTCCATTATGGTAGACCACGCAGCGGTACTTCACTGCTTGTTGGTCTCTGTCTGAGACAGAGAACAAGTTGATTGAAGATTCTTCCACCAGCTCACGTGCAAACAGAATGATGCTCAGATCAGCACCATCGCCGGCGGATTCGTCTAAGGGGGATGTCGTTGTAAGGTGATGCCACAATTACATTGTGCATTGAATACTTACATATATCAGATCTTGAAGGGAAATACAAATCGCTATCCTCGTGCAAGAGGGTTGTATGCACGCAACCATTTTTTCCATTTGGACAGAAACAGACGACGACTATCTGATGGCCAAACACCTCGCGCTGCAAATGATACCATGAATCCTATGAAATGTGAGTTGAAATGCCGTTCAGCAGTAGCCGTAACTTACCGTAGCTGTCAGTGTTCGTGAGTCCCATCCTTGAACTACAAACAAGTTCGAGCTTAGCAGGTATACACCCGCAATACCCGCTGCGACTGACTCCGCATACTCCGCATAGCTGCGTGGCTGTTCTTTTGATCCGCTGTCTTTGTCTGATATACGGGGGCTAGCAGGATTTGTGACGACTTCCGCAGCTGTATCGGTGGGCGAGTCATCTGCCGGCGGCCCATTAATCGATTCAACACCCAATTCAAGAAAGTTTGAAGCATCGTATCGTTGGCCTCGGCTCTTTTTGGACTTCTGCGAGTGAACATGGTACGTCCTAGGCCGCTTTTGGGGGGACGATACATAATAGGCACTAGATGTCCCCAATTCCTCATCAGGACTTGGCGCCAAAAGATCGTCTTCCCATATATGTGTGGGAGAGGGTGGAGGCGTATGGAGCTCAATAGTCATCTCTCCTCCGGAGGGAAACATTTTGACCAGCCTGTGGACCGAGTGTACAAAAATCAGATAATTGTGCGGCAAGTGCAATATGTCTTGTTGACTCCCCCTTTTTGAATTTTTTCCCCCAACAGTATATTGTTGTTTTTTCGTCGGCGGTTAAATTTATGCGGGGGGCCATATATAATCAATCAAACTGCACCGGTTGCGTAGTCTTGCTGATCTACGTAAGTACCCTATATCATGATGGGATATTCCAGCTAAGAATCTCACTTAGCATGGCTGGTGGGACCTCTTCACCGAGGAGGCGACGTCGTCCGCGTCACTGCAGAAGGTGCCTTGGGTTCCCGCTGCAAAGCGAATGTCCACACAGTGCAGCAGGAAGAGCGGCCTTGGTGAGACCTTTATTTTACTGCTAACGCAAAGGATAACACTGCGTCTCCAGGAGATGGCAACGCGCAGCCTGACAACTTCCGCCTCGTCTGAAACGCCGTCCCTCACGGTGGGCAGCGGCGTTCTGCCCACGATCAGCACTCCGTCTGGTGCTGGACCCGTCACTACACCTGATGTGGCCCGTACTACTTCGGTCGGCGATCCCCTGCCAAGTCCTATATCGGGCGACTCTCCCCTAACAGCAGCACATCCTATCTTAAGCGATCCCCCAACAACTTTGCTTACATTAGGCAATCCTCCAACGGCCGGCGAGATTCATCACGCCCCTGAGATGTCTGAAACTAATATTCAGCAGCTCTTGCAGCTCCATGATGCTATACGGCAGCAACTCGGGTGCGAACCGCAGGAGCAACAGGTGTTTAGCCCACTGACGAATCGGTCGGCCGATGGATCACAGCAGGTCGGAGTTACGAATCATTGCTCAACGCAACGAGCTGCTAGCGATGACGACAATTCTGATTCTGATGGCGCTAGCGATATGGATCAGGAAGGGAACCAGGTAAAGCATCACAATCATAATGCCATTTGATGACTGAGCATATCTGCGCAGTTCACCAGTGCCCTGAGTTCAGATCCTATCACGCCCGCCAGTTCCCAACTAAGTACGCCATCCCGTATTCGGGTAACTGCTAAGAATCCTGCATTTGGGGTCGTGGAAGGCGCCATGCGCGGCCACCTGAAATGGAGTGAGATCAGAACTTATTTGACTCAAATTTTTTTGCTGATCCCAATTGATGCAGCGATCCGACGCTCAAAGCCGTTGCGCCCTCGCATCTTGGATAGGACCCGCGTCACAAAAAGGTTTCACCGTGAAGTCAAGAGTATTATTTCACGCGTACGTTTATTCCAGGAATCTAAGTAACTAGTAGAGCACTTATACCTGATTAGTGCGAACGTCTTGCGAATGAGACTGGTTGCTGGTTGGTACTAACGTGTCAGCATAGTAATTCAGGGTCAGCCGCAACACATTTCGCATCAGCGAGCTTCCGCCGTGACGCTAAAGAAGATGCCGTTGCTATGGTCAACGTTTTCCAAAAGTCAACGAGCGCATTGATGCATGCCAAGCGCAGTGAAGCACTTGGCTTGGCAAGGCAGCTGGCAGAGGTTGACGAAGAGATTTGTGCCCTTCGATCTCAGTTGGAGGAGCGAGACTTGGAAAGAGTAGAGGTAGACAAGGAGCTTTGCGAGCTACGAGCTCAGCTAGCCGGTGAAAGGGCAGCTCGGATCGCGCAGGCCTAACTATACTACTCCTATCATTAGATTTCTATATATTGAATTTGATGGTCTTAACTCATGATTGTTGGAACGTGATGGTGTGGATATCTCCATAAGTCATCCGCCAACTATATCGCAGCCAGGAAAGGCAAGCGAGATGATGAGATCCTTGTCGCGATCGTACGCTGTCGTACGATACTATCTCCGTAAGTATGCGTATGTGGCAGCCAGGAAAGGCAAGTGTATTGTCATACCAATTTGGGAATTTGCGGCCTTCAAGCGCTTGAGAAACATGCAAGTTGATTAGGGCACGAGTGCTACGAATTATATGAGATTTGTATTGTCGTACGTCAGTACAATTTGGGAACAGTGGTCTCACGACCATCATACAGTGCGTCTCGCACGTCGGCGCTGTATATTATTCCTAAGTAGTAAGAAACTCATGCAAGTTGACATGGGACACGACTGCTACTGTACGAAAAGGTATACTTAAGTCTTGCAACCATATGTGAGTTATCTTATCTGGTGCCAATCTGATGACTGCGAGAATTTGCTGAGCATGATCGACTCACGACTCACGACCATTGTATGCTTCTCGGAATGATGCTACGCCTTGCAACCTTGCACCGTACGAGTCACGACCATTGTATGCATCTCGAAATGATGTTACGTCTTGCGACCTTGCACTGTAGATTGTTACTTTAAGTAGTAAGAAACATGCAAGTTGACCGTGTAGAGTACGAGTGTTACGATGTCTTGCAACCATGTTTGAGTTATCTTATCGTGCTGCTCAAGTCGCGTAGTATTGCGACTGTTATTAGGACTTGCGATTATTGCAACCCTACAAATTATATCATGTCTTGCGACTGCGTGTATTATCTGGCACCTAGTTCTACTCAAACTTCAAGATTCGTGTAGTAGTACTAACCAGTATTGCGACTGCTCGTTACTATGTCCCGCATGTATTAAAACTGCGTCATCTGGTACCTGGTACTATTACTCCAGGGTCACGTACTGAACAATCGAACAAACCTAACTAGCACCATCCATTATTCGGAATGTGAATGGCAAGGCGCGGATTCCACTGATCAAGGGATTGCACCGAGATCGCTGCCATCCGTTGAACAATTGCGTGGAGGTAGTAATCCAAGCCAATGCACCGAGATCGCTGCCATCCGTTGAACAATTACGTGGAGATAGTAATCCAAGCCAAACGTCCTGTTGTCGCTGCAAATTGCCTCAGAGTGGCAATCATACATGCCAGTTATTCACTGATCAAGGGATTGAACCGAGATCGCTGCCATCCGTTGAACAATTGCGTGGAGGTAGTAATCCAAGCCAATGCACCGAGATCGCTGCCATCCGTTGAACAATTACGTGGAGATAGTAATCCAAGCCAAACGTCCTGTTGTCGCTGCAAATTGCCTCAGAGTGGCAATCATACATGCCAGTTATTCACCACTCACCACTTTGCGAGCCACAGACCCAACCGGTCATTTACAAAATCCAACTGGCGTCCACTATCGCCGCATCGCGCGACATATCAGGGTACCAGTACACCGAATGACAGTCATCCAGGAGTTTCTACTGAGATCGACACTTGACAGTAGATCAAGCATCGATCTCAGTGTATCGGTCACTGGAGGGTTCCGTAACATATCATAGTATACGCATAAGCGTATATTTAATTGACCATCATCGTCGTGCATTCCACTATCGCCGCATCGCGCGACATATCAGGGTACCCAGTAGATCAAGCATCGATCTCAGTGTATCGGTCAGAGACTGGATAATCATCGAGTCTGGCAGCTGGCCGCATTTCCTTTTTGGCTTTCAGTCACCTCGCCGTTCAATCATGTAGTATATCATTATCTACTATATTGCTTCAAATGTTCTCGATGCCTAGTTTCCATCAGCTAGCCTTTGCAGCGCGAGGTGTTATGGCTGTTGAAGTGAAACAAGTGATTTCGGACACGATGGCACGGCATAGGCCCTATAGGGGCGCGTGTGCATACAGAGTCACAGACTGGGTACTAGGTAAAAAGGGTGGGTGACGGCAACGACGGCAAACAGTTTTTATAAGGGGCGAGTTGTTCTATGTAAGGAGCTACCATACTACAACCTAGTCACATTCCCGCTTGCCCATGCAGCTCCATACGCCTCAAGTGCTTCCTCTTTTGTGGTATATTTATTAAAGACTGCACACGAAACACCAATGACCAATGGTGATGTTTCCATCCTGACAGAAAACAATGTTAGCACGAATATTCAAAATTCAAAGGCGACTTACCAAGTAGCATATAAGCCAGGCAGACGGCCGCGAGTCACAACAAACCACGTTCTGCTAGCAGTCGACGGCATTTCCATGTACCGTGCACGTACTTCGTCCGGGGTGGGGATGTGGGGTGGACTCGAGGGGCCAGCTGGGTTTGCATTGACACCCGCCAGAGAAACAGGGACTGTCGTGCCAGTGGGAGTAGGGGCGGGCCCTGTAGCCGGCCCTGCAAATGGGGTCGCATTGGACTCAGAGACAAATGTACCGGGGGCAGCCGAGCCGACGGGAGGGACCAGAACAAAATCTGCAGCTTGCGTCGCCGACGGAACTTCTGCAGCTTGCGTCGCCAACGGAACTTCGGGCTCCAATGGTCCAGGCCCCTGCAAGGACTGTGCTGGCAGAGGCGAAAAAGCTGCGACCTCTGCGGTCAGCTCTGTCGGGGAATGGTCAGGAGGGGTGTTAGACGGTTCTGGAATGGTACTAACCATGGGCTGCCAATGGGGATTGGGTGGGTGGACGTGATAAAGGATGACTTCCGCCTGCATCATCCATCAGCAGTTGCACATGCTATTTGAGACAAACCTACTTTCGACGGCCAGTGCAAGCCGGTCAACGGCATCGACGAGTGCCGCTAGGATAGCAGACAAGGAACAGGAACCAATTTCCTGTTCCTTGTTTGAGGGATGAGCAGTGGTCATATCTGGGAACTGTCGCTGCCTGACGGCATTACACCTCCTTCTTATACCTGGCTGCAGGGTCCCATCTGCTCCCGTGTGTTGAAACTGCGCACGGCAATGAAAATTTGACTGATGGACCAAAACACTGGGTGGGTTGTCGGATCATGGCGAAGACTGGAGCCTCTGATGCGCTAAATATTGATGAGAGCGGATGTGATTGATTGGACGTACTGGAGCATCACCTGACGAAGGAACACAATATTGCCCATTGCCCTATTCTGCTGCGAAGTTTGCAGATATACACGCTCAATGGATTGCGACAATACTGGAGGTCAGTTCCCTCGATAGTGAAGTAAAAAAAAAAGCACCTGAATGAGATATAGAGTATGATATTCTGCTGCTTGATTATGCTGTTGCTCGTGCACATGAAAAAAAGATGCAAGCGGCGGTCGACGCACTTGCGGATCTGAAAAAAAGAAGGAAGAAGGGATATTCTGCTCGTATGTATATAGTTTACAACTACGCACCATGATTGATGTTTCAACCTTGTTTTTATAGCCAAATGGACCACTGCGAATGAAAAACTAGAAGAAGCAAAAGTTGCCGTTCGGGAAATAAAGGCACAGCTGGAAGCGAAGCAGGAGGCTGGGGTGGCCGCAAGCGATTCATCAGGTCATGCTGGAGACCGTGCTGCGCTGGGTTCGTCTAAGGAAAGCCTGCCAGACTCATTGCGCCCACCGGAAATAATGGCGCAGCTGGAAGCGAAGCAGGAGGCTGGGGTGGCCGCAAGCGATTCATCAGGTCATGCTGGAGACCGTGCTGCGCTGGGTTCGTCTAAGGAAAGCCTGCCAGACTCATTGCGCCCACCTAAAGTGCCTCTTGCCGTTGGTACGGACAAGATGCCTGGGGATGAGTTGGAGCAGCCGGCAGATCGAGAGAATGGGAAGCAGGACGCGAGCACTGCTGGGCGCACTTCTGCATCCGAGATGGACAGCAGCAATCAATCGAGCAGGGAGGCAGCCATTGCTGAATCCAAGGGTGGTGATCAAACAGATACGGCCAAGGCAGTGACGGGTGTATCTAGTAATCAAGAGACTGGACACGACGAGCGAACTTCTGTATTGGAGAAGAATGCTGATGAAGAGAGCGAGCAGATGCGCCCTGAGGTGGCTGAGAAGCACTATGACCAGGAGGGCGGGGGGATGGGCACTCCTGCATCCCAAACGAACGGCGATCAAGAGAGCAGGGCTCCCACGGGCAATCATTGTGCAGACGAAGCAGGTGACGGGTCACGGCTCGCCGCTCCACAAGAATTCGATGGGAAGAAAAGGAAGCGCGAAGATGAAGAGGATGCTGATGGGCATACAGGTATGAGATTGAAACTTGATTGGATTGTCCAGTGATTGATCGGCGACATGTAGGTCCTCGAAAGATATTCAAGAATAAGGCAAATGGGGAGGAAATCGATGAAAGTGAGTATTTGATGTTGCGATGTGCTACTGGCTAACGCACCGCCCAGACAAAATCCTTTCCGAAGTTAACGAGTTCATTCGAAATCCAATCTCGTCACGGCTGAGCATAGCGACACGATCGGCGATACGCACGCATCAAGCTCTTGCCCCTACTGCTGCAACAACGTCCCGGTCTTTAGCGCTGCATATCCTGACGACGAACCGCGGCAATGTCCTTTGTCCATTCCACCAAGAAACGGATAAGCGGGCAACGACGGACTCCAAATACTCGGTTAACGGAGTGCCGCTGCCTCGGATGATTGCGGATAATAAGAAAGCAGCCAAATCCACGGCCCATAGGCAACGCGTCGAGGAGGGTGGCCTTCATTGCGGTTGCCCAATGGATGCGGCATTGTGGGACTTCTATTTCTGGAAGTCGCTGACGCTCACAGCCACGATCGATGATAAAGAAGTAACTGAACACGTGCCGCGGTGGACGCCGAGGGACCGCGCATTCTTTTTGAAGATCTTTGAGAAGTATACATTCTTGAAGATTAATGATTTATACACAGGAAATAGAAGCCCAGAAGAACACGAGGAGAGGATGGCCCTCATTCAGACTCAACGCGCCCTGGACCGCATTAACGAGATGCGTAAGAAACGAGCTGAACGAAAGTATGTCATAGTACAAGACTCAGATGACGGAAGCGGAGATGACTCCGAGTCCGAGTCCCTTAAAAAATGAGCACGTAGTATTCAGCTAGAGTAGTACATATATCAAGTCGTGCATTTCCACGACAGTCCGGGTAATCAATTGCCAGTTAACCGAGGCGCGGCTTGCCATGCCAGGCCAAACATTGTCACCGCCACTTCCGGGTTTGCGAACTGTCACTGCCGACATCGGGCAGAATGGCGTGAAGACTAGTTACACTGTATGTAAATGTGGCAGGACAGTGTGTACAACATTATTTCAGTGTGTGTGGGACCACAGCTAATGTCTGGCAGGAGCATGTACAAAATACCATATGGTGTCCTGTGCACCATTCTAGCTGAAACTTACCTATGGTGTTGTGCACACTGTTCCACCTGACATTTGGATCTGGTATTCTGCACACTGTTCTACCTGATATTTAGGTATGGTGTTTTGTACAATGCCATCCTGACCAACAATTTGGTATGGTGTCCTGCACACCATATTAGCTGTGAATCTTACATATGGTGTTGTGCACACTGTTCCACCTGACATGTAGATATGGTACTCTACACACTGAAACTTACTTATGGTGTTGTGCACACTGTTTTGCCAGACATTTTGGTATGGTGTCTGGCATACTATCCTGCCTGACAATTAGGTATGGTATTTTGTGCACTGTTCTACCTGGCATAGAGCTATGGTATTTGGCCCACTGTCCTGCCTGACATTTAGATATGGTGTCCTGCACACCATTCTAGCTAGAACTTACCTATGGTGTTATGCACACCATTCCACCTGACATCTAGATATGGTATTGTGCACACTGTTTTACCTGACATTCAGGTATGGTGTTTTGTACACTATCTCAACCAACAATTTGGTATGGTGTCCTGCACACCATATTAGCTAAACTTATGGTGCTGTGAATCACCAGCTCTGCACACTGTTCTGCCTGACATTCAGGTATGCATTTTGTGCACTGTCCTATCCAACAATTTGGCAGTGTGCCAATCACCATATCTAAGTCAGGTAGAATAGTTAACAAAACACCATACCAAAATGTCAACTAGGATAGTGTGCAAAACTCCATGTGTAAATCCCAAGCAGAACAGGGTACACAACACCAGAAGTAAGTTTCAGAGTATAGTGTGCAGGACACCGTACCAAATTGTTGGATAGGACAGTGTACAAAACACATACCTAAATGTCAGGCAGAACAGAGCCAGTGTGCACAACACCATAAGTAAGTTTCAGCTAATATGGTGTGCAGGACACCATACCAAATTGTTGGTCAGGACAGTGTATAAAACACCATAGCTAAATGGAACAGTGTGCAGAATACCATATCTAAATGTCTAGGTGGAACAGTTTGCACAACACCATAAGTTCCAGCTAGAATTGTGCACAGGACACCATACCTAATTGTTGGGCAGAACAGTGTCTCAAACACCATATCTATATGTCAGGTAGAACAGTGTACAAAACACCATATCTATATGTCAGGTAGAACAGTGTACAAAACACCACACAAAATGTCAGCTGGGACAGTGTGTAATACACCTACCTGCAAAACAGTGTGCACAACACCATAAGTAAGTTTCAGCTAGAATTGTGCACAGGACACCATACCTAATTGTCGGGCAGAATAATATGCAGGACAGTGTGCCAAATACCATATCTACATGTATGTCAGTAGAATAGTGCACAAAACACCATACCTAATTGTCAGGCAGGATAGTATTCAGGATACCATTCCAAAATATCAGGTGGGACAGTGTGTAAAACACCATAAGTGAGTTTCAGCTAGTATGGTGTGCATGACACCATACGAAATTGTTGGTCAGGACAGTGTATAAAACACCATAGCTAAATGGAACAGTGTGCAGAATACCATATCCAAATGTCTAGGTGGAACAGTGTGCACAACACCATAAGCTTCAGCTAGAATTGTGCACAGGACACCATACCTAATTGTTGGGCAGAATAATATGCAGGACAGTGTGCCAAATACCATATCTACATATATGTCAGTAGAATAGTGCACAAAACACCATATCCAATTGTCAGGCAGAATAGTATTCAGGATACCATTCCAAAATATCAGGTGGGACAGTGTGTAAAACACCATAAGTAAGTTTCAGCTAGTATGGTGTGCATGACACCATACGAAATTGTTGGTCAGGACAGTGTATAAAACACCATAGCTAAATGGAACAGTGTGCAGAATACCATATCTAAATGTCTAGGTGGAACAGTGTGCACAACACCATAAGTTCCAGCTAGAATTGTGCACAAGACACCATACCTAATTGTTGGGCAGAATAATATGTAGGACAGTGTGCCAAATACCATATCTACATGAATGTCAGTAGAATAGTGCACAAAATACCATACCTAATTGTCAGGCAGAATAGTATTCAGGATACCATTCCAAAATATCAGGTGGGACAGTGTGTAAAACACCATAAGTAAGTTTCAGCTAGTACGGTGTCATGCACACCATACCAAATTGTTGGTCAGGACAGTGTATAACACACCATAGCTAAATGGAACAGTGTGCAGAATACCATATCTACATGTCTAGGTGGAACAGTGTGCACAACACCATAGGTAAGTTCTAGCTAGAATGGTGTGCAGGACACCATAAGTAAGATTCAGCTGGTATGGTGCACAGGACACCATACCAAAATGTCAGTGTGCACAACACCATAGGTAAGATTCTGCTGGAATGGTGTACAAGACACCATACCAAAATGTCAGCAGGACAGTGTGTAAAACACCATACCTAAATGTCAGGCAAAACAGTGTGCACAACACCATACCCAATTGTTAGTCAAGACAGTGTACAAAACACCATACTACTAAATGTCAAGCAAAACAGTGTGCAGAATACCATATCTAAATGTCAGGTGGAATGGTGTGTAAATCACTATAGGTAAATTTTAGCTTGAATGGTGTGCACAGCACCATACCTGAGCGTCAAGTGGGAAGTCAATTGATAAATTTGGTAACCTAGTGTATAAACCTAGTGTATAAGTTTATCACGTGACATGGGTACAGCGGGCTGTACCCGTTTTTTTTGCAGTAGGCTGTTACCGCTAGGAACCAATTGCACGTTGCTACCTGCCTCGCCTTCGGCTTTGCGATAGTTCCATGACTGAATCCGGAAATTCGTGGACTTACAGAGGAACATCATGCAATCGATAAGCATTCATCAATCTACTGTCATTCACTCTGTCAAAGCATCACGAAACTCTGGCGCCTGGCGTGCATATATGGCTACTTTGTTCAAACCCTTCACAGCCTACGTTCGTCTCTCCCCGTCCCATCCTCCCTAGTATATATTACCTCTGCAAGTGAGTCTTGAGTTTTGAGATACGTTACATTAGTTGTATCTATATAGGACGCAGACTACATGCTTGGATCAAAGTTCGTCCCGAAGCTTCCTCAACTTCACAAAGTCCAGCTTCCCAGCCTTCCACAACTTCCCAACCTTCCCAATCTTCACGACATTGCGCATCTCGTCTCGAGTTCATCGTCTTCTCGGAAACCAGCGACTCTGCGCGTAACCCCGAATAACTGGATTACGGGTGAAATCCGTGAATGGTACGGAGCACATCGTCATACAGCCATCGACCGGCTGGAGCTTCGAAAGGAACATGAAGGGGTGAAACACGAATTTATCGTGATATATCTTGAGGGCGGTTCAATGTATCGGATTGACAGGAGGGCTCTGAACGGTCCAAACACGGAAGCCGTATTGAAGGGCTGCGAGTCCGAGGACTCCATTGCGCCCGTCACCGCCGAAGAACTCAATCTTCTCAATACAACCACGGACACTATGGTCGCCCTCGAATTCAACGCATCTAAACCGGACTTGTTCATCATCATCGCTATATGCGCAGCAATGCAGCAGAATCCGGAAACGAAGTTATACCACCTATATCACTACAATTGCTATTTTCATGCCCGTTCTGTTGTTTCTATCGTCATCCGTCAATGCTTGGTCGAGCACTCCGATGCGTTGTGTTCGAACGCAGGAGTCCGTTGGGACATTGCCACCCAACCTGCCTTATCCGACGAAGAAATAGCTAGTACGGATTGGGGTGTTTTGAGAACCGCGGTTAGGATGGCAGCAGTTACGGCCCTGGAGCGATTGATATGGCCTATCGTCCAGGTACATTCTGCGACCTACGAAATCGACGAGGAAGAGCTGCGGAAAATCGTCTCAGCCGTGATTGAAGACGCGACGGCGAGGGTCATAAGCGATTCCATTAAGGATGAATTGCTGTACTCCTTATACAAGGAGGTACTCGGTGTTGCTAATTCGACTCTGTGGCGGGACAACCTTGGACAGAACCTCTCGGATTACAAGCACAAGGGCAAATGTGAGGTAGTCGCGGGAATAATCATGTCAGAACTCTTGGAGGCCCACAAAAAAGAAGAAGGCCTTCTCGAGGCAATAGGATCCAGAGTTCAGAACGCCCTCATGTCCCAACCGCCGACTCCATCATCTCCCACCCAGCCAGACCCTGAACCCAAGGAAGAGGCTCCGTCATCCCCAATCCATGCACCTAAAAATCTAATGCGATCGATGAAGATGACAACGCAAGCTATGACTCGTCATATTTCAATAGCCCGTGAGTTTTGTCTTCCGATCTCTTAGCCTTTTTTAACGGTATTTTAGAAAAGAAGATTCAGGAGTCTCCCATGATGGCGTCTGGGACATTGCTTAACAAGGCAGTGGGGGAAGTAGCGAACTTGTCGCCTGCAGTATTCCGGAAATACATCAAGCAGTTTATCCCGCCGGTGGAGTTCCGGAAGCAAATCGACGACGCACTGATAGAATGGAGGTTGAAGGATGAAATCGTGGAGAACATCATTAATAATCTCCTGCTGAAATCTGACGGGGATATACCGGAGTCAATGATTCGAATCTTTGTCGAGAAAGAGGTAAAAGAAATCCACGTGTCTTTAGATTCACTGAGCTAACGGATGCTGGAAGGCCGAACAAGTGCGGACGCATGTAGCGCTGCAGGAGCATGTTCTCCGTATGACACGGGATCATAGTAAAATGGTCGCGCGAGTCGTCGTCGGATCGACAGAGGAAGGCGTGTACAGCAAACTGCGACAGAAGATGGAAGATATATGGAAAGATGTGCAACCGCTATCAATTTCGCAGTCATGGGTTAGAGAGGCATACATGCGACTCACGGCTGCCGTTAAAGAAAGCATCCACACGGTGGTACACGACTGTATATACCATCTACATCACCGGGCGGCGAATCCACAAGCACCTGCAAAGTCTTGATCAGTCGATGCCTCTACTATGTGCCACATATCTAATATGGGTATTTCTGATTTTTCTCAATGTATAATAGGAAGTGGATGGATGACCGAACGATGGCCAGCATCTTGTCAGACGGCGTTTGGTAGGTACTATATAATCTACGGTCGCTATCTTTGTAACACATGTATTTGTTGCGTATTTTTGTATCTCGTGTCCTTATCATTGAAGCAAATATACACTTAGATCATATACTGGAGCATATGATAACGGAACTTGTTCTGAACAGGTTGGGCGCTGATGAGACTTTGATCGGTCAAGTGGACCAGACGATTGGGCCAACTTCGATTCTGCCCCTTACAACAACTTTCATTCCATTCATTTGAAAGTGACGCAAACTTTTGATGGAAAAGATACTTTGGGCAAGTATCCTTATGCAACGAACCGAGGCTGCGTTCTTCAAGAATTGGTAAACAACTATGATATGAACGACCACGGGACAGGTTCACGTGTAGAACCTGCTGCGCGTCGAACGGCGACATTTATATTTCATATCCTAATGAGAGTTGTACATGTTGCATACAATGAGTGGATATGACGATTGGGTTATCCCTTTTGAGTATCGTGCAAAGTGGTGAAAAAAGGCGAGATGTAGATCACAGACGACGACCACGGCGACCACCCTATAAAAGTAAAATATTCAATCAACTGTTCTTGACTTTAGAGGTGAGTCATTTACCTTGCGCCTTGTAGAGTCAGTAGGAACAGGCGTCACATCCTCAATACGGCCAATACGCATGCCAGCGCGGGCAAGGGCACGGAGAGCGCTCTGGGCACCAGGGCCAGGTGTTTTCGTACCGGTACCTCCGGTTGCTCTCAGTTTGATGTGGAGAGCTGTAATTCCGACTTCACGGCAACGGGCTGCAACATCCTGGGCTGCAAGCATGGCAGCGTAAGGTGATGACTCGTCACGGTCGGCCTTGACCTTCATTCCACCTACTCGCGCCCATCGTATCAGTACTCTGCAAGGGCTTGATCGTCAGAAATACGTGCCTGTAACGCGAGATATAGTTTCCCGACCGGAGAGATCAGTGACGTGAACAAAAGTGTCGTTGAATGATGCATATATGTGTGCAACGCCGAACACGTTCTCGCCCTCTGCAACTTGGGGGCCAAGAGAGACAGTCGTCTCTTCTTTGGGAGCTTTGGCTTTCTTGGGTGCCTATGATAGGTACATCGACAGTCAGCTCGTGCGATCCATTGAAAATCCATGAAATTGAAAGCGGAAAACGTGCACTAGCGTACACCAGACCGCATTCCAGTATATATCAAAGCAATTGGACTCACCATCTTGAATAATTTGGTGCAGAGACCTTGAGGATGACTTGACGACCAAGGACCGCGCAAGATTCTGTGTTTGTGTGCTTAAGCAAATAAGTCACAATAAGTACAAAGAAGGGTCGGATCTTGATCGATGATATATTGATAATCTAATCGCTATCGCGTAGTACAGCAATTTATCCGATATGTGACAGTCGTTGCGATAAACCAATTACATTATGCATACATTTTCGGATTCCTCTGGCCCATCTGAAGACCCTTTTTGCTTAAATAGAGCAGATCTGCCGCCAGTGTTCTCCATTCCATCCTCACCTGATTGTATTTTCTAAGACATGGCTCCCAACCCACAATGTGCTGCCCTCGCCGCCGCGAAAGCTAAGTCAGGTCTGTGTTTATATTCTGGTCACTGTTCTACCTATGTCTGAACACAGTTATTAGGGCTTTCGTATGGTCAGATTGCTGAGAAGATCGGAACCAATGAGCAGCATGTTATCGACAGTGAGTAGTTGAATCGATATCCATGAAATCGATATTTATTCTCATTGTCTAGTCTGCACTGGAGCCAAGAAACCTACTGCCAGCGAGTTCACGTCTCTCGCGAACGTTTTAAATATTACTGATGCTGTATGTGATTTCATCTGTCCTGGTAGACATCAGCTAACTTGCATCTAGCTTCCCCATGACAGTGCTCATACTGCTTGATGCGCCCTATCGGCTATGTATGATACGATTCAATGTACACTAAACTACATTAGCTCTGAAGCCAGATTCAACCGATGATCCAGAACGTTCGCTTGAGGTCTATTGGCGTGATCAATATTTCAATTCTAGGGCCCAGCCACCGGAACGTACTCCACACAGCTCATCCTTATGTAGACCTCCACAGGGATGAAGCGAGGAGAACTTCGCTTACGCTTACTACTAGTCCGTTTTAAAATAGTCTCTTGACAGTCTAGTGCACGGCCGCGGACCAAGATTATATCACGTTCAACGTCAACTTCTATCTCAGCGCCTCTCAAACTCCATTTAGCTTCTAAATTCAGTTCAGAATGCTCTGACGCTCTGACGGATTTTGATGAACCATCCCAATGGCTATTCGAAAATGCAAGTGACTTGTCTTTGCACTGCGGCGCATTTTCTATTTCGAGCAAGAGTCCGTCAGCTAGAGGGGATCATCAGTTTTGAAGGTGATATAATAAGTCTTTGCCGCTATGTGAGTATGCTTCAGAGTTCAACTATCGCGCGTATCTCTTCACCGTCTGTTAGACCGCGGAATTCGCTAACATGTTTTGGCGTCAAATTTAGACCCACGTCGCAAGATCTATGCGCTCGTGTTATGCGTGATGTTGTTTAACACATTCCATGCAGCAACATTCATGATCAGGACAATAACATACCCACAACAGACGCCCGAGTCAAATGTCAAACACATGTTCGAATGTATCATCTCCCTGACACGCGCCTGGCCCGTCACGCCACCAGCAAAAGCAAGAACATCCAGATCAAAACGTCCAGAGCTCGCTAACAACGTCAGTGCCAACTTGAACCGGGTCGTCCCCTCCGTCCTCCAAGGTCGTACCCGCGATGCCGTCCGATTTCCCGGAAAACGCCAGCATAGGTCGATCGATATCCATCGCCAATGCAGGTTCCTTCTTGATCTTTCGATTAACTTCCGTGTCGAAGAGCTTGTAGCAGAGACGGGACAAGTAAGCATCAGAGTGGAGATTCGAGTATGTGGACATACCGTGTGATAGGTGTGGTCCAGGAAATCTTCCATTGTGTATCCCGGTTTTGTAAAGGCTTCAGAAAACACCTTTGCCAGCGTTGATACGGCAGAATGGTAGTGTGATCGATGAGTGTACAGCTCCCACATAGAGCTTGACAGAGCCTGCGTAAGCAAGGGATTCGGCTCATCCGCCAAGAAGGGGTCTAGATAAAACGTTAGGCGATGATTTGGGGGAGATGCCGGAGACGAGTGGCGTTACCATTGAACTCCCTATCGTCTTCTCCCGTAGAATGAATCATGACCATCAACGCTGGATGACGCTTCAAAATGTTATAGGTAAATGGGATAATCATGACAATCGCAGCCGGCGGAGCTGATAATGAAAGCCGCGACAGCCTTTTGACGAAAGATGCCAAGATTGCAGCAGGAAGGTGGCTGAAAAAGTGCCAACTCAATTTGATTGATATACACGGGGCAAAATACACGTACGAAGAGCTGAGAAAGAGCTCCGTCATGCGGAAAAATCGGGCTCTATGTTTTAGATGCAGAACGTTGCGGTCTAAGAACGCATATAAACGCGTGTAGAACGAAGGATAGTCACTATGAGAGAAGAGTACCAATTTTAGCAGGAGACCTTTCGTAGGCGATTTTCAAGAATCACGTACAGGTTATAGTCTTTCATGAGGGTGAACAACGCGTTGAAGGCCAGCAAACCAACTGCACCGCCTGAAATATAGAATAAAAATTCATCAGTTATGATTCTGTCAGCACTAATGATACCTGGCCTACCGTAATCAATGCATGAGCCAACCCAATCCATAACAAGAACAGCTCGGGTTAGGTGAGGCAACACTCCTCTGTGCATGACGTTCAAAGCGCGCAGAACCTGCTCCTTGCTTGCGGAAGTATCGTCTTCAACCGTGAGGCGAGGCAACAATGTCAACCAGGCGCGAGTGAACACCGCGCGGTGTGACTCGAGAGAGTGAAGGGACTGATGGATGGTTAATGTATGCAGCCGCGCCCGTGGTTGAGCTGATGTGGCACTTTGAGCGTCGTCCGGAGAGTCGAAAAATTTGCGCCAATCGTCATTCTCATTTGTATTTTCTTCCAGGTCTTCCATCACCTCATCTTCCTCATCACTTACCTCGATTCCACCAGCCGAAATCTTCTTTTTGACGTACTTTGGTTTCGGAGGTTTGGTTCCCAGCTCGGGAACCCACCATTCGCTCAGCTCAGCTTGTTCCGTTGGGAATGTCGTTAGCCGCACCAAAATCGAAAGAAGGTTTGAGGGTAAGTGTCGATGTGTCTTTGGCGGTGTTGCATTAAGTAAGGTACTGTTAGCAGAAAAAAAACCATTAAGGAGGAGCAAAAAAAAAGTAAGATGTGACATACGCTGCGTCGCGGAGGAAAAACCACCGAATGTCATCGTAGACGCTGAACCATGTCTCAAGGAAATGTTCTAAAACATCTTGGTCGATGATGCCATCCGAACTTTGCTTCCCTCGAGAGCAGGGTGGGCACAGGAGGAGATGAGACACGATCTTGCGGAAATGGGACATGTGGAATTGAGGTTGCAGAGTAGGCGCGTTGGAATGTGATGATGACAGGTGTTTTTGAAGTGAGAATAATATCTGTAACGCGGAGATCTATACGACGTCAATAAGCAAGGCCAAAAGGATAATGATCGTAAGATAACACGTACTCGAAGCATCTTTTCCTCGTCTTTCATCAACCCACCTAAAAATTCGACATAGGTATTCAGCCGTTCCCACAACCAGGTTTTAACAATCCTTGCTGCTTCATCTCCGCCGGTACTGAGTTTGGTGTTCGTTATCAATTGTACGAAAACTCGGTAGAGTGCATAAACTGCTTTTGAAGTGTTTTGAGCGTCGCGCGCTGCGACCGCGAGGTCGAGGAGATCAGCCAGGGAGTTTAACGATGCATTCGTGGAAATAGCGTGCGTAACATCGTCTTCTAGACGTTTGACTGACGTTCCAAAGCTTGCATCGTCTTTGACTTTGCGTTTCTTGCTAGGTGGAAGAGAGCTAATGTGTCCAGGCATAGCGGCCGTGAGAATTCCCAAAAATCCAAGTTGCCGAATTCCGCGGATGTCATCCCATTCCAACAACGCGCTGGGTTGTGCCCACGCCGACGCTGCGACCAACGCAAGGCAAAGAGTTCGGAGGCACGACGACTCTGTCACCAGCGGGCTCTACGCAACCGAATACTGACGAGTCAGGCCGTCAAGTGAAAGCATGCCATATAGGCATGGGAATCCTGGTGGACGGGTTGCGTGCGGCGACAGTACCTGAAGCACCGAATCAATGTTTCGAACAACAATGGGCGGTGTATACAATAGCGTACTATACTTCTCCACTAATTCACGAAACAAGGCTAGTCTGGACGACGCGCCGCGATCGGTTCTTTCTGGCCATCTCGGACATCTGCCAGTTGAAGCTTCAAGATCCGGTATTTCTTGACATCTATCACATGCTTGGTACGACTCTGCGGAGCCCAGGTGTGCACTATGACGATTTTATTCTCCTTTGAAATGCCCATAGCCTGGAGAAGATGAACATCTTTCAAACTATTTTACTTCAAATCTTTTCAGCTCGAAGCTCGAAAGCTCGGAGCACGACGTCTTAGCCATGTCTCGCGCGCGCACCCTTTATAAGGAAGGGCATCCTGGGCATCATAGCCGTTGTAATCGGCGCGATGCATGGCCAAACTAGTATCTCTCAGCTTCCATCGGAAACCTATCTTGCCCAGCCTCGAAACGACTCACTACCCCGTGCTCGACCACTATTGGTTCTGTCCTTCCAACGTCCTGATGTGAGGAGGAACAGGCACAGGGGACGCGTGAGATATGGCGGCGGAGCATATCCGGGGAATGTTTTTCCACCCGCGTTTTCTAGTTCCGCTCGTACTTACTATGCTTCGGTTCAGCGTGCTTTAGCCAGATACCTGGCTCTACAGCAATTGATTAACGTTCCTGGGGGTAAACATCAATGACATCTTGTCGTGTATGTCATGAATGTCTATTCCATTGCATCGCCACATTTTTGGCGATGAGTCTCTGTCCTTTCTGTTCAACACGTTGCAGCGTCTCCACTACAGCCGATCAGTGATGACTAGGAGAAACTAAGTGGATTCCATGTTCACATTCAGGCCCTTCAGGCAATTGCTCTCTGGCGCTACTTAATAAACACCGCAGCAGTTGTCCGATTTATTTCTTTTGCAGTCCTTAGATTGTACGTCATGTTGCCACTTCACACAAGTGAAACGAATGAAGTAACACATTAGGCAGTGCGGTCAAGGATTGCGTGTGATTCTTTTGTCTGCGCATCATCTTGAGACCTGATGGCGATGCAAGCCTCACCGGAAATCCGCCCAATGAATTTGAATGCGGTTTGCACACCTTTCGAGCGTAACTTTGTTCTCATCCTTATTTATCATGATGATCCGTAGCTAGGTCCCATATTTCATCTCCGATCCTCCGGCTGGGACAATGGATTCACATCAAGCGCAGCGCTATGGAGAAATCCCCTCGTGCGCGACGCCGACGCACTCAAATAGTGCAGCTACACATGCAACTGAATTCTTCGGGCATGCTCGTGACTTCCAAGTGAAAGATTGTCACTTCTACGATTTCAAGCCGAAGGTCATTTATCATGGTTGTTGCAAGGAAAGTACAAGTGAAAAATTTCCATCCTGTGGATTTATCCTCGTTCTCAACTCTTTTTCTAGAGCTTATGTATCTTCAACAGTTCATTTCGGAAGATGCGCTCCACGATTCTATGGCGCGTGATCCTTCACCCAGATGCCACCCTATGACCCGCGAAAAGGTCTTTGAAGTAATTGCGAATTGGATCAATGAGCCAAACCCATGTCAGCGCATCATGTGGGTAAATGGCCCCGCTGGCGCCGGGAAAACGGCCATTGCTCAGACCGTAGCTGAGCGCTGCTCAACCGAGCATCTTGCAGCATCCTTTTTCTTTCTGAGAAATAGCTCAGACAGGGGTAGTGCGAAACGTCTGTTCACTACGTTGGCCTGGCAGCTTGCCAAAAACGAACCCGATCTGCTCCCATACATGGAATCAACCATCGAGAAAGGACCGCTGCTTCCCACGAGGTCCATTGACATTCAATTTGATCATTTCATCGTCAAGCTCTTCGAGCAAGTTCGTCTTGATAAACCCGACTCATGTCTGAAGAAGTCGCTGGTTATAATCGATGGGGTAGACGAATGCGAGCCCGAAGATACACAAAGACTTGTATTAGAACTCATCGTGGACGCATTGGTCAAAGAAAAAATCCCACTACGTTTCCTGATTTGCAGCAGAGCCGAAGCTCACATTCGGGAAGCCATAGGAGGGAACAAGATGACTCATACCCTCGAGTTGGACCATTTTGCGCCAAATAATGACATTCGGAGATATTTGGAAGCCGAATTTGTCCGTATCTCCAATGAGCGCAGCATTTCATCATTAGATTCGTCGCCTTGGCCACCAAACGGTGCAATCGACTTGCTAGTGGCTAAATCGTCAGGCCAGTTCATACACGCATCGACTGTTATTAAATTCGTCGATGACAAAGATGGCGATCCCAGACAGCAGCTTAACACTATCTTGAGACTTCGTTCAGCTAGCTGTCGATCCCCGCCGTTCGCGGGACTGGACCAACTCTATATTCAAATACTTTCACAACAGCGGGACGTTAGGTTTTTAAGGGATCTGTTTGCACTCTTACTTGCCCTTCGTCAACCGAAAGTCTCGTTTGTCTGTAGACGGTTGCGAATCAGCAATGACGAACTGAAATGGAAATTGCGCAGGATGCAATCCCTCTTACAGATTTCAGGGACAGTGATCGACATGCATCATTTGTCCCTGCAGGATTTTCTGCAGGATAAGAAGCGCGCGGGCAGGTTCTTTGTGCATCCAATGCGAGTAATGTTTGTGCGCCTACCGGAGGTTACCCGCCCCGTTGTATTAACATCTGCAGCAGTTGTGAGCATTGTTCCCTTTGCGGTATTAACGCTTGGAGTGGGCCCTTTGTATTTCCTGACAAGGGTGGCGAGAGGCTGTGTAACGTCTAAAGCAGACTCCTTGTACGCACAGATGCTCGTTCATTCCCGGCTGATATGACTCTACAGGATTGATAGATATGTGGTTATCCTTGTATTATAGCATCACTGTTGTTGTTCTTGTAATGTACCTAACATTGCCTCTCAAGACTGGAAAATGATATATTCCCGTGGACCCACCGTAGCAGTGACCTCCTTCACTCTTTGCATATATCTGATTCTAATCAAATCAAAGCGTATACGTATATATTTATATAGTCCTTCATCGGCGCTATCACTGGACTGTTACTGTCTTTCATATCCATATAGGCTAATCAAGATGCGCTGTGCCCGAAGTCGACCAATGCCGGTTTCGCACATGTTGAGGTCACATAAAATTTCCATAAATAAAACCGATCTTGAGTAAATTAGCAACCATCCGATTCACCTCATATCACCTGGTCCCTCCTGGTCCTCAAAAGCAGAAGATCCCTGATCAACCATTAAATGAATCAGACTTGGCCCAGCCCACTCATTTACCACGCCGTCGGACCAGTCACAAACGGCAGCTTTAACAATTTTCACCAGCCACACGAGGTACTTTCCCACCCGGTGGCCATCGTCGCCAATGCTGCAGCAAAACGCATCAACTGCTTCGTCAGCCGGATGGTGTTGACCGCATGTGCATGGTGCGCTGAGGCATAGTTTGTCGGCGGAAGAAGGATCTTGCGGAAATGGCTGCATGTGCTTCGCGAAGACAGAAGCAAGCCAAATGGCGTCTCGTATACCGAGGTTCATTCCTTGTCCGCCAATCGGAGAGTGGATGCGGGCTGCATCACCGACGAAGAATACGACCCGAGGATTCATGCTCCGGTTTTGATCCTGCAACACCACAACTCTAACGTCTCCTTCAGCGTAGAAAAACCGTTGTCGACATCCATCCAAACGCTTCTGGAAGTGATCACATCTTCCTTGGGAATATCCCATCCGATGTTGATTCGTGCCACTCTGGATAGGGTGACCGGGGGATATGAATGGCGAAACTGGCTTTGGGAGCAGTACTGTATAAATGTTGATCTGGTCACGCGCCAAATGCCGGGGAGTGAAGGAAACGTCACATCGGCTATGATATATGACCATCCGCACCACGTCGTTATCGTCTGTCTATGCACGCGCCGTCAGGGTCTAAAAAACCGATATTGACGAGTTGGCGAAATATGGGACCGAACCATCAGCCCTTATAATGTATTTCGTTTTGATTGTTTTTCCATTGTCGAACGGGCTGACTCCGTAGTTGGCCGACATAGGTGGTCTGCGGCACAACGACGGTCATCAACAAAACTGCCGGATTCTTTTACACCGTTACATCACAGTGCAGTGTCACGACCCTGTAGCGAGCCGTAGCAATGTGTTGAAACGGGCCTTCTCGCCACATCTAAATTCTAAGTAGTAATTTCAAAAGATTATAATGTCGATTGTAATGAATTGCAATATACACAGTCTTTTGGGGGGGCAGCTACTAGTAAGCGTGCTTTCAATAGCAGGATTAGTAAGTATAACAGCACAGTGCGAGCAAGATATGCTCTATTATCTCCAGTATTTAGGGCAGAATCATGTACTTCATATGTGCTTACCTTCTTGCGGATGAGCGTGTCCTCGGCGGGCATACCGATCGCGCTGCATAGTACACGCGATGTTCCTGCATTCGTATTATCCGAGGCAATGTCTTCAGGAGTTAACTTGCCCTCAGAGCTCAACTCGCGGGCCATCGATAAGATATGCGAACCATTTCTCTTGAATCTAAAGTAGTCGAGGAGAGGGCCGTCCCCAGCCGCAACGAGAAATCGTAACGCCGAGCTTGATGTGTCCCTCAGACTAACGTCGCTTGGATCGAGAGGTGTCGCAAGGCTGGAACCAAATGGCGAATCTTGCGTTTCTTGGGAGTCGTTCGAATGACCGCGTTTCACGAGATTCCGGTCAAATTCTTCCCTGGACTTAAAGTTGCATGCGTATATAACGCGTCAGATAGAGTGGTCCACTGGGAATCCCCGCCAAACATATCCGAAACGGGTAGCGAGACCAACGAAAAGAGTAGCACCGACAGTTACGGGTAAAGCCCAGAGAGCAGTTGCAAGGAACGCCAAAAATATCATAACGAATTGATGGCCTAGTACGTCCGCCCAATGCGCAAACCTGCGTATACCTTGCGTAGAATCCATATATCCGGTTTCGAAAGCGGCCTGCTCCAGTTTATCGGGCCATAGAAGCATCGTTCCACCGACACAGATACACCAAGGAACGAAGCAGATGACTCTTGTAATCGATGCTGTGATATCCAGAGAAGAAAAGTGTTCGGGACGAAGGAACCATAGCAGATCTTCATCAGCGAAAGCGAAGTCGTCGCCATACTGAGATATGAGCAAAGCGTAAGGGTATCGTGTAACTCCGCGGGGGTGAGTCTGAGCTCAGTTGGCTCTTTGAGATCTGCCCTCTTCACTTGGTTTGGAGGTTGAGGGCGCTCACTGGATGGAAGCGGTGATGTCTGACGAGGTTTAGTAAGACGGTGGGACGTGTGACAGTAGGGATGGGGAAGAGGGAGAGCTACTTTCACTGTGGTACGATGATGACTTTGGCAAGACTCGGCTCGAGCTGACATAGTTGGCCGACATAGGTGGTCTGCGGCCGTAGAATCACCGCAAAAGTTATGTAACTGTGATTGCATTTGCATGTATTTGCAAGTCCTCCGGTAATGGTTCTTTGCGGATTACTTGAAATGCCAGGCTGGAAGCTGGACCCTTAAAGCAACTCTGTTCAGGTCCTCGCGACTTTTCTTACATACCTCAAATAATGAATAGGACTCAAGCGCAACGCTCCAATGATATCTCATCCAGCGCACGGTACTCAAAGAGCGCCGCTACTACACATCCTACGGGATTCTTCTCGCACGCTCACGACTTTCAAATCAAAGATTCCAACCTGTATGATGTCCATTATCACGAGCACCGAAAGACAAAGACAAGTGAAACCGTTCACCCTTTGAATTACATTACAATCCTGATCGTGACTATTAGATCTCGAGTATCTTCAGCAGTTTATTTCAGAGGGTGCACTTCATGATTCCATGGCGCGTTTTCCACCACCAAAGTGCCATCCCAGGACCCGTGAAAAAGTCTTGAATGTAATCATGGATTGGATCAACCATCCACGTCCGCGTCGGCGTATCGTATGGTTAAACGGCCCCGCAGGAGCTGGCAAATCTGCCATCGCCCAAACGATTGCAATGCGCTGCTCAGATGAGAAATTAGCAGCATCCTTTTTCTTTCTCAGGAACAGCTTCGACAGAGGTACCGCGACCCGTTTGTTCACGACATTAGCTTGGCAACTTGCAAAAAACATACCTGAAATGCTTTACTACGTCGAATCAGCTATCGAGGCAGAACCTCTCCTACCCACGAAATCCATCGATATCCAGTTCGACCGTCTCATCGCACAGCCATTTGCAACTCTTCTGCACGACAAGCCTGACTTTCATTTGACGAGGTTCCTCGTCATAATAGACGGTGTAGACGAATGTGCGCCCGATCGAACACAGCAGGTCTTCCTTAGGCTCATCGGGGATGTCCTATCTGAGAGAAATATCCCATTACGTTTCTTGATCTGTAGCAGACCAGAAGCCCACATTCAAGAAACTTTCGGATCGCGCATCATGACAAATGTTACCCAGCCTGTGCTCCTAGATGATCAGTTCGAGCCAGAAAACGACATTCGAAGATATCTAGAGGATGAATTCGTTCGTATTTGTACTGAACGCGAACTCTCGTTATCTGGATGGCCATCAAATGGGGTGATCGACAAACTAGTCTCCAAATCATCTGGACAGTTCATATACGCCTCTACTGTGGTGAAGTTCATTGATGACATAAACGGCGACCCCAGGGCACAACTGGATATCGTGTTGAAGCTTCGTCCTGTTGACTTTTCGTCGCCTTTTGCGGAGCTGGATCAGCTTTATATCCAAATTCTGTCACAACAACCAGATGTCAGACTGCTCAAAGATCTGTTCACCTTGATCATTGCTCTGCGTCAGCCGCGCATCCCATTCGTCTGTCGACGACTCCGGATCGGTAAGGAGGAACTCGAGCTTAAGTTACGCGGGCTGCGTTCGCTTGTTCACCTTTCAGATTCGGTTATCGACGGATATCATCTCTCCTTACACGACTTTTTTCGCGACAAGCAGCGTGCAGGTTCGTACTTCATACACCCTCTGCGGGTCACGATGGTGCGACTACCGGGGATCATGCGCCCTGTGTTATTGGCATCGGCAATAATCATTGGGATTGTGCCCTTTACCGTACTAACGCTTGGAGCAGGGCCAGCCTACCTTATCCGAGTAAGGTATAGACGCCCTGGACCTCGTTAAGCACCTAATCCTGGAACCCCTTTTGATTCTACTGCGCTTTATCCCTTTCCTCTCGAGCCGGCTACTCCCCTGCCCCTTGAACCCTGCCTCAAACTCACATACTTGAGAACCTCGACCTTCTCTCATCGTGCTCATACCTGATGCTCCCCTCCCACTTCGTTTGGAATAGTTATAGTTTTATTTTTACGCTCCTTCGCTTAACGGATCATTATAAACTATTATAGCTGTCGTATAGTAAATTAGAACTTGTCTCATCTATTATCCCTCTCGCAATGCACCTCTCAATGTATGAATCAAACTTGCCCCAGCCCACTGAGCGACCACATCATCGACGCGGTCACAAATGGTAACTTGAACACCAGCTTTACCAACCACATGAAGTGTTTTCCCCACCCCGTCGATATCGCGCCCAACACCGCAATAGAATACATCGCCCGCTTCGTCATACGGATGGTGCTGATCGCATGTGCATGGCGAGTCGAAGCGTACTCTTCCAATAGCTTGTCTGCTGAAGAAGGGTCTTGCGGGAATTGTTCCATGTGCTTTGCGAGGACCGTAGCGAGGCCAATGGCGTCTCGGATACCAAGGTTCATCCCTTGTCCGCCAATCGGAGAGTGGATGTGGGCTGCGTCACCAACGAGGAATACGACGCGAGGACTTAAGCTGAAATCCCGCCTCTTGCTCTGATTCTCTGCGTGGAGTCGGACTAGGCACTTGTCCGCGATGGCTGCGTGCGTTCGGAACCTCGAGGACCATAACACCTTTTCAACCACCACTCTATCCTCTTCTTGTCCAGCGTACAGAAACCCCGGTCGACGTTGATCCAAGTACCTCTGGAAGTAATCTGCGTCAGGCGTCGAAGGTGGTGGGCCATCCTCTTTGGGAATGCTAAATCCAATCCTATAAATCCCGTCCGCTGTTGACTCGTACGATTCTGGATAACGTGATCGGGGAATGGGAAAGGCAAGGCAGACTTTAGAATCCACAGTGTGTACATACACCTGGTCGCGTCCCAAGTGCGGGGGAGGGGACGTGAGCGTCACGTCGGCTATGACCATTTGCCTCACGTCGTTGTCGTCAATGGAGGTGCCATCAGGATCGGCAAACCCGATGTTGACGAGTTGACGGACGACAGAATGCGAACCATCAGCGCCTATGACATATTTCGTCTTGATCTTTTCCCCATTTTCAAACGTTGCGATGATCATTCCGTCTTCATCTTCATTATCGGATAACCCGACCAGTCGATGAGGCCTGTCCACTCTTATTCCTAGTTCTTCGGCCTTCTTCTCAAGCACTCGTTCCGTTGAATACTGAGACACAATCAAGGAATAGGGATATCGTGTGTGTCCCTCGAGACAGGTGAAACCTACGTGGTAGAGATGACTGGACGCAGTGTAGGCATTCATATGGGTCGCTCTGGTCCCGTGTGCGATGAGGTCATCGGCAACGTGGAGGGTGTCAAGGGCCTATGAATTAGGTTATTAGATTCGGAGACGTGGCAAGAATGAATTTCCTTACCTCAAGAGTGGCAGCATGCACTACTAATGCCCGAGACGATTGAGGTCTCATGTTCCTCTCGACAGCGTCAACAATGACGAGGTCTTTGCACCCTCGACATGCGAGTGATACGGCAGCTGCTAGTCCAGCAGGACCAGCACCGATTATTAGAACTGTAGTTTGTTGAGGTAGCATGTGTAACGATGAGCATTAGGGAAAAAGAGGGTCTTTTTAAACGGATCGAGTTCCAGCTACACGGATGCAAGAGATGCGCATCGTTGTTCTTGACACATCACAACGGTGTAAGCATTTTAAATTTGCAGTGCATCTTGATATAGCTCTTGAGTTTATATACTTAGAACGGCTTGAAGCCAGTGGTAGAATTACCGCGATCCTTATCAGCAATACGTCAGCGATGCCGGAACGGATGTTGAGAGGCGACGAAGAATCCCACTGGTACAAAACGGAACGCAATAACCGTTCACGTCAGTTCGGCTTATATGCGTACAGCCATTCTTCTCCGTCTAAACAGCCGCGAAGACCACTTCCCCGAACCTGGTGCTCCATTCCTCTCCACTGGTTATACTACGCTTCCATCGCTACGGGTTCAAGCCTCAGGGGTCGAAACTTTCACCTTCGACTGATGGCCAACTGTCGCTTGCACCGATTTTCGAGGAGAAATCCATGATGAAGCCGTTTCATCTTTCGAACAGTCCGGGAGAAATGTTGTGCTGAAATCAAGCATCCCGTTGAGCGGCGCGTGTTGAGCCAGGTGAGAGAATGCGGATGTTGGTGGTGGCTCTGGTGAGTTGCAATAAGGAGCGATGACGAGGAGAACTTGAACATTCTCGGAGACGACTCGCATGGCGGAGGAGTTTCCGCTCCTGTTCTGACTTCTAAGATGCTTTCAGGTTGCACTTGGACATTCCGAGGAGTGGTGGATGTTGCTTCTTGCGCTTGCAAGGCTGTTGAGCTTGTTGCTGCAGCTGTAGATCCAGATGTGAAGCCATGCGACAGAGGCGGTGCGGGGATAGTCACTGGGACAGGTAGCGATGACGATGGGTAGTAGCTGAGGGTGAGCAAGAGGTGAGGTTATGTTCCGGGCGGGTGGTGTTTGCTAGAAGGACGGGACGTACAGCTGTTTGGGGCGGTGGTGTATCCGTGGATTGTCTGGATAGATCTGATTGTGTCGAACACCCTCATAGTATGCCGCCCTCGCCGAACGGGCGGTTTTAGGAGGTGTTGAGGGCTGGTCGGGCAGTTGCTCGAAGATGGACAGATGTGGTTTTACATGACGTAGGGTGCTCAGTGAGACAAGGGGGATATCAGAGGGATGGACTTTTCTTGACTAGTACTTTCACAATGCACCGTGACGTGGCCGTGATGATCTTGCTCTGGCAAATTTGCAATCGTGGTTGTTGACGGTTGTAGATTTTCGTTCTGAATCAATCCAACGACATTATTGACCAGTCAGTTTTCTGGAAACATTGGACCCTGTCATTTGCTGCAAAAAGGCCCGGGGAATGTGGATGTTGTTCGGCACCTTGCTCCTTTACAAGGCAAGACTCTGATGCATAGTATGATTCACCATTGATTTGAGATCGTCTTCTTTCCAAGCGCCGGGAAGATGTGCGGTACAACCCGGGGATTAAAACCTCGCGACAGGAGGCCATCATCTACTTACATACGCCTGCAATAACTGGTCTGAACTTGCATCTGGCCGAGTGCCCTTTTATAATCGTTTGTTCGGCATCCAATTCAATGACATCCACCAATCAGCCTCTACAGGAGAGATGAGCGTGCACGCAATCCTTGCGTTTGATGCAAAGTGAATGGCTTGTGGCGAATCCCATGCTGTTCGGAACTGTATCTACTTATCGATGAATGAGGCCTCCAGCCTTTACAGGGTCAGGGTTTGCTGACGGGGCTTAAAGCTTCAAGCTTCGTAGAGACTCCCAATAGCAACTCTCCGTTGACCGCAAGTCACAGCAGGCCCCTCATCATCATTGATGCCGTTCTTGTCCTCCTCATCACGTTCGCGCAATCTGTCATCTCGCCTGATAGATGACAATATCCGCGATTTTTTCCCCAAGAACCAATCTATTCGCGAGCTCGTACTCTGGAAGCAAACAAAGAAACCAGCTGAGCACGAGTTTGTCATCCTCACGATGGACAATGCAGAGGAAAGGCAGTATCGCGTCGAGCGGCGACCGTCGAAAGAAGAGAATCTTAGCTCCAAGGTGCAGGGATGCACAGCAGAGGATACCATTACTCCTCTAGAACGGGAACAGGTGGAGAAACTCCTGCATAGCGGAACAGTGACCCGGCAGATCACGATTCATTTTCGGGCCGATCCCAAACCTGACCTGTATACCGTTTTTTCTTTTTGCAATGCCCTCCGCCGGGACCGCGACGCCGAGCAATACACATTGATGCTGTTCAACTGTTACTTCTTTGCACGCACTCTCACACTACTCATTACCCGCCATTTCCTCATGCGCCAATATTGCCAGTTTTACAAATCAGATAGAAAAGGCCTTGGCAGCCGTCCAGGACCTGAGATCGATAAAACTTTGGACAAATGGGTTCCATCAGGTCTCGTGCGTGTTTGGATCGCCGAATGTGTAAGGATGATATTACTCAAGTTCTGAATAAGGAATTCTGATTTATTGTCGTTTATTGTTTTTTTTCAGGCCGATATCCTCGGATACGAGATACTTCGATGGCGTATAAACGAAATGAACAGAGAACACTGCAAGACGGTTAATCTGTTGCCAGGCTGGAAACGAGATGAGGTGCATAAGGTCTTGGTCAAGAAAAAGGAAGAATTATGGCCCCGCATGTATTCGGATGCGAGTCATGCGAAAGACGATGAGTTCGACGAGGACGAGGGTATCCTTGGACCCCTATTCGGTTTCGGAAGAGCTTTTATTGCCTCCATCCGCGTCTAGGTACAGTACTAAGTGTTCCCCGCCTTGGCATCCCCACCAACCTCATCCGGTCCCGTACTCTCACGTCTCCCGCATGCGCACATGTTTTTTTCTCTCTTATAGGATGATGGCAGGTATTGTTCCTACGACAGAACGTCATGCATATCATATCCATTCATTGCTGGTATATATAGTAGTACTTGAACTGGTCTCCGGGTCGTTTCGTGTATCTCGTCCAAGCAAAATTTTCCCAGAAAGAACAAAGCCTTGCGTTAGCGAAAACGACATGATGCGATGGCTGATTAGCGTTTTGTCCTGGCTAGTGTGGCGTTGTGTTGAACATCAAATGTTACAGGATCTAAAATCACACAATCAAGGTTGCTGCCGTAGCCTGCGGCGGCGATACCCGAGATTTATAATTATTGAATTAAATGAGACACTGGCCACGCTTCACACAATGGCGACAGCGCCTCGTTCCATTCCGGCAGATCTCGTCCAGTCAATTGTCAGCTTTCTTTGGTCACTCAGACTCTCAAGAGACGAGCGCATCACTCTTATGAAGTCCATGCCACTCTTCAATTCGACATGGAGAGACGCTTATATCCGCGCGTCAACCAAGGATGTTTACATTCCTTGCGTCTCCTATACCGACCATTTTTTCAGTCTCCTGCGCAGGGAATCCAGATTTTATGACAAGGTGCACCTCGAAGCCAGGTGTCGCAGCATCACCTTTGCCATCAGCTGCACTCGTGCACCGCAACAAGGGCCCACCACAAGCCACCCAGCTGACATTGCCATGGTGGACATTCTTCGCTTCATCAGTGACGACCAAATTTCCTACGTTCCCAACTTGCGCAAGATTGCAATTCACTATCATAATATTGGCTTTGACGATACTATATTCCACCATTCCCGACTTGTGGATTTCCCCTCGCAGGTGACAGAATTAGAGATAGTCCACACGTTCAGCCCCGAAATGCCTGATTTTTTGAAATCAGAGTTGCGAGACAAATATGAAAAATACGGGAGTCCCCGCTATCTTTCCGAGTGGCACTTGTTAAACATCGGACATCTAACTATGGCAGGTGTTGGGGTTTGTTACGTTGCAGAGATGGATTACCGTCTGCCCGAACATTGTGAACCTGGAACTCGACCTCTCATACGGCCCTCTTAGGGAGATATGCATCCGTGTTCCCGACTCACTTCAGCGACTCATATTACACTCGCCGGAGAATGTCGACCCTTCGCAAGGGGTGTTATCTGCTGCAAATGTTCACGTTGAATGTCTCCCTTCTGTGCATTATCCGTCCAGGGAAGTATGTCTGGTGCCTGGGATGAATGAATATGTTTATAGCGTCATGAAATGTTTAGGTGATTATGCCTATCTTTTCGTGTTGTATTATCCTGCAAATGTGAAGTTGTACACGTGGAAGCGATGGTATACGTATTGAAAGAGATGGATCATGTGGACATAGGAAAAACGCCATTTATGTTACAACTAAAATCTGTCTCGGTCCAGTCTGTGTTCAGCTTTTACCATGGTCATTTTCTCTTTTTTTTTTTGCTAAGAAATGATGTATCTGAACGTGAAAACACGCGTGCTAAGTGTCTACATGTACCATAATGTGCATGGCGCCTTCAGGCGTATATAAGGGAATAACGGAAAGGTATATAGGAGAGCCCAGAGTGAAAAGGGCCGTCTCAGCCTCGACGACGTCCCTGGAGTGGTACGAATTCATTGTCATTGCCATTCATGGTGGATCACGGCGGACCACGGTCATTGCGACATTTACGTAGATATGGACCATCAGATACTTTTCATCATGCAGTGGCAGTACTACGATATTCAGGACAGGGAAAACGGTGACACTGCGCTACTAAAAGTTTTCTGAACCCCTCAAGGTACAAAACTATACGTCTGCGATTTGCAAGAGTCATTATATCCTCATAAGGTTTAGGGACTCGCGCCTTGTGACTGATAGACAACCGTCTGTGTCGCAGGCTTCTCCCCCAAACGAACTGCGCGATCCAGTTCTGTTGTAACTTTGATCTTGTAAAATGTAGGGATGATTTGCTCGGCCGTCGTAATCCCCAAAATAACCTGCTCCTCCAACTCTGGCATCTCTGCGATGATTTCAATTTCCTCTGCCGTCCTAGTCCCCAAAATAACCTGCTCCTCCAACTTGGACCTGGTCCCTGCCTTCTTATTCTGTTGAAATACTGCAATTGCCGTTGCTATCAAATGCGCTTCTGGGTCAGAGACCTTGATAGCTGTCTTGTTATGTTGGAGAATGAGCATTGTTGGGTATGTCCCAATTCCGCATTCGACTTCAACATTGGCAATTGTAACAGCAGATTCATTGCGCACGGTCATTCGTATCTGGGTGCCCTCCGAAACGACGGTACTGGTCCGATGACTTCGTAGATCTTGATATTTCATGAACCGCAGTAATTGGCCCAGAAATTCATTGAATCTCCATTCGGCTTCAATAGGGCTAGCATTCATGTCTTCTCTGGCGTGTTCGACCTTAAAAGCCAGTCCGAACGAAGAATTTCTGAATTTCTTGGGGATAACAATTTCTTCTTTCTCGATAAAGCCCGGAAAGCCAGAGTAATCTGGAAGAGGACCTTCAAAGAACGTGTCCTGGTCCTGGTCTTGAACGACGATGTTAAAAGCGTCCAGATCTGCTGATGTCCAGTCCATTTCGTCGAATCTTTATCTAACGAAGAAGTTGATACTAGCATTATAGAGCAAAGTGGTAAGCCATACGGTCTTAGATGATGTCGTATTGGAAGGAAGTGAGACTTCCCCCTAGCCTTGCAACGCCCAAGATGAAACAAAAAGTGGAGTAGGCACACGTGGCAAGTCATAAATATGCGACACGCCTTCTAGCTGTCTTTCTGAGCCCATTACATCTCCCTGCAGCCTGACTGCGCAAGTTATGACAACTTGTCGTCATAACTTGCACCCGAGCTATTCCCTAGGTATGGCCAGGATCGCAGCGACGGTGTTGGGTTTACGGTCACCAGTGGACCTGAATTTCATTGGTAGAAGTGGCACTAATTGACTAGTGACTAGCTGTAGACTCGTGCAAAATTGCCACTAGAACCTTGCAAATGACAAACTTCGAAACCTTTCTCAAATTGTCGCCACGTCTACTAAGTTTCCTCGCTCATCCTTTCGATCCCCAAGAGCAATCTGTTGTCAGTTGGTACCTCTGAGCGCTCACAGGTCCGCTCTACTTTCCGCTATAGCTGTTCCGACAACTGTGTCTTCCATGTATGTAGTAATTGACTCATTCTTTTACGCCGTACAGTTTTTGGTGGGCATCCATACCTTGATTTTTCTACTAGCATTCCGTCCTGCAGCTGCGGTCTCCTGCAAATGTCTGGCGAGGAGCCAAACGCCCCGCGACGGATCGCTAGCACATAAGTCAAAGTACAAGTATAGCGTACAAAATGAGTAAACGGACGATAAGGTGCTCAGATGCCCAACAGCACATTCGATATGAAATATGAACCACCTGCGCAACGATAACCTTCATAGCCGGGCCTCAACTTTTGCTGGATCTGAGCCTCTCGTTGCTTGCGTTCCTCTTATTTCTTCTGCTCCCTTAGTTTTCTTTCAGCAAGCTCTCGCACTCGCTCAGTGGCTGCCAGTTCTTTAGCCTTCTGTTTTTCGTATTCTTTGCGCAAGCGTCCTCTCTCGGCCTCATCCCTGGCTCGCTTCTGCCATCTGCTGCTCCTCTAGCTCTCTCTTTTGTGCTGCCAACTTCTCTTCTTTCCGCTTCGCTTCTTCCATATTCCTTTTCAAGGCTGCTTCTGCGTCCGCACTCTCTTCCTTTCTCTTTGCAGCTTTGGGCTCTTTCCAGATCTCATCCATCAATGCATCACTTTCGAGACTTTCACGAGGTCAGCATACGGTGTGGATCCGCTGATGTTTCAAGGCACGCTTTGATCCGGGCGACAATGGTATTTGTATATCTTTGTTCCACGAGTTCCCTGCGGAATGAGGACCTGTCCTGGGGCCTGGGCTGGGCCTCCGAACCAGTGCACATTATCATGGTCGGCGTACAAATCCCCGTGCATCTTCTTACATCCCCAACCTCAAAGTAATGAACCAACCGCAACGCCCTGGCTCACGGCGCGCACGGCTTTCGAGGAACTCTATTTTACAGCGGCCCGGGGAATTCTTCTGGCAAGCTCACAACTTCCAAATCGAAGACTCTCGTTTCTACGATGCCAGCCAGAATGTCCATTATCACGATCGCAAAGGTAAGACAAGCGAGTTTACTCTTTGAGTTTTATATTCGTTCTGATTGCGGGTCATACTAGTAGAGATTGAGCGTCTTCAACAATACGTTTCGGAAGGAGCACTTCACGATTCCAGGGAACGTTCTCCTCAACCCACGTGTCATCCCAATACCCGTCAGGAGGTTTTGAAGATAATCACGGATTGGGTTAAAGATTCACACCCGCGCCAGCGTATCCTATGGTTAAACGGTCCCGCAGGAGCCGGAAAATCCGCCATCGCCCAAACAATCGCTGAACGCTGCTCAAATAAGCAGTTGGCAGCGTCCTTTTTCTTTCTTAGGAACAGCATAGACAGAGGTTCCGCAACTCTTTTGTTCACCACATTGGCCTGGCAACTTGGAAAGAACATACCTGAAATCCTTCCCTACCTTGAATCGGCCGTGGAGGAGGAACCTCTTCTTCCCACCAAATCCATTGATATCCAGTTCAATCGCCTCATCGTACAGCCGTTCCAGAAACTTCTGCACGATAAACCTGACTTTCGCCCAACAAAGGTCCTCGTCATAATCGATGGGGTGGATGAATGCGCACCTGATCAAGACCAGTTACAGCTCCTGGGACTCATTGGCAATGCACTATCGAACGCACAGATCCCATTACGTTTCCTGATGTGCAGCAGAGCAGAGGCACACATTAAAGAAACTTTTGGATTAGAAGTTGTCGCAAAAATTACTAATCAAATAAGATTGGACCACCGTTTCTCTCCCGATGTCGATATTCGAAGATACCTCGAGGAAGAATTCGCTCGGATCTATACCGAGCGAAAACCTTCGTCATTCACATGGCCACCATACGGTGCAATTGACCAACTGGTCTCAAAATCATCCGGGCTTTTCATATATCCTTCTACTGTGGTCAAGTTTGTCGGTGACATAGACAGTAATCCCAGAACACAACTGAATATCGTGCTGAAGACCTGTCGCCCACCCGGCTTTTCTTCGCCATTTGCGGAGCTGGACCAGCTTTATATTCAGATACTTTCACAACAACCAGATACTAGACTGCTGAGGGATCTATTCGCATTGATCATCGCCTTGGGTGAACCGGACATCGGATTTGTCTGTCGGCGACTCCTGATCAGCGAGGATGAACTGAAGCGCAAGTTACGCAGGCTTCATTCCCTCGTTCGGATTTCAGAATCGGTCATCGACACGTTTCATCTTTCCCTCCACGATTTTTTCTGCGACAAGAAGCGTGCGGGGAAGTACTTTATACACCCTGTGCGGGTCGCATGCGTGCGGTTACCAGACACCACACGTCCGGGGATGCAGACAGCGGGTATGGTGGCGTTGGGAGGTGTGGGAGTCATTCTGGCATTAACAGGTGTGGGAGTCGTTCTGGCGGCGCTTGGAATGCCAGCCTACTGGTACTTAAGGAGTAGGAGTAGGCCTCCCAACTACCAACAGCCTATCATTCCATCTCACTCGTTCTATAACCCCGTGACTTGAAGCTCGTGTACTCGAGGTCCTCTCTTTTTAACACGTTGCTACCCCTGCAATATCTCGTCACGTTATGGCTTATATGCTCACTTTCCCACCAAAGTTTACTCTTATGCTTTGCTTCACGTAGTACGTCGCTATGAATGTGACCTATTTCACTCCTTGGCTAAGCTATCTCGCTGCTCTGTCCCCAACAAACGAAATCTACCATATTTCTCCAGGTTCCGGCTATCCCTTTTCATAGCGTTTGGTAGGGAAATTGGGGATTTTCCGTAACCCGTCGCACTGTTTTTTTTTTCGCTAATCCCACGACTTCACTGAACACTTGTTTACAAAATTCCGCTTACGTCAACTCTTCTGGCTTACTGTTCTGTTCCGAAAAAGGCAATAAAGTAATAAACGAGCAATGTACGGCGCTTCGCTCGGACTGGGGCCTCCGTCTCACCCCATCAGCTCGTAGATGGGATTCCTTGAAGCACAATTTGCTTACAGCACATGCGGCCACACTCAAATAGCGGGGTTGAAATACAACCTATCACAGGACTCTTTCCAGGCTCTCACGACATCCAAATCAACAACTCCCAGCTTAATGACTTCAGTCAGATTGTCTATTACCCCAAGGAGGGGACATGTGAATGCCATTTGCCCTCTGTATTCTATGGTTCTGATTGCGAGACATAGATCTTGAGCACCTTCAAAAGCATATCTCGGAAGATGCACTTCATGATTCGATGGCACGTTTCCCTCCGCCCAGGTGCCATCCCCAAACCCGTGAAAAGGTCTTGAAAATGATTACGGATTGGGTTAAGAATCCACATGCGCGCCAGCGTATCATATGGTTAAACGGCCCCGCAGGAGCCGGGAAATCCGCCATTGCCCAAACGATTTCCGGGCACTGCTCCGACGAGCAATTAGCAGCGTCGTTTTTCTTTCTTAGAAACAGCTCGGACCGAGGTACTGCAATGCGCTTATTCACAACGTTGGCCTGGCAACTCGCAAATAACATACCTGAACTGCTTTCCTACATTGAATCGGCCATCAAGACAGAGCCTCTCTTTCCCACCAAATCCATTGATATCCACTTCAACCGTCTCATAATACAGCCATTACAAGAGCTTTTACGTGACAAACCTGACTTTTCCCCACAAAAGTCCCTGGTCGTAATCGACGGTGTAGACGAATGCGCGCCTGATCGAGACCAGATACTCTTTCTGAGGCTCATCGGCGATGCACTCTCAAAGATCCATATCCCATTACGTTTCCTGATATGCAGCAGACCAGAACCCCACATTCAAGAAGCGTTCGAATCGCAGGTCATGACCGGGATCACCCATGCAGTTTCATTAAACGATCAGTTCGAGCCAGATAATGACATTCGAAGATATCTGATCGACGAATTCGCTCGTATCTGTGCGGAACGCAAACTTCTCAAGTTGTCATTTGGATGGCCACCGGGTAGGACGATCAACCAGCTAGTTTCGAAATCATCCGGGCAGTTCATATATGCCTCTACTGTAATCAAGTTTGTCGACGACATGTATGATGATCCCAGAAGACGACTTGACATTGTATTGAAGACCCATCCAGTTAACTCTGCGTCACCATTTGCAGAGTTGGACCAGCTTTATATCCAGATACTTTCGCAACAGCCTGACGTGGCTGTTGCGAGATCTATTCACACTGATTATCGCTTTTCGTAACCCAAAAATCCAATTCGTCTGTCGACGACTTCGGATCAGAGAAGAGGAACTCGAGCGCAAGTTACTCAGGCTACGTTCGCTTGTTCGTATTTCACACCGTGATATCATGACGTATCATCTATCCCTACATGACTTCTTTCTCGATGAGAAGCGTGCAGGGAAGTACTTTATACATCCGATTCGGGTTACCTTTTTGCGGCTACCAAAAATTATGAGTTCGGCGCGGGGAACCATAATTACGCTCCTCATGATATTTCCGCAACTTGTCGGGTTTTGGGCCTTTGCTGCATTGGTCTATGGAACAGAGTCAAAGCAAAGAACTAGTAATCTTCCCGTTACGCCAGGAATTCTATTCTTCTTCCTGATCCAATCTGCCGCGATGAATTATCTTACCCTTGTTAATGGCTTACCTGCCTATTTGATCATGATTTTCTTCTTAAACTCTCTTGCATATTGCATATATTGCATGGGAAGGACCCGTTGGATGATCGGCTTGAGGAGCGAGGGCTTCAAGTCCACCCTATTGTACGCCATCCTGTTTTCCTCGCACATCACTACCCTCTATCTCATTTACCAACTTGTCTTCCCCCCAAGTTGAGCTTAGAGCTATATACCTTACCGTAAACGTAATCTATTTCACTATTTGCTAGAATGATCCAATTCTCATAACTGAAAAATAAATAAAAACCGATGACAGAGAGTAACGAACGAAGTAGGATGTATGCTATGTATGACTGTACAGTTTATGATGGTATGTACGACGAGCTAGCACTGCATGCGTGCCGATCTTCAATCCCAAGAATAACGCTAGCGCACACCCAACGCCGCTTCTAAGTACTGAATGCCGATATTGACTTTGGGAGCAACAGTGGTCATGCGCAAAATGGGGAGTAAACGTTACATCCGCTATGACCATCTGTGACAAGTCCTTGTCGTCAACGGACGCGGGCGAGTTGACGAAAGCGAACCGTCCGCACATATGACGTATTTCGTTTATTGTAAAAATGAGGACATTGACAAGTACTATGGGCGTCCAACCTACCTAAGAACGATAGGAACTCAAACTCGCAGTAACATTAAACTGTGCAAAGGGGATCATTCTTGATATTACCATCAGTTCTTAGCTGTGAAAAAGTCAATTATTGTTACAACCCAGCATTTGGAACCAGACATACCCAATGATACAATAACTCCACGAGGCATTGTACATCTTTCTTGAAGTCTTCGCCAACCTCAAGGTGTGGCTGCACGATTGTGAGTAAGGGTTCATACGAGATGTGGTTTCCTTGGGCATCGCTGGTGTACACCTGAAACATCCATTTGGTACCATCGGACAAACAATACCGAACAGTGTTATTACTAGGTACATGGTAATCAGTGACGCCAAAGGCAAAGAAATCGAACACGCACCCGGTTACCTCGCTCAAAGCGATAGCCTGACTAGTAGCTTCCGGCATACAATCCACCAACATTTCCTTATCACGTTTCGCTTCGACCAGCATGATACAATTTCCTGTGTACATCATAAGATCGTCCAGCGGCGCTTCGAGAACCTTAGTTGAGAAAGATTGTCGAGGTGACGTTGAGTAAGAAATTAATCAAACAGGTCGTACCGGGATTTGCCTCGTGTTTATAGGTGCACACCCCATAATCAACGTTGCCGGTGAGCCACACTTCAAACTGGTTTACAGTATTCTTCACCAACACGCCATCGCCGGACGCGATTCGCATCTCTGGGAAGATTGCTACAGGGAGTTTTTCTTTCTTTTTCTTTCGCGTCAAGAGAGATGTCGGCAATGGTCAAGAGAATGGCATCGAGGTCATTCGGGCGCCTGCTTCGAACTGCAAACAGTCATTACATAGTCAAGCATCATGCGTAATGTGCGACTGAGTTAAACTTACTCTCTTACTTGTTGAGCGATGGATTCGAGTGATCTGCAAGCAAAGAGCATCTGTGTGTTTCGGATCAATAGACGAAGTTGCGACTCGGATGCGCAAATCCAATGCAACGTCGTTCAGCAGGAAAGGTATTCGCTTCAGTCCCATCTCTGTGAGTTGGGATCATGACACTGAGGAAAACGAAAGTTTCTTATAGGTGTTTGAGATAAGAGACACGAAATCCTTTAACGATTCAACTCACGAGCTTCTTTGTGCTGCCAAGAATACCCTGTAGGGCGTCGACGTGCTTCATAATCTCCGCCATTTCAGCCTCAGTTTCTTCAATGTCCCTCAACTCTTCCTGCAACGCCGATAGTCGCTGTCTGGCCAGCTGCATTTTAGTCAGGTCTACGGGAGTATCATGAATGCGGCTGCGCTTGCGTTTGTGACTTTTCGGAGGGGCGGACATGACAGAAGCCGGCAATGAAAAACCAGGGCCTCATGCACGTTATCATGACGGTCGGCGTCTATATCCTCGTGCCCTCGTGGCAGTGCATCTTCTCACATCCCCAACTTCAAAGTAATGAGCCAACCGCAACGCTCTAGCACACGGCGAGCACGACCTTCAAGAAACTCTATTTCACAGCCCGGAGGATTCTTCTCGCACGCTCACAACTTCCAAGTCAAAGATTCTCAATTCTACGATGCCAGCCAGAATGTCCATTATCAGGTAACCCAAGCGAGAGCTGTTTACTCTTTGGGTTTTATGATCGTTCTGATCGCGGGTCATATTAGTAGAGCTTGAGCGTCTTCAACAATACGTTTCGGAAGGAGCGCTTCACGATTCCAGGGAACGTTCTCCTCAACCCATGTGTCATCCCAATACCCGTCAGGAGGTTTTGAAGATAATCACGGATTGGGTTAAAGATTCACACCCGCGCCAGCGTATCCTGTGGTTAAACGGTCCCGCAGGAGCCGGAAAATCTGCCATCGCCCAAACAATCGCTGAACGCTGCTCAAATAAGCAGTTGGCAGCGTCCTTTTTCTTTCTTAGGAACAGCATAGACAGAGGTTCCGCAACTCTTTTGTTCACTACATTGGCCTGGCAACTTGCAAAGAGCATACCTGAAATCCTTCCCTACATCGAATCGGCCGTGGAGGAGGAACCTCTTCTTCCCACCAAATCCATTGATATCCAGTTCAATCGCCTCATCGTACAGCCGTTCCAGAAACTTCTACACGACAAGCCTGACTTTCGCCCAACAAAGCTTGTCGTCATAATCGACGGTGTGGACGAATGCGCACCTGATCAAGACCAGTTACAGCTCCTGGGACTCATTGGCAATGCACTATCGAACGCACAGATCCCATTACGTTTCTTGATGTGCAGCAGAGCAGAAGCATACATTCAAGAAACTTTTGGATTAGAAGGCATCGCAGAAATTACTAATCAAATAACATTGGACCACCGTTTCTCTCCCGATGTCGATATTCGAAGATATTTGAACGACGAATTCACTCGTATTTGTACCGAGCGAAAACTTTCGGCATCTACATGGCCACTAGACAGAGCTATTGACCAACTAGTCTCGAAGTCATCTGGGCAATTCATATATCCTTCTACTGTGGTCAAGTTCGTCGACGACATGGATGGCGATCCCAGAACACAACTAAATATCATATTGAAGACCCATTCAGCCGACTTTTCCTCGCCATTTGCGGACCTGGACCAGCTTTACATTCAGATACTCTCACAGCAGTCGGACACCAGAATGCTTAGGGATCTATTCACACTGATTATCGCCTTACGTGAACCAGACATCGGATTTGTCTGTCGGCGACTCCGGATCAGTGAGGAAGAACTGAAGCGCAAGTTACGTAGGCTTCATTCCCTCGTTCGGATTTCAGAATTGGTCATCGACACGTATCATCTTTCCCTCCACGATTTTTTCCGCGACAAGAAGCGTGCGGGTAAGTACTTTATACACCCGGCGCGGGTCGCATGCGTGCGGTTACCAGACACCACGCGTCCGGGGCTGCAAATGGCGGTTATGATGCCATTCGCAGTTGCGGGAGTCGCTCTGGGTGCGGCCCTCACCGTGGCAACGCTTGGACTCCCAGTCTACTTCTACTGGCGTAAGCTAAAAAAGCTAAAACCGCCTCGCCGCAGCTTGGACTCGCCTTGAAGCTCGTGTACTCGAAGTCCTGCTCTCTTCAACACGTTGTTATTCCCTTCTCTAATGTCTCCTCACATCTGCTCACTTTCGTATACTTGCTATCACCTTGAATCATTAGGTCTATCTACTACCTAGCTATGAATGTAATCTATTTCACTCCTTTGCTGAACTATCTAAGGTGTGCGTGTCAAAAACGCGCAATAGTCAGTCACCTCTGAACGCAGGAGTGGCACCTGGTACCTTTCCCGCTGGCAGCGATGAGGTCAATAGACTCTTCAGCTTGAGCCTCCAGACAGGCATACAAAACCTATTCCGGGAGACAATAGCGCCGCGAGCACGATCTATATATACGCCCACATCCGCCTCTTCAGTGAGCTTTTTCAGCCACGTCACACGTTCAAACGTTCAACCGGGAGTCGATGGAGTTTTACATTACACAACATAAGTTCCTCTCGGACTCGAAAGGCCTCCTCTTTCTTACCAGGCACAGTACAGGTAAGCACGCGGTTTCCGAGGGTTTCCGTCCACAACGTTTACTTCCCTGATCCCCCCATCACCATCCCCTAAACACTAGTATCGAATAGATCTGGAGGTGGGGCAATCGGCATCCAGTATGGTTGTTGTTCGTTTCAGAAGCCTGAGGCTAAATTGCAGCCTTGTACCGTCTCAGATCGACAGCGTCGAAAACATGAACACACAACCGTGGCAGACTAACACAGCCTGAGCTCAACATCCTACATCCTCCAAATGAATGGGATCCAAGCACAACACTCCGGCTGGCAATGGCTTACAGCATAGGCGACTGCATCCAAATAGCGAGGCTGCTACACAATCTACGGGACTCTTCTCAGGCTCTCACCACTTCCAAATCAACAACTGCCATCTTAATGACTTTAGTCGGTACGCAGAGAAAGGGACATGTGAATGCCGTTTGCCCTTTGGAGTCTATGATCACCTTTCTAATTGCGATTCATAGGTCTCGAGTACCTTCAAAAGTACATTTCGGAAGGTGCACTTCATGATTCCATGGCACGTTTTCCTCCACCCAGGTGCCATCCCCAAACCCGTGAAAAGGTCTTGAAGATAATCACGGATTGGGTTAAGAATCCACACGCGCGGCAGCGTATCATATGGTTAAACAGCCCCGCAGGAGCCGGGAAATCTGCCATTGCACAAACGATTGCTGGGCGCTGCTCGGGCGAGCAATTAGCAGCGTCATTTTTCTTTTTTAGAAACAGCTCGGACCGAGGTACTGCGACGCGCTTATTCACAACGTTGGCCTGGCAACTTGCAAAGAACATACCTGAATTGCTTCCCTACATTGAATCGGCAGTCGAGACGGAACCTCTCTTTCCCACCAAATCCATTGATATCCACTTCGATCTTCTCATAATACAGCCATTCCAAGAACTTTTACGTGACAAACCAAACTTTTGTCCACAAAAGTCCCTGGTCGTAATCGACGGTGTAGACGAATGCGCGTCTGATCGAGACCAGATGCTTTTCCTGAGGCTCATCGGGGAGGCACTTTCAAAGATACATACCCCATTACGTTTCCTCATATGCAGCAGACCAGAAGCCCACATTCAAGCAACGTTTGAATCAAAAGTCATGACGGGGATCACCCATACAATTTCGTTAAACGATCGGTTCGAACCAGATGATGACATTCGAAAATATCTGAAGGACGAATTCGCTCGTATCTGTGTGGAGCACAAACGTTTCAAGTTATCACCTGGATGGCCACCGGGTAAGGCGATCGACCAACTAGTCTTGAAATCGTCCGGGCAGTTCATATACGCCTCTACTGTGGTCAAGTTTGTCGACGACATATATGATGATCCCAAAGAACGACTTGAGATTGTGTTGAACACCCGTCCAGTTAACTCTGAATCGCCGTTTGCAGAGCAAGACCAGCTTTATACCCAGATACTTTCGCAACAACCAAACGTCAGGCTGTTGCGAGATCTATTCACGCTGATTATCGCCTTGCGTGAACCAAAAATGAAATTCGTCTGTCGACGACTCCGGATCGGGGAAGAGCAATTAGAGCGCAAGTTACTCAGGCTACGTTCGCTCGTTCGTATTTCATACGGCGGTGATATCACGACGTATCATCTATCCCTACATGACTTCTTTCTGGATAGGAAGCGTGCAGGGAAGTACTTTATACATCCGATTCGGGTTACCTTTGTGCGGCTACCAAAAATCATGAGTGCAGCGTGGGGACCCGTAATCACGATGCTCATTGTGCCTCTGATACTTTTTGGGTTTTGGGCCTTTGTCACTCTTGTGTATGGAATAGTTTGTCGCGTCGATGTATGGAATAAAGTGAAAGGGGAGAACTAGTCTTCTCGTTACGCCAGGAGTTCTGCTCTTTTTCCTCATCCAATCTACCGTGATAAATTATGTTAATGGCTTACACTATTTGATTATGACATTCTTCCTTTCTTGCCGTAAATGTAATCAATTTCACTGATTGCCAGAATGATCCAAATTATCAAAAAATATAGATGAACAATAGAGACGTAGTAATGAACGAAGTATGACGTGTGTAAGTAGTAGTCAGCTAGTGCTTCCAAATTATTTGTATATCGACAGTAATTAATTAAATAACTAAAGAAACGGTATATGTCGTCAGCAGTCAAGTAGACATCCCACGTTTCGACAGCAGATGTTTGCTCCTTGATGCGTATGCTGCAACGGTCTGACGAGTGACCCACCGTGGTTTGCCATTGTTGATGATCAAACGATGGGTAGGAAGAAGTGGGTGCGACGCGCCAACCTGTATTGGTCGCCAAAGGTTTTCCGCGGACCATAACCAAATTTGGATTTCGCCGGAGTCTGGCCGATGGACAAAAAGGTCATTGGGAATGGCCTCTCTTAACAATGGTGGCATATCAAGGGAGCTGGTGCCCTCCGACTCAAACCATCCATATATATGCCCTTTTTGCTCGCGGATTTTACGGCTGTTTCGAATGTACGACGAGGGAGGCCGTAGTACTGAAAGTGGAGACGAGATGGCAGGAGATTGCGTTTCCATGATCCTAGGAAAGACAGGAGGCAATAGCGTACGTGGCTTTGTGTCTAGCCTGGGCAATGGGGGAGGCAACGATGCGGGCGGAAGCTTCGATTCTATTGTGGGCAATGCTGAAGGGGCCTCAGGCTGACTCTCCATGGCGTCATCCACTGGGATCAAGAGAGACTCGATTTCTGCGCTCTCGGAGTCATCGATCATCTTTGCAACCAACGCATATTTTATAAGGGGAAGCATTGTCGATGGATGGGGATATCTTGGTGAAACAATTAATATGTTGAAAAGTAGTGACTTACGTCAAGGTACTCTATATCAGAAATTCGCGCATACAGAGGGAAGCAATATCGATGGATGGGGATTTCCTTCAAACATATTGGTGAAACAGTCAACATGTTGAAACGTAGTGACTTACGTCAAAGCATGGGTACCTTCTAACAGGCGGTCGAAGTCGAGGAGACGCCATTGACGTGGAAGTTGACCGTCACGGACCGTCACACTCACCAGCCATCCTCAGTTTTATCACCAATTCGCATGACCTCAGCCTCCATGCCTGGTTCCTATGCAAGCGGTGCTGCTGCTTCCAGTATCGCTCTGAAAACTGGGACTGGGACCGGTATTTTTACTATTACCCATTAGATGGCGAGCCGTTCACCCAGAGAAGCGATCGCGTTGGGGAAGGCTATTTGGAGCACATGATGAGCTGGAGGACGTCATTCTAGCTGCCAGTATTGAAGATCCGGACGCAAAGAAAGATGGGCTGATGGACTGCGATTTGGATGAAGAACGGGATGTTACCTCCAGAATCGAAGACGATATCGACCAGAATCCGTTCGCCCCTTCCAAACCTAAACGAGCGCGAACTAGATGTCAGACCTAAATCATCCCTCAACCCATAAGCAGGACATCCTCGCCCGCTGCTAGGTCCTTGTTACCATCGACCTATTTACACCGGGATTCGTTCGAGTTTGCGGTTGACGATGACAGGAGCGACAAAGAGGAAGAGGTCGATTTCTACGACAATGAACCTGACAAGAGTCATTTGCGGATCCCTTGGAAGAGTTTACGCACAAAAGCATCAAGCGCGCTATTCCTGCCAAAGTCGACGAGGAGAACGGGTGGACGGATTTGATGCGTGGGGGTAAAGCTGTCGGGCCGCGTTCTCGTTGGCTGCCGAGTCTAGAGGGAAGTACGAACGGTTATGCACCACAAGGGCTGGTCGCGGTCCAGGAGGATGGATCGAAGTCAATGTCAACGAAGTGAACGACAATAGGAACAGGGAGAAGTAGGAAGAGCCTGAGGTGGTGGAGTCTCGCTGTCTCAAATCCCGACCCTGAAAGTCCCGTGGTCGTTGGCATCCGCGTTTCCGTTCCCGTTGTTCTAGAACCAACACGACCAGCAAGATGAGAAGACAAGCCGAAGATCCATATACGCCTGCCCCGACGCGTATGAGGAGCGCGAACAGGAACCGCAGTTCGTCGCGCGCTGGAAGTCATGTTACTGGTCCCACCAAGAGCAGTGGAGGTTCTCAATGCCAAGCGATACGCCCGTCTGTGTTGCGGATGCGAAGCCCGCCGATTGTGATGACGCCACAGATGGAGAGCGCGTTGCATTTTACGGCTGGGAGGGTCGAGTGCGAGATGGTACAGATCTGGAATACATTGATTCTCCCCGTTTGAGGGTGCGGTTGACCAAAGCTCGGAGCGCTGAGAGGGCCGAGAAAGGGATGGCGTTTATGGAGCCCGTGCCTCAGCTATAAGTATTAAATTCACATCACCCAACATAAGTCCATTACCGTGTCAAGCCTCGGCCCTCGTATACCGCAGACGCCGCCCTCCTCCCATCCAGACAAATCATTCTCCTCATCCTCATCCTCTACTCCTCCTCTCACCTCTTCCGCTTATACACTTCCATCTCACCCATTCCGCCCCCACACTCAACCAACGCCTCGGGACTCCGATCCAAAAGCGTATCTAACTCTTCCTCGCTCAACACTTGACACTTGCTCTCGTCTCGCATTCTGCAGGGAAGGTGTAACCTGAAAGAGAATTTTGGCTTGAGGACGAACGAATCGGAATACGGCAGCCCACTCTTCAACGCTCCCAGCTTTTTTTTCTCGTCGCGCGCTGCATCATAATCTTCACCTCCGTTGTTACACGGCGCTCAGGAATGGCGGGTCATCTGGAACTGGAATTGACCTGCAGAAGTACATTGCATATCATCAGGTTTGTTAGCAGTGGCCAATGAAGAACAAGCCTGGAACGCATGCAAAGGAAATCGCAAAGAGTGCTACAGAGAACGTTGATGACGCTCAAGGCCTCGATCATTCCAATTTCCAAGTTGCTGTCTACCGCCTCCCCAAGTGCTCCTCCCGTTTTGATGGTTGACTCGACTTACCATACTTAAGTTGAAAGGAAGGCATCGGATCTGCCACCGCGTCGAAAACATGATAAACGAGCGTGCCTGAAAACGCCGAATTGACAACCGTGGTAACAAAAGTTAACACAGCTTGAGCCTAACATCCCTCCCCTTCCAACATCCCCCAAATGAATGGGATCCAAGGACAACATCCCGACTGGCAGTTCGAGCTTGCGGCGCATGCGGCCACACTCAAATAGCGAGGTAGAAACACAACCTATCGGCACAGGACTCTTCCCAGGCTCTCACGACTTCCAAATCAACAACTCCCAGCTTATTGATTTCAGTCAGAATGTCTATTACCCCAAGGAGGGGACATGTAAATGCCGTTTTCCCTTTTGATTCTATGACCACCGTTCTAATTGTAATTTGTGAACCATAGATCTTGAGCACCTCCAAAAGTATATTTCGGAAGGTGCACTTCATGATTCCAAGGCACGTTTTCCTCCACCCAGGTGCCATCCCCAAACCCGTGAAGCGGTCTTGAAAATAATCATGGATTGGGTTAACGACCCACACGCGCGACAGCCCATCATATGGTTAAACGGCCCCGCAGGAGCCGGGAAATCTGCCATTGCCCAGACGATTGCCGGGCGCTGCTCGGGCGAGCAATTAGCAGCTTCGTTTTTCTTTTCAAGAAACAGCTCTGACCGAGGTTCCGCAGCTTGTTTATTCACAACGTTGGCCTGGCAACTTGCGCAGAACATACCTAAATTGCTTTCCTACATCCAATCGGCCATCAAGACAGAACCTCTCCTTTTCACGAAATCCCTTGATGTCCAGTTCGACCGTCTCATAGTACAGCCATTACAAGAACTTTCACGTCACGAACCGGATTTCTGTCCACAAAGGTCTCTCGTCGTAATCGACGGTGTAGACGAATGCGTGCCTGATCGAGATCAGATGCTCTTTCTGAGGCTCATTGGCAACGCACTGTCAAAGATACACATCCCATTACGTTTCCTTATATGCAGCAGACCAGAACCGCACATTCAAGAAGCGTTTGAATCACAAGTCATGACCACGCTCACCCATTCAGTTTCATTAAACGATCAGTTTGAGCCAGATGATGACATTCGAAAATATTTGATCGACGAATTCGCTCGTATCTGCGCGGAACACAAGCTTTTCAAGTTGTCACCTGGATGGCCACCGGCTAGCATGATCGGCCAGCTAGTCTCGAAATCGTCCGGGCAGTTCATATACGCCTCTACTGTAGTCAAGTTCGTCGACGACGTATATGATGATCCCAGAGAACGACTCGACATTGTGCTGAAGACCCATCCAGTTAACTCTGCGTCGCCGTTTGCAGAGTTGGACCAGCTTTATATCCAGATACTTTCGCAACAGCCAGACATCAGGCTGTTGCGAGATCTGTTCACACTGATTATCGCCTTGCGTTACCCAAAAATCAAATTTGTCTGTCGACGACTTCGGATCAGGGAAGAGCACCTCGAGCGCAAGTTACTCAGGCTACGTTCCCTTGTTCATATTTCACACTATGATATCACGACGTATCATCTATCCCTACATGACTTCTTTCTCGACAAGAAACGTGCGGGGAAGTACTTTATACATCCCATTCGGGTTACCTTTTTGCGGCTACCAAAGATCATGAGCTTGGCGCGGGAACCCATAATTACGGTGGTCTCAATGCTTGTGATATCTCCGCAACTTGTCGGGTTTGAGGTTTTTGGCCCATTGACCTATGGAACACCGCGAACTAATCTGCTCGTCTTCCTCGTCCAATCTGCCGTGACGGATTATCTTACCGTTTTTAATGGCTTACCCTACTTGATTATGACGCTCTTCTTAACACGGTTCTTAGTAAAAACCCCGGTGATCGACTTGAGGCACGGCTCCACGCATGTCCTACTCCGCGTCATCCTGCTGTTTACGCGCATCATGACCCTCTATCTCCTTATTGTCAAACTCTTCTTCCCCTCCACGTCGAGCTTAGGGCTACATACCTTACGGTAAATGTAATTTATTTCACTACTTGCCAGAACGATCCAATTCCAATAAATTATCAAAAATAAATAAAGACCGACAACAGAGACGGAATAACGAACGAAGTATGATTTGTGCTATGTATGACTGTATGATGGTATATACAAGCAAGCACTCCAAGCGCATGCATGCGTGCTGATTTCCAATCCCAAGAAGAACGCCTCACACCGCAACCCCAAACTTGGCAGAAATCTGCTCACCGGCGCCTATGAACGCAGGACTGGAAGACCCCCAAAAATACATCAAGCACGGGATCGTTGAACGTCCCGCCGGGGAGATACGCCTCCGCTTCGTCTTCTGCCTCTTCATCCTCGTTCGCATGACACATCCAGGCCTTTTCCTTGACCTCGATGGCGACGGAAGTCGTACCGGCAACGGCGGGCTGAGATTCATGTGGAAGCTCCACACAGATCTTGACCCGCCTCAAGGGAACGCGAGAGATGTATGTATATTCCGAGCCCTAACTTGTGGAACTTCTCTTATTATCCGACCTGAGCGTTTGAGCACAGGTGGTATTCCGGGTACTGATTAGCCGATAACCGAGGCGTGGCTGAACATCAACACTTTCCCGTCCGAAATCACTGAATTTTAGGTGCTCAAGCTATCATCGGTCTCAATCAATGAGCCTGCCGCCACCGCTATCGCCTAGGATCTTAATAAGAAAGGCCAGTCCCAGGTTTTGGCTGCCGCAGGTGACGGAACGATTTTCGGCCTCAATATCGTCAACGAACCAATGCCTCGGCAAGTTTACGTTTCTGAAACTTATTCTTAGCTACTTTCTTACTTTACGATAAGACACCTGAAGAAATAAGCGCTATGGTCCTTTCAGAAATGTAGAAAATCGTCGAGGCTTACTTAGTTAGGGCAAATCACTCGCCTTCTCCCATCGCATCCTACCGCATCACGCTCCTCTGCTCCCACCCGCCTCCCTCCCGGCCCCCTTGGCTCGGCTAGTCCGTCCAACAACCTATTCAAAGCAACCTGCACTTGCCTTATTCACCGCGCCGCAATCTGGATGAGTTCCTTGGATCATCCGCCGTCTACGCCAATAATTCAATCAGGATCATTTGGCCAAGCAACGGATGCTGCAATAACCATCCCAAACACGGTTTCCCCTGCTTGTACAGCATGTTGAAAATACTTCCGGTTATGGAAGTTTTACAAGAAGTTCAGGAGGCGGACGAGGGGCCATGTTCGCAGTTGAGCATTCAGTTGAGTGTGTCAGATGGATGGGGATGTTTTTCGGTACGCAGTTTGATCCTCTTGTTGTTCGTGTCAATGTTGACGAAATGTGTTGTAGATACGCCCCCTCGCCTACAAATCCACCATTAACCCACCCTAACACAAACATTTCCATCCATTCCGCATCCACGTAGGCTCCCTCTCGCTGTCAAGTCCCCGCGTTCCAGCTGGACAATCTAGAGCTCCTTCTATCATCGGGATTCCTGGATGAGGGATTCGTGCCGAGGCTAGATGCCACGGCGCTTGGGACGACCTCGTCTCCGGTTGCCTCTCAAGCAGAGTCAATTGCAGAGAGATTCGTTATTCCACCACTGAGTGCGGGGGTGCCTCCGAGACTAGGCGTTGGATCAGCTACTGGGTCTACGTCGTCTTCTCCCAGGCATGGACTTTCGCACTTAGAGCAACCTTCCCTACCTTACCAACCACCCCAACCCTCCCAACACCAGCAGCATTGTTCAGAGAGCTAATCCCCTGGCGGCTCGCTACCATCGCCCTCGTCACCTGTTACAATTTCTCTGTGCCTCCGTCGATGATTCCTCTGAAAACACCTACCGTACCGGTACCACCTTCCGCGACGCCTGCCGTGCCCATTACTGTTCCCGTTCCCGTGCCAGCGCCAACCTTAGGGTTAAGTTTGGCGCTTGGACCTCCACAACAAGACGAATACGCTCTTGGGTGGCGGCACCTGCTGGCCCCAAACATTGCATAGACTCGCTACATTCTGTCTATTCGCCGCGACATGCTGGCTCACCTTTGGGCCTTGGTAGAGCAAGAGGGAGAGAATCATCATTTTCACGCTCCTCACCTCATTCATCCGCATTATCCACGATACCGATGGTGGGTCAGCCGGGGCGGAGGAAGCGGTATTTGAGCAGCTTTTCGCATTGATATACGACTTCGGGGTCGGTTTGGAGTGCCACTGGGGTGGTTGCGCCAGGATGTTCGTCGACTGGGTAGGCTAGTCCGATTGTTGTATCGCCTGCGCTTGGGTCGCCGTTGGATGGGTCGGGGACCAAGGAAGGGAGAGGGACGCCTAGTTCAGGCCCTGGTGAAGCAGGGAAGTCTAGATGTAGGGTGTGCTTCTTTTGCTCGTCGGTGAGGGTAAGGGAGCTGACGGATGCACTTGGAGTGATTTAGACTGAGTCGTCGTTCCTTGGGAAGAGGATGGAAGACAATATGCATGATATTGGGACGAGAAATCCAATTGGGTGGAAGGTGGGAGATGTCTGCACATGAAAGAGAAGGAAATAGTAATGGGGAGTGGTGACCGACGTAAGCGGGGGAACTTGAAGGCACGCAGGGGAAAGGTCCAAGGGAGAACTCTGCATACCGCAAGTCTAGACACTTTCAGTAGTTGAATAGCGTCGAAAACAACACATGAGGTTGAAATACAACCTATCAGGCCCATCACTGCCTCGTACGCGCAGCATGTCCGAGTCGTCATCGGATATCAATCCTGAATGGAAACTCATAACGATTGGCAGGGGCAGCCTCGCCCTTGTCTCCATACTGTCAGGCCGCCCGGTGGCCTTTAAACATGTCATCTTTCCTAGTCGTACTCCAGAACTCAAAGCCGAGTTTGAAACACTCTGCTCGCTTCACAACACTTGCAATACCGATTCATTCTTCGAGGTTCCACATCCACATGCATACTATGACCCAAATATCCCCACCAGCTTCGTTTCCCCAAATCATTTCCCCAAATCGAAGGGTCGAAGGCCAGCCCGCCGTCCTTTAGTCGCGGAAAAGGATTTCAAAGCCTTAAATTTGGACAACGCCGCGTACGCAATGGATCAGGTTTTACCTCTTCCTATATCTACAGCACTCATAATCCGCAAGTTGTTCTATCCTCCTGGCCAGGAAATGGCACCACCTCCTTCGCTCTGTCGACTTTATTTTGGCAAAGTAATTGAGACCAAGGCTCTTCCAAGTGGCCGTCCGAGCCGTTTTTTCAACTCTGCCAACTTTCCCCTAGATGTATCAAGGTATAGCCAGATGACGGAAGTTGCGCACGTTGACGATTACCCTAATGTGGATGAAATTGCACACGGCATGGGAGAGATGTTAGGTCTTCTACACTGGCGTGCTGGATATGATGGTCGTGACATTGAGTTCATTATGGGTGGGGCGTCATTCAGTGGCATAGCAATGAATGTCATTGACTTTAATCAGGTAAGTTGTGACAAGTCTGCCTATGTTCAGCTTACCACCTCCTTTCCTTAGATGCGTGCCTGGTCGAGGAAGAAGGAGGATGTACATCAGCTTGTCGAAAGTTTCTTTACCAACGATCCATATTATCCTCGTCCTCGCCCTGAAGACCCGCTTTATCAAAAGTTCTGTGTTGGTTATATGGACGCGTATCCAAAGAACTCTGATGAGGCTATTCAACTTGCCCAGGACTTTCTCCGCACAATCGAAGCGGAGCAGGGTCGACGTGATTCCATCGTACGAGTCTAGTCCTGTGTCCTTCAACCCCCACTTGCTGAATTCAAGTTGTAACAACTGTCGTCGTTTACAGACCTAATCGATTGATATTTCTGTACACTATGCACTACAGAATATCGTCTTTGGTGTTCACGTTATCTAACAGCCACGCTCAACATGTGAACCAGACTCCTTTCCAGTCTCGTCGTGGACGAGCGACATGATTGAATACGATACAGAAAATTCGCACTGATAAAAAGAACAGCAAACAACTCAAACAGTTCCTCAAAGAAAACCCCACCGCCTTCACGTTCGACGACTTTCCCCCCGAACCACCATGAACCCCCCTTCCCCTGCCTAGATGTCATTAGTAGCTTACCGTATACTACCATAATGCGACTACTGTGCTATACACTTACTATACAAACCTCCGCAGAGTGAATCACTCATTATAGATTTACGATAGACTACATAATAAACTCATTTCTATTCGGAAAAAAAAAAGAAAAAAAAAGACATGATTGAATACTCCTTCCCCATCTATACGATGATAGTATCAGCTATATTAAATTCACATTACCCAACATCCTCGCAAGTGCATTCTCATCCGCCCTTTGGAGCCTCGTGTACCGCAGACGCCGCCCTCCTCCCACCCAGACCCTCATCCTCCTCCGCTTATACACTTCCATCTCACCACATACTCCGACCCAAAAGCGTATCCGCTCAACACTTGACACTTGCTCTCGTCTCGCATTTTTGCAGAGAAGGTATAACCTTTGCCCGCCTGAAAGAATCTTAGTTTGAGGACGAACGAATCGGGGGACACCCCAGGTGATGACCAACGCTACTTTTTTTTCTGGTCACGCACTGTATCATAACCTTCACTTCCATTGTTGCAATGCGCTCAGGAATGGCAGGTCATCTGGAACTGGAATTGACCTGCAGAAGTACGTTGCACATCATCAAGTTTGTTAGCAATCGCCAATGAAGAATCGCATTCCCCAAAGTTTTGATGCTTGACTTACCAGAAGTTGAAAAGAAGGCATCGGATTTGCCACCGCGTCGAAAACATGATAAACAAGCGTGCCTGAAAATGTCGAATTGACAACCGTGGTAACCAAAGTCAACACAGCTTGAACCTAACATCTCTCCCCTTCCAACATCCCCCAAATGAATGGGATCCAAGGACAACATTCCGACTGGCAGTTCGAGCTTGCGGTGCATGCGGCCACACTCAGATAGCGAGGTAGAAACACAACCTATCGGCACAGGACTCTTCCCAGGCTCTCACGACTTCCAAATCAACAACTCCCAGCTTATTGATTTCAGTCAGAATGTCTATTACCCCAAGGAGGGGACATGTAAATGCCGTTTGCCCTTTTGATTCTATGATCACCGTTTTAATTGTGAACCATAGATCTTGAGCACCTTCAAAAGCATATTTCGGAAGGTGCACTTCATGATTCCCTGGCACGTTTTCCTCCACCCATGTGCCATCCCCAAACCCGTGAAAAAGTCTTGGAAATAATCACGGATTGGGTTAACGATCCACACGCGCGACAGCCTATCATATGGTTAAACGGCCCCGCAGGAGCCGGGAAATCTGCCATTGCCCAAACGATTGCCAGGCGCTCGGGTGAGCAATTAGCAGCGTCGTATTTCTTTCTTAGAAACAGCTCGGATCGAGGTGCTGCGACGCGTTTATTCACGACGTTGGCCTGGCAACTTGCGCAGAACATACCTGAACTACTCTCCTACATTGAATCGGCCATCAAGACAGAACCTCTCTTTTACACCAAATCCCTTGATATCCATTTCGAGCGTCTCATAATACAGCCATTCCAAAAACTTTTACGTGACAAACCAGATTTCTGTCCACAAAAGTCGCTCGTCGTAATCGATGGTGTAGACGAATGCGCGCCTGATCGAGACCAGACGCTCTTTCTGAGGCTCATCGGCAATGGATTCTCAGAGATACCAATCCCACTACGTTTCCTGATATGCAGCAGACCGGAAGCCCACATTCAAGCGGCGTTTGAATCAGAAGTCATGGCCGGGATCGCCCATTCAGTTTCATTAAACGAACAGTTCAAGCCAGATGATGACACTCGAAGATATATGAAGGACGAATTCGCTCGTATCCGTACTGAACACAAGTTGTCACCTGGATGGCCACCAAGTACGGTGATTGAGCAGCTAGTCTCGAAATCGTCAGGGCAGTTCATATACGCCTCTACTGTGGTCAAGTTCGTCGACGACATATATGATGATCCCAGAGAACGACTTGACATTGTATTGAAGACCCATCCAGTTAACTCTGCGTCACCATTTGCAGCGTTAGACCAGCTTTATATCCAGATACTTTCGCAACAGCCAAACATCAGGCTGTTGCGAGATCTATTCACGCTGATTATCGCTTTGCGTAACCCAGAAATCAAATTCGTACGTCGACGACTTCGGATCAAAGAAGAGGAACTCGAGCGCAAGTTACTCAGGCTACGTTCCCTTGTTTGCACTTCACACCGTGATATCACGACGTATCATCTATCCCTACACGACTTCTTTCTCGACAAGAAGCGTGCGGGGAAGTACTTTATACATCCCATTCGGGTTACCTTTGTGCGACTACCAAAAATCATGAGTTCGGCACGGGAACCCATAATTGGGCTGCTTTCGGTAATGCTCAGGATATATTCGGAAGTTATACTCGAGTCTTGGGCCATTGCCACATTGGTCTATGGAATAGAGCCAAAGCGGAGGACTACTAGTCTTCCCGTTAGGCTGGGAATTCTGCTCTTCCTCCTCATCCAATCTGCCCTGATGAATTACTTTGCCTTTGTTAATGGCTTACCTGCTTATTTCGTTATGATCTTCTCCTTACTCTTTTCTGGACTTTACATAGAAAGGACCTATGGAACGTTCGAATCGAGGCGGCGGAACTTGAAGCCTCCCCTACAGTACGTCATCCTGCTTTCCCCGCACATTACCGCCCTCTGTCTCCTTATTTACCAACTTGTCTGCCCCCCACGTTGAGCTTGGGGCTATATACCTTGCCGTAAATGTAATCGATTTCACTGCTTGCCAGAACGATCCAATCCAATAAATTATCAAAAATAAATAAAGATCGACAACAGAGACGGAGTAATGAACGAAGTATGATCTGTGCTATGTATGACCGTTTGATGGTATGTACAAGCAAGCACTCCAAGCGTGCTTGCATGCGTGCCGATTTCCAACCCCAAGAATAATACCTCACACCGCAACCCCAAACTTGGCAGAAATCTGCTCACCGGCGCCTCTGAACGCAGGACTGGAAGACCCCCAATATGCATCGAATACGGGATCGTTGAACGTCCCGCCAGGGAGATACGCCTCCGCTTCGTCGTCTGCCTCTTCATCCTCGTCCGCATCGCACATCCGGGCCTTTTCCTTGACCTCGATGGCGACGAACGTGGTGCCGGCAACGACCGTCTCGACTCTTTCCGCAACGGCAGGCTGAGATCCATGTGGAAGCTCCATACAGATCTTGATTTGCCTCAAAGGCGATGTCTTCCGAGCCCGTCCCTCCGCCAAACGCTTCGTCATCTCGAACCAACTAGGTACGTCGTTCAACGGAGATGAAGACGACGAACAACAAGCTGCACCCGTTTTGACAGAGAGAGTTTCCAACTCTGGACACGGATACCGACCATCCTGCTCGTCCTCCGGTATCAGCGCCGCAAGCATCGTCTCCACACCCACATCTTCCGCCTTGAGTTTCCTTAACCGCGTCGCGCCATCCAACACCGTCCTAAGCGTATCCCGATCGATCGATTGCTTGCCAAGTTTAACGTTGCGCAAGGTGAGTTCCTCGACTTGCAAGCTACCCTCCTCCACCTCTCCCTTCCCTTTACACAAACATGCAAGGACGCGGTTCCCATCCACGTCATTGACTTCCCCAGGGTGCGCCACGTCTTCCAACACCATCTCTTTCACGCTCGGCGTCCAAATCGAATCGAAAACCGCTCTAGCCTCCCTTAACGACCGGTAACCAACCGCGAGCTTTCGTAATTTCCCAAGACTGACTTTGTCCTTTCCGCTTGTGTTTCCTCCTTCCGGCGATGATGGTTCTTCCGGAATAGGCCCAGACCCGCTGACACTCAACACTTCCAATCCCGGGCTAGCGCTCAACAAACGACGAAAATCGCAACGAGAAGGCCGGACTTGGAGCGAATGCGAAGCAAGAGAGAGTGACTTCAGTCCTCCAACTTGGCTAGTTTCCATGGCGTCTGCCAGAGCCGGCCAATCGAGATGAACGCCTTTGAGGGTGAGATGTTTCAACCTCGGCAGCACGTTCGTCGTCGTCTTTGGTTGTTGTGAACACTGTGAACCTGCACCCACACACGCCTTCTTCTTTCGTCTGAGAAATGCCGGTTTGGCCAATTGACGAGGCCGAAACTCGGGGCTGAAACTGACAAAATCGTTGCACCGCATCAAAGTGAGAAATTCGAGGAGAGGCGCGCCGAGGGTGGTGATGGAGGGATTGATCATGTTGAGTGCGATGAACATGGGGGCCCAAGTGTCGGTGAAGATGGTGAGAGAGTGCCATCGACGGAGGTGAGGGATGAGGAGGGAAAGCGCGCTGTTGATGAGGGCTGGAGCGACGATGGGGTTGAAGGTGCTGCCCGGGTCTACCGGCATGATTCTGTGGGACTAAGGTTGAGACAAAAATGGCTGGATAGTTTTACGTTGACACTAACTCTGGTTCCGTAAAGTCCCATTCATCGTCTCTCGCGTCGATGAGGATATCGAGAGGACATTTTCTCGACAAGGCGAGACAAGTACGGATATGGGTCGTATCGATCGCGATTCTGCGATTGAAGGCGGGTTTGGAGACGAGAAGCTCTTGGGTGACGCAGATCCTCGTCCAGAGTCTGGGAGTGTTGCGAGCTACGTCTCGCCAGTGTTTGGATACGCTAGAGAGGACGAGGGGCGTCTTGACTGTGGCCGAGCAAAAAGGAGCGGCTGGGTTTGCCACATTGTCAGGCTCAGCGGAGAAGAGGAAGATGTAGGAGAGGAGCTCGACCGGGAGCTTTGGGAACATGATTTGGCGGTCGGAGAGCCAGAATGGCTGGTATTAAAAAGGAACCCAGAATCGAGAACAAAAAAGAAGAAAATAAACTAAAGGAGAGAGAACATTGCAGATGAAAAACAATAACTTGGCTCTTTGGCTCTTTAAGCTTTATTGTTACGTCCACAAAGGCAAACCTATATCAGGCAACTCCTCCGGCCCAATCATTATTACGACTCCCCTCCTCCCATTCTACCCATTCCAGGACCCACCCCAACGCTCATCTCAGGCCCAAACAAACCTACTTCCATACCCAGAGAACCCCCTCCAACTCCCATTCCAAGTTCAACCCCACCAGCAGACCCGTCACCAAAAAATCCAGCCATCACATCCACAGGGGACATGTACACGTCCATACCCGAACCGTCCATCCCAAACAAGGGTCCTCCTTGTCCTGTCCCACCTCCCTGTGTCTGCCCCTGACCTGCCCCACCCCCCGAAACAGATCCTGGCCGTGAGTTTGCCGAATACGTCGACGGTCCAGCCCCAGGATTGCCCGCCTCACCGAAAAACTCGGAAAACGACTCCGGACTGCTATGGTGCGACGGCGAATCACCGCTGTGATTGGGTGATCGGCCATTCGCCGCTGATACAGACGAAGCCTTTTTACGAACAGGCCGTATCCACGGCGGCCGCGAGCTTTGGGAATTGCCCGTATTTTTTCCGCTCCCATCCCCTCGAGGTGGGTCAAGCGGGATCTGCGTCACTGGAGGATCGTGAGTATGCTAAACCCATCTTTATCGCTGGCACTCACCTCGACAAAATTCCTCCATCAGGTCACCAGACCTCATACCGCACACGTATCTCCCGCTGAACCTCCGCAATAATCCAATACAAGATCGGATCGCGTCCAGGCCCGTGCGTATCAGATGCTGCAACGTCTCAGACTTGCAGCAAAGTAAGATAGCCATCAACGTCCTCCCCGCTTGCGTCAACTGGTGGATAACATGAACTCCATCTATGTTTCGTCCCGTCATCAGCAGCAGTCACAAAAGCTACTGAAAACCAACTCACAATACGTCATTAAACCCTTCTTCGCAATGTGCACATGCGTCGCCACGATTTGCAGCGCCGAATTATGAGCAGACACAATCGCCTGCACTTCCGCGTCGCTCTGCTCTACATCCATACCCCCAACTGTCCTCTCAGCCACCATTTCCGAGAATCGATGTCTATAAATCAGCATCCTGACATAATGCTCCGCGCAATGAATCCTCGCAGCCTGGGTCAATCTAATCGTATCCTCGCTCGCCAGCGTATCAGCCGAATGGGCCCAAAACACGGGGAGCGTCGCATGAATCTCGTCCAACATGGCTTCTTCGTCCCTCATATCTCTAAACCCACGCCGACCAGCCAACAAGACGGACGTCGCCCTTAAGAGGAACGACGAAGAGGATAAATCCCCTGTATGTCTTGCAGGCGGGACATCTAACACCGACTCTAGCACGACCATAATCCTCAACGTCGCGACGAACGCGTTCATCCTGCACTCCGTACCAGGCGGAGGCATCCCGACCCCTTCTTTCGTGATATACTCATCGTCCACCGGCGCCGGCTCTGGTACGTCGCAATCCCTCAACCTCAACATGGACGGTCGCCCAAAATGGGTGCTGAACTGTTTGTCCCAGATGTACACGCACCAAAACGTGCGTTTTCTGACTTCGTCTTCGACCGGGTCGAACAAGTCCCACGTCTCAGCGGACCGGTGCATCCCAGCGTCGACGCACATCGTCACCGCTTCCGTCAGCAATGACGCCGTTTTGGAAATCCGCCCGAGTCCGACGGCGTAGACGGCTGCAATTAGGTTGGCTTGGATGTTGTATAGAGTGGGTCGGTCAGAGATGGGCAGCGTGCGTAGACGGTTGTATAACTCAAACCAGTGAGTACCAGCGGTGATGCCTTCGTTGGGGTCTGCCCGGACGCGCGGATCATCCATGTGCCGTGAAGCGAGGCAACAAATGGCGACGATGAATGCTGCAAAGCCTGGTTCTCCCCATTTTTGTGGGTTTCCATAATCCTGCGCGCGCGCGTTGGTGAGCAAAACAAAGGAGGGAGGCGAGTATACTTACAGCGAGAAAAGTGGGTACATGAAGAAATGGAAGGATATAATATGACGTAGACAAGTAACATTGGACGAGGCTGTATATGTTGGCAGGGCCAGTTAATAGTCCGACGAGGTCACACGACAGCATATACACGCACCTGTCCATAAGATCCGGCGCGATAGAAGCGGTAATGAGTCCCCATAACGCCTGAGGGTTCATATCCGTTCTCCTCAATTTTCTATCCGGAAACCAATCTATATCATTCCCCGTTTTCGTCGCGGCGGATCCCTCCGCAGTAGGGGAGGACCCAAACCTCGGCGAGGAAGGATCATTTTGGTGGTTACCACCCCCGCTCAACGAATGTCGCTCGACGAGTAGATCAAGCACGGGCAGTCCAGACGTCTCGCCTTGCCACCGAGTATACCCCTCATCATCGATATACAGATACGATGCAGTTAGCGATAATTTGGACGTTTCCTCCACCGCCGCGAGATGATCAAGCGAGGTGGCCCCCGAGCCGGCCGCCGAGTGGGCAGAGAATGGACCGTTAAGGAAGGTGCCGAAGGACCGGATCGGGCTCCTGCCTCGCTCGTCGTACGGTGACTGCGGATCTTGTTTGAAGTGAGTGGATGGGTTTGTGAGAGGGAAGACGTGCAATGAGGGAGGGGGAACGCCGGATGCTGAAAAACCGGAGGGAGGGTACATGAACGGAGCGATGGGGTCCGTAGGCGGTGGTTGGGTTTGTAAGAGCGGATTGGGAGGGAGAGCTCCGCCTGCTGCGAATACGGCGGCGGGGATGGACTGGATGAGTGATTCGAGGTGTTGCATACGGTCTTCTAACGTTGCCGTACGTCTACCAAAATGTCAGTCAGTCTTTTTTGAGATCGTTCTGCGCACGCACTTTGACTTGTGTGGATGAGTCCTCTTCCCCGGTTCTTCAAACGTACAGGCCGAGTTGGCAGTTAGACAGGCCTGACATGGATGACCTTCATCGCACTTGATCCTCCTCCGCCTGGACAAGTCAGATATGCTCAACGCGAAAAGCACGCACGTACCGACAGCGATCACATGCCCTTGGGGACGTCGAGGTAAGTAAGTAAGTTCCGTTAGATATGGTGATGCGATAACGAACCTGCTGAGCTTGAAACGCCTTTCCTTGAGGATAGAGGATGAAGAAGGCTGTTGTGAGTGATCTTGCGATAGCTGTGGCTCGGGAGGCATTGGTGTGGAGGTGGGGGACGGGGATAAAGTAATAGTAAATTATAAATTAAACGGAGAATTGTTTCAGTAAACATTTTTGTTCTACCAAATCTGACCGTATCCATCCGTCTTCACACCCACGGGAGCGCTCGGCTCTTCCTTTTTCCGTTTGTAATACAAAATAGATTTGCTTCATACATTATAAATACGATGTAACACGACTCATATCCAAACGTGGGGGCGCCTGACACGCCTCGTCCTTCTTCATGAGCATTTTGGCGGCGGATACCGTCCACTGCAAAGTTAACCTTGCATTATCGATCCTACATCGCCCGCCCAATTCCCCAACCTGTACTCTCTCTCTGACCCACTATCGTCCTTGAATCATCTTCTTCGTCCTGCGACTGCCGACGCACCTGACTTTCCCGCCACCCCCGTGATCGTCCTACCCCTTCCTCACTCGCAGTCACATAACTCTTGCCAGTCTGAGGTCCATCCCCGATATCCCCATCATCCTCTGCCGTCATATAATCGTCGGTCCGATACGATAGTCCAGTGTCAGACCGATCTGGATCGTTCACCGACAACTTCGGACTCGTTGCACTAACCGCCTCGGACTTTTTCCGCACTGTAACCGCCTCGCTCGCCCCTGTGTCATGATATAGCAACGATGGGGAACTCAGGTCCTGGGACTGCGTCATGGGTGGTGGCGACAACCGTTCTCGTTGTTTAGGGTACACCTGCGACGAAGAAGTAGCCCCACTGTTCGGCCGATCGTGCGTCCCCGTGACCATTGTAAACTGATACGACTCAGATGGCGGAGGTATGTCGGATACAGAGTAGTACGAGAATTGAGGCGATGGCAGTGGCCGTCCTTGATGACTTGGCGCTTGCAACTGATCATATGGATTGACCAACGGTGATGGCTCTTCTTGCTCTGGCCGGGTATTATTTGTCGGTCCATCGGGTATATCTTTCTGGTCCATCGGCGGTGTGCCTAGGTATGTTGATCTAGTTATCGTATCCGGTGGCGGCGACGATGACGCAGCGAGCTCGTAAGACTCATGCGGGCTCACTGGTTCGGATAACGATCTTGAATGAAGCTCCCGTAATATCGGTTGTGCCTCCACGTTTCTGTCCACGTTTCTATTCTTGCGCTCTTTTCTATGCCGTATACCGAGTTGATCCTTGAGATCGCCCATGACCCACATTTCACGGACGATATCTTTGTCTAAGGGATAATATACAGTGCTGACGTATTTGACGACGAAGCGTGGACCTGGCGTTGCTGCGTATCAGCATGTTTCCATTCGGTCACTTCAGCCACTCACCGAGCGCCACAAAAACGGTCAGGAGTACAGTCGTCCAAAATTGGAGGTTCCCAAACAGGATAACCACCTCATTTGGCATATCCGAGGTTGGCCATGGGATGAACGAATATATCACAATCCACAACAGCATTGAAAGACAGGACTTGAGAACCGCGTAGAACATTATCTTCGTCCAACTACGTCATCTATCAGAAACCGTGCGGACGAAACAACCGAAAAAGACGCACTAGTGGGTATTTATCCCAACATATACATTGGCGGCGATTACCCCTGAAACCGCCACCGTTGTCCCATACTCTGTGAGTCCTTCGATCCCAAGGCCATTCCAGGATACTTGGCTGCAAAACATCCACGCGCAAAACGGTATGAAAAAGATGACAGCAGATTGGTACAGCCCATCGAACATGTATAGCCAAAACTTGGCGCGGGTATATTCCAGACCACGGATACCCCTGACGTACAATTGTGGAAACGCGAGCGCTGCTTTTGCGTTGATATCCTGATCATAGGCTACACGTAACATATCAATAACCGGTCGCGTAACGTGCCGTTATCGGACCTACCTCCGAGTATGACAACGGGCAGTGAGGTGAATACAAGATTATACAGCAATATAAAAGTATAATCATACAAATACGTTGCGCTAAATCTGAAAAAGTAACGTTAATACCCCATATGCTCGTTGGTGTATGATCATCGCCAACGTACGAGTTAAAGGGTAAATACCAAAACATGGCAAATGTCCAAATCACGTTCTACGAGAGACATCAGCCGACTTGTTCCGTCATTTGTAAAATTCGCACCTTGTAGAAGAAGTTACTATGCATATCTGCAACACGTTGATACGACCACCGGCCGTGAACGAGGAGAAGCTTCGTCAAGAACCTAAACTGGCCGAATGCGTAATCCGCAGACATGGCCGCTTGCGAGCCTTCGAGGCCATACAACCCACATCCAATGTTGGCTTCTTGGATCATTGCCACGTCGTTCGCGCCATCGCCAACTGCGAGTGTCATTGCCTCTTTGCCTTCCTTGACCTACAAGGATGTGCCCGTCAACGTTTGATCCAAAGAACCGACGAAAACTCACAAGCTTGACAGTCAATGCCTTTTGAGCAGGCGACACTCGGCAACACACTACAGTCTCGCACTGCGTGCCCAAGCTCAAGAAAAGAGGCTTCAACTCGGGCGTCAAAGCGTGAGTCAAGGTATCGCCATCAATCACAACCGCAAATGACGCCCGCGCGCCAATGACGAACCCTCTCTCCTCTTCCTTTGGCCTCTTCGCACCGACCACAGGGGGACCCAGCACCGACGCAATCTTGTTCAAACCACCTTCAATCTGCGAGCGCGTCTCCTCCGGCGTATCCGCCGAGAGAATCATCACTTCCATATCGCTCTTGAGCAGGTTGCAACTGTACCCAATCTCAATCGCCGTCTGCAGCTTGTCGCCCGTCAGAATCCACAGCTTAATCCCAGCCCGATGAAGCATTTGAATCGCCTCCGGCACTCCTTCCTGCAATTTGTCCTCCAACGCCGTCGCACCGAGAATTTCAAGGTCCCTCTCCACCATCTGACACGCCTTCTCAATTTCCTCGTCCCTATTCTCCACCGCACTCGTCGCAGCATCATATATCCTCGACCAGACCATGAACTCGTCCTCGCCCATCTCTCGACAAGCGATACACAACGTCCTCAACCCGTTATTCGCAAACATCTCCATATCCTTCGACGTCTGCTCCTTCACCCACGGGTCATGGCCCTCCTTTAGCCGCGCATAGATGACGCTATCGGCACCTTTACAAAAGAGCACCACCTTCCCATCCGGCCTACGCGCGATGACACTCATCCGCTTCCGCGTGCTGTTGAACTCAAGAACCTTGAGAGGCACAAACCGCTCCATCTGACCCATCACCTCAACGTCGATCCCGTCCTTTGTACGCGCGATGAACGGGAAACCAACGTCCCGCGCTGCAGCCACCAACGCAGCCTCGTCGGGCGACTCGGCCTTGTACGCCACTTTCCACGGATCATTCTGCGAATCTGGTCGGTCCGGCAGCACGCTATGGCACACCGCCAACGCCCTGAAAAACGCAGCGATGTGCCCCCTTTGCTCGCCTTCCCTATTCACCATATCCTCTGCGAGCCGAGGTGAGATCAACGTCAACTTGTCCCGCTGCAAATAGCGATTCTTGAAAGATCGTTCCATGATGGTAATCATATCGCTTTTGAGCTTGCCTAATTTGTTCTCTATCTCCTTTGGGTCTAGCTCGTGCGTGCGTCCCTCCCTTGTGGCAGAACCACGTTGCGCTTCCGTAATGCCTTCCCCATAAGCGACACCATGGATGGAGCACTTTTGGAACTCCATAACGTTTTGTGTCAGGGTGCCCGTTTTGTCGGAAAAAATGTATTCGATCTGCCCTAGATCATCAGAGATATTCCACGTCTTGGGAACACAAGCAGTGTCATATGGTTGATAGTACATGTCGATATCTTGGGAGATGAAGTAGGCCTGGATTGTCTTGACGATTTCGATGGAGATGTAGAGCGAGATAGGGACAATGTTTTGGAATGCGATCAAGCATGAACTACACGACGGAAAGTTGTTAGAAGCATTAAACGAACTCGGAACAAAGATACGCACGCAAAAGTAATGATGGCATCAACAGCATAATTTGATGATGGCTGCGAGCCCGCCTCAAAGAAATACGCGCTTGTTCCCCGCTGCGCATCCATTATACCATTAAGGATGGCCGAAAAGACACACATGAACGTCAACACGCCGAAATTGACAAGGACATTGAAGTTGGTTTCTTTTTCGATCTTGCTCCGTTTGGACGGCGTTGCTCCTCCATTAAGCATAATCTTGGTATCGGCGCCCGTAAATACGACCAAGCCGATGACCCAAGGGGTATTACGCAGTGCACAGCCACGCAAAAGCAACTCATTGATCGTGGCTGCCTCTTGCTTCGGTTCATTGGTTGCTGGGTCTGTGTACCGCAGCACGCCGTGATATAGGTATAGGTTCGCGTGCGGCGGTTCTGAGTCGAGGTAGAAGGATGAACGCTCAATGTCTTCCTCCGTTGCCATGCTCATCGTAGCCTTGACCGCCTTTCGAGGTTTCAAGTTTGTCTCGCCATCCAAGTTCTTCGTTTCCAAATAACACATTCCGTCCGGATCTGAAGTGGCCAGCACCACGACATCCGCCGGGACCTGCTCGTTCTCGCGCAAAAGAACGATATCCCCGACTTCTAGCTTCTTCCACAATGTCCGTTCCCACATTGCCGTTCCGCTGGTATGTTTCTTCCAATCCACAACGCCAAAACTGGCGGTAGAGCGAGTAGATTGGTGGTATCGCGATAGCGAGCCGACATTTACCCAGGGCGATTGGGTATTATCCTGAAGATTGGACGCGTCGTTATCCATGGACGCGTCGTAAGATGTTGGGGGGTATGTGTGAGAATCAACACTGATGATATCGTCTAGCCTTCTCCCTCCTGGCCCTTTAGGAGGAATGTCAAGGCTTGCCGTGCTATCAGTGGCGTTGGTAACGTTGCGATGCAGCATCGTTCTAATCTCTTTTTCCGCCTTGCCGGCTTCCTTGTCCCTCAGCTTACGCACGCCGGGCGTAATTCGCCCGGGTTTGTTGAGCCCGAGGGCGCGTTGATACCATGGTCTAGGGTCCGTAGGCTGGTTGAGGTTCTTCCAACCGCCGCCGAGACGGGTGACGGCAGATGTATTGACTTCTTCATCTAATACTCCACGGCGGTAATCTTCTATGCCGTCTTTAACGGCGGTGACTGCGAGAATGAAGGCGAGGGGGAGGACGGCGGAAGCACCAGACGATGAGCCAAAGATGGGAAAGACTAGGTGCGGTTAGATAGAAGATGAAGCTAGATGTGATTAGTCTTACGTTGGAGGACGACTAGGACGAGAAAGAATATATTGGCAACGCTATATTCGAAGTCAGATCGGAGATTGGGGCAATGATTGAGCTGACGGACCGACGGAACTGTTCGTATAAATTTTTAGGTATGAAAGTTATGATAGTATACTCTGTTGGAAAACTTAGCGGGATATTAGCAGAATGGAAAAGGGGGATGCTTACTGGTGGTGCAGACTTTGTTCCTCTTGTAGCGAACGATAGGTTCGCCATGGGCATCTACCTCTATAGCGGAGAGTGGTTGATTGACATAGACGTTCCTGCGCCGTCCTGGTATCACTTTGTGTTGTGTGTCGTCGGCCGGGGGTTGAGATTGCTTGTCTTTCGCACTCTTTCTAAAGAAGAAGTGTTTCTGGCGGATTGTCTTTCTTCTCTCGGCACGTTGCTCTGATCTGATAGATTCTGCAATAACTGAAGCAGCCGTACGGGATGACCTGAGTCGTAAATGTGGGTCGACTGGGTCGTCGTCTTCATCGTCAGGGCCGGTTTCGGGAGGACGCTTGAAGAAGGAGTGCATGAGAAAGGGGAATTAGGGAGGGCTATAGTAAGCGGTAACTGTCAAACTTAACCATCCCACGACTCTGCACAGCCACACACGCCGCCTCTCGCTTTCCTCGCTGCGCACCGTGTTCTAGATGACAAACCAGGGGCTGAAACAACGCTACTCCACTACAACCCCTCGGCTGCTATTTCTTGTCCTGGCTCTTTACTGCGCAACACGGCCTTGCCTCCATGACATAGACTTTCTTTCTTTCTTTCGCATTTTGTGGCTCAGCCTGGCGTTGCGAGCAATGAAAGTAAGGATTTAAGTGACTTGTCAACGATACTCCTTCATCGTAACGCGTCTCATCTTCTCTCTTCAATGACGTGGCCGGGATTAGGGCTGGGCCAAGATGCGCAAGGATGATCACGGAGCAAGATATTTTATCAGACAAATGTTCCCGCCTTCTGCCTACGAAAGTGCAACGATTATCTCTGTGTATATGATACCACCCGCTCGCCGTGGACCATGGTCCTGCGAGTTGGACATGACCAAGGCGCCATACCAGTCCGTGATTCACAGAAAATGGGAGTTGGCGCTGTTCCCGGTTGCGCATAAGCTATCGAGAACTGAGCCCGTAATGTGCTAGATTGCAGATCCACAGTCCCTTGTTCCGCTCGTTGGGTGAATTTCTCAACACTGATTCTGTCAGTGATCGGAATGCGCCTATTGCTTCTAAGCATCTTGTGATGATGATGGAATTCGTCGTGTCTACAAGGCGCGATCGCGAAAACCATATTTCTCGACGCTCTTGGTCGAATGCTATTTCTGCGGACCCAATTTCTCGTTCAACCAAGGGTGACCTTGTATAACCAAGCAGGTGCTTAATATGTGACTGCGAGATGAAGCAGAGGGTGCATGTTAGTGCGCGCTGAGCGAGAAAGCGTGGCGATGCGAATCGTCTATTCTCGCACTACTGCCGCCCCTTTACTCCGGAAGAATGACGACATATTTTATAATGTCGGAACCGGAACTACCAGGCGTGAATGCATGGTATGCTCATGCTAGAGAGATATGCATGGTCGTCAGTGACTGGTGACCGGAGGCCTGGCTCGTTCCCAAATGGGGCAAGCATAAGGCGTTCGTCCAAAGAGTGAGGCTTGGGAGAAGCAACAACAGTTTCCGGGGTCCGTTCACTACTCTCGCCTCGAATCCTGCTTGAGTCGCACTGAGTCGCACACTCATTCCTCTACCTTTTCGGAGCCCTTTCCCCTCGAATCCCTCAGCTCTCAAGTCAAACAAGCCATTTCTTGCCTCACAAGTGACTTTCCACCCTCATATCTGCTCTTATCTCTCAAGATAAATATTAAACACACTATTTAGTCCACTGTCCAATTCCTTGCTAGCATAATCATTAGCAATGTGGGATGAATCAGATGATGCACTTGCATCTCGTGAGTGAAGTGTTTGTCTTGAATTGATCAAAGCTTGAGATGTAAATGACAGAGGTGATTGGTATTCGCAGGGAGCAATACAAGTGTTCCCATTTTCGTATTCTTGTCATTGGGAGGGCCAATGCAGGCAAGACTACAATCCTTGAGAAGGTTTGTGGTGTAGCAAAAGGAACAGAGCCAATCATAATCTATGACAAGATGGGTAAGTTTGACATTGAAGTCCAATTTACTTTTCAATCCTAATTGCTTTTTAGGCAGAGTACTGGTGCCTGATGAGACCCATGTGGCATCATCAATTGGGGTAAGTTGAGTGCATAAACCTCATGGACCTGCTTACTGAGATGCATTAAACTGTAAGAGAGGCATACATGACATTGAACACCAGATTACATATGGAGGAAGCAACTTCATCTTCCATGATTCCCAAGGTTTTGAATCTGGTGCAAAGGAAGAGTTAGAGGTTGTTTGGGATTTCATTGAGAAGAGGTCTGCAGCAGCTAAGCTAAAGAATCAGTTACATGCAATTTGGTATCTTTCACATTTGTCTTTTGTGCAAATAACTGATCTAGGTTTTTATAGGTACTGTATACCTATGGACAGTTCTCGCCCCATTCTGCCTACAGAACTTGACTTCTTCAGTAAAGGAACAGGGAAAGGTGAGCCTTGAGCCCATATATTTGAACATGACTAATTGCTACTTCCACAGTTCCTTTGGTGGTCATATTCACTAAGTTTGATGGACAAGTAATCCAAGAATCTGGAAAATTAAATGATATAGAAGATGATGCAGTTAAGTGGGATATGGCCATGGAGAATGCTGAAATCACTTTTCAGACTGTTTATCTTCCTAAAGTCTTTAATACTACATATCCCCCAAAAGCACATGTGCGATTGGAAGGTAAGGACAGTAAACATTTTCTGTTTCAAAATAGGGATAATAATATTAATAGATATGGATATACCAGAGAATGACTGTCCTGAATTGACCAAGATAACTGCTGATGCTATTGATGATGAAAGTCTACAAGAATTGTTTGTCTCAACACAAATGAACAATCTTGGCCTTTGTGTCAAATATGGACTGAAGTAAGTGATGATAAATTTTCAATTTCAACTGTTGAGTTCTTCAGACATATCCTGAGCCGAAAGAACACTTCATGGGAAGTTGTTTTTGGCATAGTCATTTCCAAGTTTCCACATTATTGGGTATTTCACTAAGTAACCAATGTGACCACAAAAATGCTGAGCTGAAAGTAGATTGTCAGAGGAGTAAGTCTTTTGTACAAATTGTGTGGCAGCAATAATGCAAACATTCCACAAGGATGTAAGTGAATTGTATTATCATTTATTATGTGCACTGAGCAGAATAATGAACAGAATGTATGTCACACTGTTCTATGAAGTTTGATAAGTGATGACAAAATATTGTATCAAGGAGATTGATGTGAGTGATACCACAATATTGTTTTTGGCAGTAGATACATATGATGTCTTAAAACAATAGTGGGCAAGTGATACTGATACAGACTTCAATGAGCACTAATATCATGATAAACAGTTTGTGAGTGATACTGAACATTCACAGCTAAGAAATCTCACTATACATAACAGGAAGTGAGTGACACTGTAAATTTCCTGAGAAACACTCACCAAGTCTCATTCTCCAATAAACAGAGGGCAAGTTACTATTTTCTTTTTTGAAATCAGCTCAATTTCATTTCAAACCACAACCAACAGGCAGTAAGTGACAAAACCATTTTTTTTCAGGGAGTAAAATGCCATGTATCCCATGCCACATAGGATGTGAGTGGCTCACCAGCTTTTAAGGTGGAAACCCTTTCATCTTGATCAATTGCTGACAGAAAGTATGTGATATTTTGCTGCTGCTACTTCTCATTGAAGACATCCCATGGTTGGTAGACTGTAAGCAATTTCATTGTTCTACAGTACAGTCTTGTGACACCTCACCCTATGACCAATAGGCTGCAAGTGGACTCCACTCATTGTTTGTTAATAGTCTTATTTGATCACAGGGAGTAAGTGACACTGCACAGTTATTGGTATGCATGTCTCAATATTGCACAACTTACAGGAAGTGAGTGATTATGTATGCACCTCTACATGCTACTATTCAACGTCTACAGGAAGTGAGTGTTAATGTTATGAAAGTTTGCTGTCAAGTGTTCCAATATGTGTAATCCAATGGCAGAGAGTGAGAAATTGCATTGTTGAAACACAGCATATCTCACAGTTGTATCACCAATAGAATGTTTGTGATGCTGCAGTTATGTGGCCAGACAAACTCACCATGTGTTATCTTATGTCCAATAGTTGGTTAGTGCTGGTGTAGCATATTAGACTCATTTCATTACATTCTCATGGCCAACAGTTTGTGAGTGACTCTGCACTTGTTCCTTTCAAAAGTCTTACATATCTCATTTCATCTCATGATCAACAGGAAGTGAGTGGTGCTGCATTTGTTGCTTTAGCATCACCTCATTCATAATCAACAGAAAGTGAGTGAGATTGCACTTCTATGCCCAACACCTCAACACAATGGACCATAGAGAGTAAGTGATGCTCCATTTCTTTCCCAGCTAATCATAACATATGTACTGTATCTCACACCATAACCGATAGAAAGTAAATGTCACAGCACTATTTCTTTGCCACTGGCTGATGCCTGTATCCAATGACCAACAGAATGTGAGACAGACTTTCCTTGCCATGCAGGCAAATTTCTCATCCCATACCCAACAGTATGTGAGTGAAACAGCATTTATTTCATTGCTATGCAGTCTGACATGTGTCAATCCCTGACCTACAGAATGTAAGTAATGCTTGTCTATACCAGGCAGTCTCATTTCATCTCATTCCATGATGGACAGGATGTGAGTGACATTGTATCTTTTTCTTAAACAGTCTCCTCACATCTTGTCTATAACCAATAGAATGTGAGCAATGTTTACCAGGTTGTCTTTCCACATCATCTCTGGAACAACAGGATGTGAGTAACACTGCATTTGTTTGTCTATGCAACGGTATCACCTCATACAATGACCCTCAGTATGTAAGAGTGACCTGCATTATTTAAAGATAGTTTTAATACATCTCACCACATGACCGACAGGGAGTAAGTACATCTTTCTTTCCTTTTCCTGGATTCTCATCTCTTGACATTCAATAGTTTGTGAGCAACACCATTTTTTTCTTTTCCAGACAGATCATACCTCATTGCATAACAATAGTTTGTGAGACATTGCTTCTCTTTGTTTGAAAGGCAGTCTCAATAACCACTGTCCCATCTTCAACAGCTTGTGAGAGGGATTACCTTTTTGGTCTTTCACAAGCAATGTGACATACATACATACATTATTGTGTGACTCACAGGATGTGAGTGATAGTACCTCACTTTTCACCATGACAGGCAGCTCAATACACATATTTCCTATAATGAATAGAGAGTGAGAAAAATTACAGCAGTCTCATGACAGTCTCATCACATGACCAATAGGGAGTGAGTGAAACTGCATTTCTTTTCCCTTCCACACAGTTTCATTGTATTTTATCTTGCAAACAACAGGGAGTGAGTGATATTCAATTTTCAGTCTTTTCCTTGGAACTGGGAAGTCTCATCTTATGACCAACAGATTGTGAGTCCCACCCATTTTTATATCAGACAGTCTTCTCCCACTCAATTACAAACAGGATGTGAGTGACCCTGCCTTTTTTTGCCAAAAGTTTCATCACATTGAATGAATGTCATCGAAATTAACAGCCAGTAAGTGAATTTATTCATCCATACACTTGTCCATCTCTCACTGGCATCCTATCACCAATAGGAGGTACTGATGCTATGTTTCATTTTGGGGGCAATCTCATCACCATTGCCAACAGAAAGTAAGTAGAATTGTCCTTTTATCCATGAAGCTTATCTCATGGCCAACAGAGAGTAAGTCATATTTTCTACCATCTATATTCATATCTTATTTTATGTTCAATAGGATGTAAGAGATGCTGTACTTCTTTCCGCACTCTCATTTCATCTTGGTCTACATATTCAAATTAATAGAAAGTGAGTGGCATTACATTTTTTTCTCTAATCTGTATCATAGTATTTACCCAACAGAGAGTAAGTACAACTATCATAGTGACAGACAACTTCTTCTCAGCTCAACCCATGACCCACAGCAAGTGAGTGCAATGCACCTTTTATGGCAAAAACCTCTTCTGATCCTGTTTTGTGACCAACAGCAGGTAAGCTTCACTACTCTCTTAAAGTAATTAATGCATTACTTCTGATCAACAGTTTGTGAGTCATTCTACACTTTTTCAACCCATGCCCTTATAAATATCATTCTATCATATTAGTTTGTGAGTGAGACCAAGACTTTATTTGCCCAATCTCTTAGCACACTTTTTACATAAACAACAGAAAGTATGTGGTATTCTTCTTTTTCTTTTTGAAAGACTTTATCCACTGTCAAATACAGAAAGTGAGTAGAATTACTTCATCCATAAAGGTGCTGTTTTGACAAGCTTACTTAACAGGATGTGAGTGAACATCTATTTTTTTTGTTATATTGTTTTCCTGAAAAAACCTCATCAACATTCCAGATTGTAAGACAGTTTCAATTAAGTTTTCTGCCCCCCTTCCATGAAAATTGTTCCCTGTGTTCTCCAGGTGGGCAATCATCATGTATGAGATGTCCAAAAAGCCATACCAATTTTGTACATATATTTAGCTTGTATGTGTCCACTGCTGAGTGGGAACTTCCTTGATTAATGATTCCACATTTATTTTCATCAGTCAGTGCTTCTCCCATTGTTTGGAAATAAGTCATCAACATTCTCAACAACTGTAAGACCTTTCTCCACCATGTTGTTTTACATTTGTTGATTGATGTTGTTGTTACCAGCCTACTGAATGTCAAGTCTTAGTTGGTAATGGATCTTATCTATTTATTTATTTTTGAGAGAGCTGATGTTTAAAGCGATCAATATCATTGCAAAACTATCATTTTGTATAATGGAGCCAATGGAGACTTTTGCAACTCTTGCTGAAATAGAACAAGCATTTCAGCAATCAATTGTGGATGCTTTGGATGAGTTCATAAGTGAGGAGTATGCAAAAAAACTCAAAACAAGCATTACTTCAGAGTTTTTGCCATCTGGTCATCAAGATTTACTTGTATTCTTGTATGATCAGACTGATAAGATCTAATGCATCATTGGTATGTGCTTAGAAAACAATCTACTGTGTATCAATGGTTGATGGGATGACAAGTCATATGTAGTATGGCACCAGTTCCTGAAATGTAGTACCAAACCTTTGCACCACCTATGTCTTTTGTTAAGTTGTGTAGTACCTGCAGCCAAATATTCTGAGAATCATGCTAGGTTATTTTCCTCTGGAAGTCCCATTATTGCAGGCTAGGCCATTATAATGGCACCTGATGTGCTTTAGCAGGTACTGATATGTTGCATAACATTTTTACATGTCCCTCAAGAACACACATCTACGACTACATTTGCAACACCCACATACTATCATGTACATAGTATCTCAGGGGGCAATAAAGAAACCGATCACTATAACAATCGAGGACCCACACGAGCCGATAAATCCCTATTTATGTACACTGCGACACATGTTTTCCATGCTTCGGTTCGGCATTCAGATCTTATCGTTGCCAAGACTCAAGTCATGCACGTTATCGGACAAGCATTCAAGACATAACTGCTACGACAAATAAAGTTGGCAACCAACATCAATTGTTCCGCTCATTCGCTGGAACAGGGGTATACAGGACCTGTCCATTCTTCTTGAACGTTGCAACAACCTCCTGCCCGCCATTATCACTGATTACCCAGTTCATGAAGCTAGAAGCCAGATCCTTTTGAGGTGCTTTAGTTCCCTGTAGACAATGGGCAGGGTTCAGTAGCAAATGCTGTGGGTCGTTCTCATCGCCCCGTTTGTAGATGTTAAGAGCATCCGTAACCTGCGACGGCGACGAAAGCCAGGTGCCACGATCGGTCAACGTGTATTCATCCAAGACCGATGCTCCCTTGAGCGCCTGGAGTGGGAATTGCGGGTATTGGTGGTACCACTTCGAGTACGTTAAGGCCCACGGAACCTGGCCGATGGTAGTGAACAACAAGCTTTCCTTGATGTTGGTCGCACTCTTGTCATATCTAGAAAGAAAACGAGCTGCAGGTCGATTTGATGGTGGAGTCTACAAGGAGTGAAGTCAAACATAAGTGTATGACCATGCGCAGGAGATTACTTACCGCGACATCAGCATTCCCTTGGGTCACAATTCTATTCAACGAATCATAGAGATCCGGGGAGTTAGCCAAGTTAGCAGGATCTGATTTAGGGCCGGCGAGGTAGAAATGATCCTATATATCGTTCAAGGCGCCATTGATCAGCAATGCTGGTGAACTCACTTGGAAGGCATATACCCTGCTCGCCGCATATCCTGAACTCACGGCATGCTTTTCAGCCAGTTCGTTATAGGTGACTGCAATATCGACGTCGCCAGCCTGCAAAAAAGCAAGTGATTCGGTTGTATCTCCCAGGTACCAGTCAACCTATATTGTTTTTGTTTGCTCAGCTCCTTATAATGTTCATGCTCGTCAGAACGTACGTAAAATGGCTCTGTCCCGTTTGCAACGCTGTCATTGATGAATTTGAGCGCCCATGCCTCGATGAGACCGGATTGCCCTGCTCCTCCATTGGCTATGCGCAAAGAACGATTCCCGCTCGTACCGTACCGCGCGGTGTAAGTTAGACCGCATGACGAGTTGTTGGCAGTCTGCGCAGATACTAGATTGAGAAAGGAGGTAAGTATCAAAGCCGCAAAGGCGAAAGTGGATTTGCCCATCGTAGCAGACACCCGAGTAGTGCCGGGGAGTAAGGCCCTCATGCCTGACGTGTGGGATTTATGAGAAAACCGGAAAGGAGATGATTATGTTTACTGCTACTATATATTTGTACTAGTGGCGTTGATGCTCCGTCACTGTGGAACCAGGAACAACAGAATAGCAGCCTGAATGCACGCACCGAGATACCTCGCATATATAGTGAGTACAATTGAATTTGACTGAACTTTGCCCCCGGCCGTTCAGCAAGTTGAAGACTTGGTCGGAACTATCGTGACCGAACGCTGAAGCGCTGACGGCGCTGACGGAACTCTCTCGGACATTGGCATCAATCCCTGTCGTAGAAAATGCCAAGAGCCGGGACCCCAGATACTATACTAACCGTGGTAAACCTCCTAACCATCACTCTATGCATTTGAATAAAGGAGCCAAAGGCACTTAGGCAAGGGCACCTTGGCACACGATGTGGGTGGGATAAGGCGTAACGGAGGTATGGAGATGCAGTGGCCAGGAGGGATGGGATGAGAGGGATTACCTGACGCGGCCGGGCGCGTCCCGTCGAGTCACGATCATACCACGTCCTTGTTGAGGAGAATATGGATGTAGCTACTTCTTCTGGGACAAAGGCAAGTCGGGGATCATAGAGTGATGGGCCAGTGTCTGGAGGTCTTCTCTGTACCCTGAAGGGTAAATATGTCATGTTGAACTTTGGAAAGCCGTTTCAATACTTACGCTGACCCACGCCATTCTTCGGTTCCCTTATATTACTACTATTAGGTAAAAAAGTAGTCAGTCGCACGAGTCTTACTAATTTCCATCTCCCCTTCCATGCAAGAAACCGTCATGAAGGCATCGCAAACGTACAACGCAGAATAAGCGGAGATAACGGAACCATGGAACCCACCCCAGTGAAAAACAAAAGTCCCCGATCTCAACGACCAGGCTATCTATTCCGGTCATCATGCATCACGGTCGTCGCGTGCACACGCAAGTGGAATAACCGTCGCCCTTCTATCCTCTGAATGCTACGTCATGCTATACACGTCGGGACTAGAGCTTTCACTTAGTAACTGTCTAACTTACTCTCTGCCATTCTCGTTGTTCTACACGCTGGATTGCCAATGAGAGGTTATCCGGGCTCGGTTTGGCAGCTGTAGCAGCAACGTGAAGACAACGTTTCCTGCACAAAAGCAAACGTTGTTGGTCCAATAGTTGCAATCTTGGCCGGAGGTCGGTTACTGCTGCCACTGTTCGATGCTTCGATCGATTCGAGGCAGGGAAAAACAGTTTTCTAGTATGGGAGTGACGAATTGCGCGGCAGAGGGCGCAAAGTAGACTATCCACCGGTCTATATGAGCAGTATGAGCGCATGAAATAATGATAATGCACCTTTTACTTGAGCATGTTCCCCGATAACTCTTTCCAAGTCATCCTCGAACGACGGTGAGCCGGTTGTGCCGCACACCTGCACGAGGTCAAATTTCAGACCTGCGGCATTCAAAATGGATGGCAAAGTTTCGCGGTTTCTTATCGCCCGTGAGATAAACGTACGTCTTGAACAATAAAATTGGCCAGTTGTTCTGCATTTCCTGATTCTTGGCCGCGTATCATGGTCGGGGAGGGAATGAGATGATGGTGCGTAGCAGGAAAGACGTCATGTAAAGATGATAAGTTGGAAGTAGTAGCATTCCCAACCACGTATAATGGAGACTTGTCACGATAACACCAGAATATCCCCCGGCAGATACGATGTCGGTCAAGAGATAGATATTGGTAAGAGTAGTTTGGGGAACGGGAATGGAGACGGGAAGGTATCCGGCCGAGGCGGAAGCAGCTTCATACTTGTCGGGCTCGTAGGTCATCAACAGACATCAAATCTATTGATGCCGTTTCTTCTGCATCCTGAGGGTGTGGCAACGTGTTGATTTACATTGTTGGCTTACAATCGGGCTCGCATATGATTATCAAGGAGTCGAGATGGTCGACGAACAGTTGCTACACGCTGTCACGCGATGTGACCACGGTTGAAACTTCTCCAGTTGATTATATAACCTTATATAACCTCCTTCCGCTCGGCGAACAATGATCCGAAGGCGCGACTGAGGCTGACGGAGGTCCAATTTGGAAGTAACAGCAACGGGTAATCACCGGCCAGCCCCTAGATTTCCATAAAATCTCCACATGGACCGCCATTGCTTAAGCAGAGCGATTTCTGCCCATCTTTTTATATTGTTCTGATGCAACCAGACATGAAGGCGGATGGGGCTTCTGTCGTCTCGGAAGAGTCCTACACCATAACACTAGCTGCGATGGACCCAATACATTCAAAGGTGGAGGAGGCTCATCGTCCTAGCGACGATACGATTTTTGTAGATTGGGATGGTCCTGATGACCCCGCCAACCCTCTCAAGTGAGTTTCAACGCGTTTTTATTTTTGGAGCAATTTACGACGCTCGCTTATAGCTGGACGTTCAAGAAAAAATGGATATCCACGATCGTCGTGTCTCTATTCACATTTATCAGCCCAGTGTCCTCGTCGATGGTGGCACCTGCTTCGAATGCCATAGCCGCGCAATTCCATGTTACCAGCGATGTCATTGTCATGATGATAACGTCCGTATTTATCTTGGGCTACGGTGAGTAATTGAATGGAGTCCCAGCATGGTGTTCAAGTTACGATGTGATAACAGCTGTTGGTCCCCTGGTTTGTTATACAATATGCCTGGTATTCTACTTGGAAACTGATCAAATACATCACTTAGGTTTTAAGTCCCTTGAGTGAGATGTATGGTCGCTCTCGAATCGTGCAACTTGCGAACATGTGGTACCTCGGTACGGCTCGACACGTCCTTCCCGGATCTGACATCCATGCCGTTTGAACAGCTTGGAACATCGGCTGTAGTTTTGCTCAAAGTGAAGGACAGCTTATTGCGTTTCGTCTGTTGGCTGGTCTGGGAGGCAGCGCGCCCCTTTCGGTACGCCTGACGTCCGTGCGGATCATGTTTTCCCTGAAATTATCCCAGATAGGTGGCGGGGTTCTCGCTGATATGTGGAGTGCAGAGGAAAGAGGAAAAGCGATTGCGATCTATTCTTTGGCTCCGTTATTGGGCCCCGTTTTGGGCCCCATTTGTGGTGCATGGTTGGTAATCTATACCGGCTTCAGAAACACGATCTGATTCCTGAAATAGGATAGTAGAACGTTCCACATGGCGTTGGGTTGTAAGCCCCCTCCCACATCTCTGTCCCTGTGGCTCACATTTCGGAAAGTACTGGGCAACAAGCATTGTCGATGCGGCGATCCAAGTGTTGGGCCTATTTTTCCTGAAAGAAAGTATGCCGATCATTCCCTGTAAATTTAGATGTCCTATTAATAACTTCGCCAGCCTACGCACCATTTCTCCTGGAACAGAAAGCGAAACGTATACGCCAGAGTATAGATATCGAGAAGGGCCAGTTTCTAAAGATATGCACCATATATGAAAAAAATGGGTCCAGAACGTAACTGACTTCCATAATTTTTGGGCGCTAGACCGAAGGTTACTAAGCTGACGTTTAGGTGGACGCAGATCTTTGGTCGTTCCATGACGCGGCCGTTTGCCCTATTTGCACGAGAATCAATCATTCAGCTTATCTCTCTCTATTCCGCTTTTCTCTATGGCTTGCTTTATCGTAAGTCGTCTATATCTTAACTGGATCATTGTTGATAATCCGCCCTCACAAGTATTCCTAACTAGCATGCCCTCCATTTTCTCGAATGTCTATAAGGAGTCAGTTGGAATCGGCGGATTACACTATATCTCAATGGGCCTAGGATTGACCCTGGTGTCGCAAATAAATGCTCGAATGTTGGATCGGATATATATCTACTTTAAAAACAAGAATGGAGGCGTAGGCGAGCCAGAATTCAGATTGCGTACGTTCTACGCACTTCTTTCTCCACGCCATTTGTCTTATGCCGTCCGTTCCTGGAATAGCTTCCACATTTTTTGGTGCTGCGCTACTTCCAATTGGCCTACTCATATCCGGATGGGCAGCCCAAGCCGGCGTTCACTGGGCTGTCACAGACTTGGTGAGTTGGTTGAGTTGGACGTACCATCTCATACTCAACGGCTCACTTAGGGGATAATATTCATAGGCGGAGGCATCATATTGGTGTTCCAATCTACCCAGGCATACATTATTGACGCCTTTCCTTTGTATGCCGCATCGGGTTAGACAAGCCATATTGTTATCTTGTCCACGAATCTTACCGCCAATTTCTGTTTACAGCTCTGGCATGTGTAATCTGCCTCCGAAGTGCAGCTGGTTTCGGTTTCCCGCTGTTTGGACCAGCAATGTACGATGCTCTTGGCTACGGAAAAGGGAATACAGTCCTTGCATGCGTCTCCATCGTGCTTGGCTGGCCAGCGTATGCTTCGAACCGTATTCCGTAAATAATGCAAATGGCTAACACTCGCGTATTACAGGCCCTGGATATTTTGGGTTTACGGAAAACGAATTCGCGCAAGCAGCCGCTACACGTGAACATCGAATCAATCGCATGGTTTTCTCATCGCATGCGCACCGCATGCCACGCTGGTCATTGTTTATTGTATTATTTAAGAACGCACGTTGGTAGACGGCATAACACCGTCACCAACGGATTTTGTATTATACGATGTCACCCTGCAAATGTATTCATCTGATTCATTTCAATCGATGATCACCTACCACAGTTATCCTTGCCTGGACGAGAACAATTGAGGAGCTCTGTCGTGGCCGTGTTTCTTCTCGCAGACTCGAGCTGACACCACTTTCGTGCTGCTTAGTTTTAAGACCGCAAGACGTGTCATGTCGTGATAACGATGAATGCCTCGGTTGCTGAATGTTGAACGTTGAACGCAGCATCACATAGTGGAGTTCTCGACAAAGTTGAATTCTTTTATTTACGTACAGGAGCTGCGTTGCCATTGTAGACAACGACAAAATTGAAAAAAGCAACAAAATAGCCATTTATAAACCAATAGGCCCATTCAGATGTTTGACGATGAACCTTACAATCGACGATAAATAAAGAGTGCACTAGAGTTGATGGCCATGCTTACCCAGTAGGATCATACTTGGATTGGACGCTCTTGAGCCGATCGTAATCATTGTACGAAGCAAACACGTTTTGTGAAAGATCACACTCGCCGATGTAGAGAGGTATACCAGGAGAGGGAGGAGATCTATATTCCTTCGTCAGCCCGACTCCAATGCAAAACCATCCGACATACTGCTCTAAGAGGAGCAGTCGTGCATCCTCAAGTGGTTTGGGAACATAATCCTGACCAGGCGGGAGCTGTAGGGCGAAATTGATGGTGATGTATCCCCCGAGGGGTGCGTTCATTGGGTTTCCACCATTCGCTCTGCCGGCGAGAATCATAGGGTCCAAAACAGGAGTGTACGCAAGATAACCTTGAGTAAAGTATTGCTCCATCGATTGGCTGAAGTTCCAGAAATTCTGATAATACGACTGCAAGAGGGCATTTTCACGCCTTGCATTCGAGGCACCGAAAAATTCAATGCTGTCCCTGGGGAACTTGGGGATAGATGTCACAAGATCGTAATAGCTTAAAGGTCCGAGGCTCTGAGAAGTTGCGTTGATGGATAACAATTCACCGAAAATGCTTTCGGGAAGTGAAGAACCCTTGTAGAACATGTAGACACTTGTAAATTGTGTTGGAGTTGGATCCCCGTTGTAGAGGAAGAGACCGATGATAACTGAAAACCCGTTAGGCGGAGGAGTCGAGAATTCCAGTCTACTTACTGGCATGCGGATCCTGGGCTTCGTTGAAAGTTGCTAGAGCGGAAACGATAGCTACGTTAGACGAGGCAGGGTACTGCAAAAATCGTCAGTCCTATTCTCCTTACCTGGTATCACATAAGACATACCGTGATAACACCGCCATAGTAGTTCAGCTGATCCTTGGTACCAGTAGGGATTGCATTAACCTCGTAACGGGTCACAATACCACACCGGTTCGCACATCCCTTCAAAGCCCAGAATAGATCCGAATACTCGTTGGTCGCATTAACGGTGACAAACTCGCCCGTAACGAGAACGACATCCAGTTCTTTGAACTGGTCTGAAGCCCAACCGTACTCAGGAGACAGGTAACTGACTCCTCCTCCCAAGAGTAAGCTAGTACCAACATCCCTTCGAACAATCAGTCGGGATGAAGCGCCAAAGGCCAACGTATACATACCTAACGCGACCGCCTACAGCAGCCACACCGTACACCTGAGCAGCATCGATGATCTCCTCCCAAGTTGGACCAGGTTCAAAAATGACCGAGTTTCTCTCCGCATTGTACGTTATATTCTTCATATAAGAAAATAGAATCAATACACCATCTTGTACACTGTTCATCGCGATTAGCGCTCGTGCATAAAACAGAAAGAAAAAAAACTTACACGTTCCAACCCTTCATGGCACTATGACCGCCAGACTGAACCGCATACAGGGATCCAGTCTTGTAAATAGCAGCCATCGCAGCCTGTACGTGCGTCGCGTCGCGAGGGTACACAACGCAGCTAGGGTCGACATCGACGTTGTTGAAATTCCAGGCAGCCTGAGTAGCGTCATAGTACCCCGTCGAACCGTTGAACTGTACAATCGTAGTCCCAAGTTGATGAACCAGAATAGTACACGCGGCGTGCGCGGCGGCAAATGCGGTAGCGTTTCTAGCAGCTAACAGGCTTCCGTCAACCGCAGATGACGCAAGGCCAAGAAACAGAGGTATTGTTAGACCGGAAAGATGCATGATTGACGTGAACATCCATCTAATGTGGATCTTTTTATAGGTTCGTAGACTAGGAAAACATCAGGCACAACGCTTTTCGATCCATCTCCACTGGGGATGTTATGTTCGATGATGATAGCTATTGAATGCTGAACTGCGGCAAGAGATGAATATCACGGTAAGCGCTCCGAGAGGGGAATTTCGCCAGGAACATACTCACAGCATTAGAAAGACGGCCATTGAAGTGGTAGAGGTCAGGGATTGTTTGGGATACTCTGGTTACGCTTAAAAAAAAACAAGCACAAATATGGACAAAATGGCCATCTCTGGTTCCCCTTCGAACATGAAACCAGTCTTATCATCCCGTCACAAACCTCAATGTGTCATGCTAGAACGTCCAAGTTATTCTGGTACTTAAACATATCAAGCCGTCCCAAAATATGAGAAATCAGACTGATACATCCATGTCAACGGATCCTTCCATCGGCATTCCATCAACCTTCTTGGACTGCGTGCCATCCATAGTTGACCCAGTACAAACGCTCATCTTTGACGTTGAGCTAAGCGTAGACTTGGTGCTCAAGAAAGCAGATCCAGATTCATCGGCTGAATACTCTGCATGGCGTAAAGAATTTTCCGCGCTTGACGAGATAAAATGATCACTGGTCCGAGTCGTGTCCGCGGACGCGCTCGTAGAAGAATTAGATCTGGACTCGTGGGACATCGTATCAGCTGGAATAGGATCATTCAATATTGGGAAAACAACGGAGTTTCGGTTTTTTTCCACTGAGCATTCATTGCTGCCGGGTGCCGCTTGACATCGGCGCTTGCCTCTTGCTTTTCGGCTCGTCTTTGTATTGGTACCTTTCGGTTCCGAGAGAGATGATGACGACGAGTCGGCGCTCGCAGTGCGACCCAGGAACCGTTGGCTATGCGAGCGCAACACGCGTGTGTAACTTGGTAACACCGTAGGTTCCTTTCCGGGTTCTTGCGCGGTCGAATTAGGAAAGCCGACTCGGATAGAGTCAGCGCTCGACGAGAGGGACGCCGTGTCCTGGGAAGAGCTTTGCATGACAACATCCGATTCGAATTCCCGGCTCGATTTATCCCCAGTTGACAGCTTGCGTCTTTTCCTCGAAGTGCTTCTTTCTTCTTCCTCTGTTACTTCGTACAAGGGCTCCAACCTCTGTGGTCCCCGAAGCATCTCGTGAAGATGGGCTGACCAATTCCCAGATTTGGCGCGCATAGACAGTGGACTCGAATTTTCTTCGAGCTGCTCTTCGAAGCTGAATTCGCCAAAGAAGCGTGGGTTCTCCCTTTCTGGGATCTTCATAGTACCAATCCGCATCGGCGCGGCAGGCACCTCTGGACGGATACCGACCAAGACCTCGATAGCATTTCTGATAAAGCTGAGGGGCCTCTCGTCACCTGTGTCAATCGAAAGTGCCCGAGGCAGCTTGTCATTCAGAGTTTGCGCAACTTGCACGAGTTCTTCCCGCGACATCGCAAGTAAATCTTCATGACTATTGAATGGTACGCATTCCAGAGCAGTGATAATGACAGCGTCCTCGTCCAGAGTAGAGTCAATGTTCTGTAACGCAAGGCGAGCCTCTCCTTGTCTGTAAGCATGCTGGCGGGGTCGAGGAGTAGTGCAAGGTGATGCGGGGGGCTGTGAGTCACCGCCAGACCGTGCTTGTCGCGGCAGAGGTCGAAGGCTGCGAGGACCTGCAGGCTTCTTCGTCCAGGATCTGGATCCATCAGGCGCATATACCCTCATTGGATCAGAAGAACTGTTGCCTTGGCGGCGATCCAGCACATTATCGACAGTCGCAGCGTAGTCATATGCGTGCAGATGCTCAAAGCCAGCTTCGTCCTCTTCGCGATGACGTTTACCTAGCAGAGCGGGAACATTTGGCGATGGAGCAAGAAGTTCTAGTTTGAAAAGGAGACGTCGAAGAGGAGTGAATGGCTTGCGTAGTCTGGATGGGGTAGAATTTCTGTTCTTTGTTGATTTAGGCATGTGGATGATAGTGGATAGAATCAAGTTTCGTGCGTCTGTTATACTCAAGTGGCTGACAACGTCAGCTCCACGTTTTGCTCTTCAGTGTTAGCATCAAGTGTACGGCCCAGTTTCGCTAATCCGTCACTTGAAACACGAATCGAACAGGTACAGGAGCCCCTAATTCCTTAAGTAGTATGACATCGGCTCGGTCACCCTAGAATGGAGGAAAACTCTAACCGAAAGCGTCGTCGCTTCCTCCAAGGCACGCATATACTTAGCCGCCAGGGGCATGAGTCATTTATTCATGCAATGCAGGGATCCCGAATACGAGCCGTAGTTTCTTGACAGGTCATATCAGTCATGTCGAATTGTCGCTTTCTTTCATAGCAACTAATCCATATTGCTACAATTGTGTGAACATTGTATACTGGGTACTGATTTTGCGATATCCACAAAAGTATCAACAAGCCTTGGGACCATTCAAACAATTTCTGCATGTACTTAGTAGTTGTCTTGAACTGGACGCTGTAGCGTCTCTCTGACACGTGATCGCGTTTATCACGTAATCAAGTTGTGGACAAATCGGATTCGTAATGTTTTTTAATCCAGCGTCACTGAACGAAGTCGGGGAGCGGAAAAACGCGCATATAGTCTCACCAGTACCCTAACTTATTACACAGTGAAAGCAAAAGGTCCTGAGCCAGACTGAAGCGCGCCGGGATAAGCTCCGTGAATTGGAGAAAACATGCTTTGCGTTGAGGGACAGCGCCGGCGAGTGTGTGTTGGCGGCAAGTAGCGAACGGGAAAGACTCGGAATGGTGGTGAGAATGCTTGGGGTGAGCGGCAAACCAGTTACTACGCCAGAGCTGGATCGGCCAGAGTTGTTGGGGCCAGAGTGGGAGCCACAAAAGATGACGTTGCTAGGGCTGCAGCGTTAATTATTTTCCGAGGCCTGAAATATTTTCCTCGCTCGGATTTACCCCAGACCACGGCGACGCCCGAGACATCCAAGCAGGGCACGGCAATTCACGAAACATCTACTGGCGGCGTTACCCGGTGAGGCAACGGCTACACGCGAGACACCTAAGCAGGTGTTTCCCGCTGAAGCAACGGCAATACGCGAGACAAAAGACACGGCAACGGCCATTTGCATGCAAGATTGGCCACTGCAATATCGGCCCTCTCAGCCTATGGCCGATAGCGCAGGCTGGCCTCGGACCATGCCACGCAAAGCGGTGGCCCACACCTCTAAGTGTCAGAGCGTGGAGTGATCAAAGCGGAAAATCCCGTTTTGTTGAGACTGGGCCTGAGAGCGACCTGGTTCGTTGGGTCAGCGCAGCCTCGTCAACTTACAGTCCTCCGTGCTCTCGATCCTTTGACCAGACGCACCATTCGATTTCGCTCGTAGCCGTACCACGAGACACTCGCATCGCTCTGTGCGCTCTCAAGCCTTGACATCGTTTCTAACCAGCTGTCGCCTATCGCACGGTCATCTGACGTACTACCATTATCTCTTTGATCTCAACTCGCCCGCTGCCCTACACAACATCTACGCTTCGCGTACTAGTGGATCACCGCCACTTCTGCCTGCTGATCTGAGATCTCTTAATCCAGAATCCGAGACACATCATCCGGTGGCCTCTGTCACACAACTCTTCTTGATTCATACACAGCTAT
>WION01000148.1:0-124037 GCA_015039365.1 Amanita rubescens
GGACTGTAATGAACGAAGCGATGGTCGAGCCGGTCGAGCCGGGCCAATCGGAAGCTAGCGGAGCTGAATTCTCCGAGGATTCCAACGCCATTTTCTCGTCTTCGGCAATGTCATATCCTCGATGCTTCTGAACACAACCAGAGTCTCCTGACAACGCCGACCCGCCATCCCAACTTACTAACCCGCACGACACACAGGGCACTGCGACCTTAGTATCGATTGCTTATGGTGTCCCTCCTTTACACCAAGGACAGACACCACGTGCAGCTCCCAATTCTTATAGAAAGCGCCGTTTTGGTGATATTCAACTGTTCAAGCGTTCAGTCAGCAACGCCAGCGTGCACTGGCACGCAGTCGTCGCAGCGACCAATGATCTAGTCACGGTCTGCGCGTCACAGTCCCCACGCCATTTTTCCTGAACCATTTACTTTGAACCTTGCCCTGGCCGGTTGTGCAGGCGATGACAACTGTATCCCCTGCTTTTGAGCATCTCGTGGAACTAACGGTAAGCATTAAGCCCTCTATTCTCGTTTCTTCAACCATCTACCATTTCGAGCAACGGGATATGTCAGGCAAGGCTGAAGCTGACTGATATCGTTGTTCGAATTTCTCTTGCCGCTACCATGTGTCCTCGAATTTATCTCGTTTTTCAGGAACAGGGTGAGTAAAGCGAGCCAGTGAGGCTGTCGAAGCCGACCTGGCATTGTCGCTCGAACTGGTCTCGCTGAGCGGCCCTGTACCTCGCCACCCGTTTTCTCACTGGTCTCGTTTTCTGCGATCTTCCGCAGATGCATCTGCTCGGAAAACCGACGCACTCCGTGACCATTATTGTATCTTTTCCTTTACCCAACCTGTCTCTTGAATTGAATGCTCACGTGGATGCTTTATATTCAAGATTATGATGGCTCTGGCCCTGCTGATGATGGGGATGGCTATCGCATGACAAGTGCCATTCCTAGTGCCGACAGCGATGGTGTGGCCGCCAACCTCCCCGGCGATGCATCAACCAGCTCAACCCCGGCCCCATTAACTCGAATCCAGAAGCGAAAGCTACGCTACAAGCTTTACCGGGCGGACAAACGGCGGAAGGAGCGCGAAATGAAGTTGGCCGCGAACGCGATGTCTGGCGCCCCCTCGGATTCTGATCCTAACCGCATGACGAACGACGGCCCTGGTGTCACAGCGAGAGTGCAGCCGCCCCTTTCCAGCCATGCATCAACCGATCCATCCTCCATCCCACCAAATACAGGGATGAAGCGAAGGCTAAGCTCTAGTTCTCCTCGGGCAGCCAAACGGCAAAAGGAAGCGGCCAAGAGCGCGACGTTTGATGGGCCCGTAACGGATTCTGGTCCTAACCACACGACAAGTATGCCCCTGGTTCCGACAGGGATAGCGCAGCCCCCACCTTTCCACCCATATATCAACCCTCCCATCCTCCACCTCATCAATGCTGGAGGTGGCCGAGAACACAATGCTTGGCGGTCCCCTCACGAGTTCCAATTCGGACCCTAACCACATGATAATCGACACTTCTGGCCGATAACGATGGTACAGCTGCAGAGCCTTCCAGCCGCACCGAAGCGCAAATCCTTAGCACGAATCCAGAAGGACAGGATACGCAGTAAGATCCGCCGGGGGGCTAAACGGTACAAGGAGAAGCAAATGAGGCTGGCTAAGGAAGCAATGGCTGGCAGTCCCCTCACGGAAAGCAATCAATCTGATTCTCACTGCATGACAAATGATGCACCTGGTACCGACAGTGGTAGAGCGGATCCCTGCCTTCTGGCGATGCTTCAATCCCTCCCATCCTCCGAAGAAAATGCGATGCTCTGCACATCACCGGCTTCCACGGCGTCGGGCTGACCAATGATGGGTAGCATCTTGGCGACCTTCTTTGTCGGTTCTGGGGCAAAGTGTTATTCAATAAAGTTTATCAGTCGGATGGCCCACCCTCCAACCCGCGACAATATTTACTTCATCTTAATTGTGCGACGTACTGTTCTGGTGGTGCTTGAATTTTTACGATAATCAAGACGACGATCTAATTTACCTTATAGGCTGTACATACATCATACATCATACATATCACGCTTCCTCTATTTGGGGATCTAGTCAAGCCAATGAAAAGCTGAACTCGTCCTTCCTCTTTACAACCCACGACGTTCACCGCAACCTCGACGATGCCGACGACCACTATTCCCACTGGAAATACCTCCTTCGGAGACGTTTGCAGTTAGTTACATCAGTATCACGTACACGCTCCGACGTTTGCGTGATTACCTAAATGCCAAGTGACGATTCTGTGTACTATGGGCGCCATGTCAGCGATCTTATACTTCGTTCTAGTTCTTCTGCCGCTCGTCCTTGGCAATTCACTAAGCAACTACAAACACATATGCGAAGCTATAGCGTCTGCTATTTCTCCTGAAAGCGCGGTGTTCTATGCAGGTGGGCACCCATCGTTTCCCTAAGTCCGTTCTTCCTCGCGGATATCCCAGGCAGCAACAGTTACGACAGCGATATACGCCACTGGGCTATCACCGGTTCGCAACGCTCAGCTTGCACAGTTGAACCTGGAAATGCAAATGACGTAGGCAAAGTTGTGCGTCATGTTGCCGTCTTCAATTGGCGAGTAGTACCGCTGACGGACATCAATGCAACTGCAAATCCTAGACAAACTCCGAACTCCTTTTGCCGTTAGTTCAAGTTTATCTCCTCTAATGGATGGTAGTTGAAGTTATGTGCAGGTCAAAAGTGGAGGCTACGTTATGAATCCTGGATTCTCATCCACACCGGGGGTTCAAATTGCTATGACCCGGTTCAATGAAGTTATCTACGACTCTTCAACAGAAACGGTGCAATTTGGCTCTGGTCTCATCTTCGACGATGTTACGATGCTTTGGCGCCTTACAACCGCAGCGTCACTGGTGCAAGAGTAGCCGGAGTAGGCGTTGGCGGATATTTGCTTGGTGGTGGTGAGCACGAGATGTTTTAATGTGTTCATTCTGGTCATAATATTCCTTTCGAAGGATACAGCTGGAAGACGAATCAAATCGGACTCGGTTCCGATACCATTATATTATTGACTACGAGTTCGTGAAGCCCGATGGGGAAATAGTTAAAGTGACTGGATTATCAGATGCTGAATTATTCTTCGGGCTTAAGGTGATTTATTTCTCGCGCCCTTTATCCGACTGAGCTGACTGACGTTCACGTTTACGGTTCACCTAGGGTGGTTTCAACAATTTTGTAAGGCGAATGAATACCAATGTGATAACTAGCCAACCTATTTTCAGGGTATAGTTACCCGCTTTACGTTGAATGCGTTACCGCAACCGGCTGTCTGGTGTGTATCTCGTTAGCTTGTGAGGTCAGAAAGTTGATATTTATAATTAGGCCGTTACAATTATCTATCCCCGTTCGTCCGTTCCAGACGTGACAGCTGCTATTATAAAGTTCAGCGCCGACAACCAGGATTCAAGAGCGAATATTGAGCCTCAGGACTGTTTGATGACTTTTTGACGGTTTCTTCCGAGTCAAGCGACGTACATACAAGGAAGTATACCGATTTCATTAATTCTGTGAACACCACATCTGTTGCTGGCATTTGGTGGGTTTCACCACAATTTATATGCTTATATGCGATAGTGATTGAACACTGATCAACTCTTAGCGGGGTGTTCCACACCGTCCCACTACTCAAACACTCTCCAAAAGTTATGGCGGCAATCCAGAACGAGACGAGGGTATGTTGAGTCATCCTGTTAAAGTATAGCCTTCCGATAAACATTCCTCGTTAGTTCTGGGGTCAAGCTCTGTCTAAAAAAGGCGGATTTGTCGGATACACTGTAGAGCCGCTTCTACCGACCATACTGAGCCACAATACCACACCGACAGCTTATCCTCCAACCCGCGACCAGGTCTACTTTCCGTTCACTATTAGCTTTCTTGGTTGGCAAAATGCAAAGTACGACAGCTATTTTTATGATGCCATTCGACAGAGTGCCGAATGTATCCGTCACGTCGCCATTCAAGATGGCCAGGATATAAGCGATGCACGCTTTATCCAAATGACGCAATATTCCTCTGAGAGACATGTATGGTGCGAATTTGGACAAGTTGCACTCGTTGAGGCACAGGGTCGACCCGCACAATGTCATGGGATTGACAGGCGGATTCAAGTTTTGATATAGAAAGTTGTAGACAACCTAATTTCTGCTCATAGGATGGTCGACAGGTTGTCGTTTTAAATATTACAATCTTGGACTTGCGTTGCTATTGGTGTGTCGGGCAGCCGGTCAAGCCGAGCCAATCGGAAGTTGAGTGGGGCTGAATTCTCAGCTCCGACTGGACTTGTCCGAGATCCGTTCTTTTGTGTTGCCACTCCACCTCGATGATGCTGACCGCCATTGCAAGTCAAGAACAACCATGGTATTAGGTACGGCAACTTCCTTGCCCAAGAGGCCACATGCTGGTCGTCGCTTTTTATCCTTGCTGAACGCGTCGTCTTGGCAGTATTCAAATGCCGGCAAATGCATCCTATGTGCTGAAGACCTGCAGCTACCCGTTGTGCTAAGCACCCTATTCGTTCATCCTCGTGGTCATACAATACCGAAATAGACTACGCGGGTTTGTATATTCACCCTGCGATGCAATTCACTTGTTCCACGTTACCATCAAGAAATCACCGCGTATTTGACTGAAGAATGCGAAAAATGGGATAGGACCAGAAAGGATCACATCATAGGTGATGACACGGTGTCCACGGAGTGCTTTTTGTCGATGCAATTACTTCGGCACCAGCCGCCTTGGCAAGGCCAAGCCTTCAGTTTTACGAAGTCACAACTATGAATAGATGCTGCTCCAGGCTCTCGGCCATGCTCAGTTTACGTCGGGAACGACTCGTTTAATCGCATCTTACGCTATTTGTCTTGGGATTCTAGGAGTCGGTGCCGGAGCCTGCAAGATTCATGCGTCACTGCTTGATGAGCACGGATGGATCTGGATCAAGATCGCGGACATCGTCCCCAGAATCGTCGCCTTGCTTCCTTCGTCTGCTATAATTCTCGAGCGTGATGGATGCACTTGTTCAATTGCTTAGTCGAGGAGCATTGACAGCGAGCATTCCCAGGGATGGGTTTCAGTTATGAACAGATTTCCTCAACATCGTGTATTCCGTACATGCTCCGACGTTTACGCATTAATACTCGTTCTAGATGCTCGTTGCCAATGCACGCATCTGAGCGGCATTAAGGGAGTATAAAACCAACGGCGGTACAGCTCAAATGCCGTCCAAAATCCATAGCAATGTTAGCAACCTTATACTTCGTTCTAGCTCTTCTACCCCTCGTCTCCGGTGAATCTAACCAATGTCAAGCGCGATTCTAACGACTGCAAAGAAGTATGTCAAGCTATATCTGCTGCAGTTTCGTCCAAAACCACGGTTTTCTATCCCGGTGGGGACTCATCAGTTCCCAAGCGACGCACTTCCTCACCTTTATTTCAGGAAGCAAAAACTACGAAAATGATATATCTCATTGGGTTGCTTCCAGCTCGCAACAATCAGCTTGCACAGTTGAACCTGGGAGCGCACATGACGTAGGAAAGATTGTAAATTGTGTCGCCATCATTCTCGTCAAGTGCCATGCTGATGGTCATGATACAGCTACAAATGCTAGGCAAATCCCGTACTCCTTTCGCCGTGAGTTTCGAATACATTCCCCTCAACGGCCGGGAGAAAACTAATTATCCTATATAGGTTAAGAGCGGAGGTCACAGCGTAAACCCTGGATTCTCATCCACTCCGGGCATTCAAATTTCCATGACCCGTTTCAGCGAAGTTATATACGACTCTTCGACAGAAACAGTGGAAATTGGACCTGGCCTTCTTTTGGGGACGTTTATGATGCTTTGGCGCCCTACAACCGCAGCGTCGCCGGCGGTAGAACAGGTGGAACAGGTTGTTGGAGGACTGCTGCTCGGTGGTGGTGAGTAGAACGTATTCTGACATCGTCATTATATCTAGTCTCAATGTCACCTTCAAAGGATACACCTGGCAGACAATCAAATCGGACTCGCAAATTGACACCATTGTTGCTTATGAGCTAGTGAAGCCAGATGGGAAGTGATCAAAGTAACAGAAGAATCAGATCCTGAACTCTTCTTCGGGCTCAAGGTGATTTCTCTCCAGTCCTTTTGTCGACTAAGCTCACGTTCACTTTGTTTAGGGTGGTCTGAATAACTTTGTAAGACGTTCAAATACTGAGATGAAGACCACCTAACATGATGTTAGGGAGTGGTCACCCGCTTCACGTTGAAGGCATTACAACAACCCTCTGTCTGGGTATCATCTCATCAGCTTAACTTTGTGAAGTATTGATACGATACTATTTTAGGCCGGTACAATTAACTACCCTTCATCTTCGGTGCCGGATGCGGTAGCTGCTCTTGTGAAGTTCAGTGCTAACAACAAGAATGCGAAGGCAAATATTTTGTCTTTATTCAACTTCATCAACGGCTCGGTATAGTATTTAAAATACGCCTGGTCATTGACTTGTAGATTAACGTGCTTGTCCTCCTAGACCTTAAACAAGGCAATATTGTACTATGATGGTCCCAGCCCACCCTCAGGACTCTTTGCTGATTTTTTCAAGATTCCCGAGGTGGCACGCGATGTCCATACAAGGAGCTTCGCCAATTTTATTAATTCTATAAGCCACAATTTCCTCATTGGTCATCGGCGAGTTTCGTTATCTTTTATATCCAATTGCGATTGAATCATAGACTCTTAGCGGGATGTTCCAAACTGTTCCACTGCTTAGAAACTCCCGAAAGGTCATGGCTGCAATCCTAAACGAGACGAATGTACGTCATTATGCTATTGAAGTGTAGCGTTTCAAGTTAGTAACATTCCTTGTAAGTTCTGGGGCCAAGCTCTATCTGACAAGGGTGGGTTTGTGTTGTATACCGCTGAACCATTCCTATCCTCCATCCTGAGCCACAACAAGGCACCGACGGCTTACCCTCCGACTCGTGACCATGTCTACCTTCCTCTCGGTATCTTGTTTGCGTGGGTAAACGCAACGCATGATGATTTTTTTTACGATGCCATTCGTCGGAGTGCCGAACGCATCCGCGATGTTGCGATTCAAGATGGTCAGGAGATTGCTCATGCACTGCTGTACCCTAACTATGCCATCTTTGGCACCCCTTTGGGAGATATGTATGGCGCGAATGTGGATAAGTTGCACAGATTGAAGAAGAGGGTAGATCCGGATAATGTTATGGAGTTGACTGGAGCGTTCAAATTTTGATTTGGGTCGGATCGTTTGTGCCAGTGATACCAGATGGACAATAGTCTACACTCACGACATGTGACGAAACCTGAGGGAATCATTATTGAATAACATGCGGTGCGCGACTATATCTTTTAGGGTGCACATATGGTCTCGGAGCTATCTGACTAGCGATCGAAGGTGAGTTCGGGATGAGATGCGGCCGCTGATTTTGATCCAATAATCGTCAAGCGTCGTATATCCCGGCCGTAGGACAAACAAAAGATTATAATAAGAACCTTCGAGCGGTTTACCATTGGCTCTCGTCCCCACTAGTTCAATGGACAGACATGAAGGAACTGGAGATTATCTGAGCAATCGCCGAACAATCATAGCACACTATCGGCGCTTCCACCAGTGTCTGCCTCGATGAGGCTTCGAAGTTCAATGTGCCAGTGCATTCCGCATGATAAACAAGGTCCAAAACCAGTGGCGCAGAAGTTCCGGAATCCGGATCTGCACTCTCCATTGTTTTAGTATTCATATTTGTGGATAACTTGCGATCTATTTGATGCTTATCATAGGGCCTTGAATGGCATGTAACTTCTAGTGGCATTTCATTCTCGGTCCGAGATTTTCTATTTGTCCGTGTTTGTCCGTTCTTTCACTCTCCAACCGCGCGGTCTCCCGGCGTCAACAGGGAGATAGCGTAGGACGGCATTCATACCGTGACATGCGTTTCGAAAAGACTAGCATCAAGGAGTGACATTAAAAGTGCGTTTTGAAATGTTTTAGTTGAAGCAAGCCTGAGACACATATAGGTTCATCATTGTCGTTACTCAGGCTCAATAAATCAATACGAAGTAATACAGTCACGCCAAAACGGATTGTGTACACGTCACCTTACGGCCGGGGGCTTATCAATGAATGCTATGCCCATGAGGCACATGACCATCCTATTAATATGATGGAGGAAACACCATGGCTCCCTCACAAGAACGATGATTGAGGTCTTGCACTTTGTTCTAGTTCTCGTATCCTACTTCTTTGGTGGTCAGCCCAATATCGAACTCGACCCTAAGAGCCATCAGCGCGCATGTCAAGCCATTTCAGATGTAATTTCGCCCCAAAGCGCCGTTTATTATCCTGGTAAGTTCTTCTCTATTTTCCCGTCTTCTTCCGAACTTAACACTTTATGTTTTCCCTACAGGAAGTGAACGCTACGTGAAAGATACGCATCACTGGGGTCTCATCAGCGCCCAACCATCTGCCTGTACAGTTGAACCTGGAGACGCAAGGGATGTAGGAAAAATTGTGAGTCTTGGTATCCTCGTCAAGTTCCGTGTGCTCACTATCAATGGTCATCGATATAGTTGCAAATTCTTGGCAAATCCCGTATTCCTTTCGGCGTCAGTGAACATTCAACATTTCATTTCGACAATATCTAATTTGAACATACCATGTTATCTAGATCAAAAGCGGAGGCCATACTATGAATCCTGGATTCTCATCCACACCAGGCGTTCAGATTGCTTTAACTCGATTCAATGAAATCAAATACGATTCTTCGGCCGAAACGGTGGAGTTCGGTTCTGGCCTTCGTTGCGACGACGTCTACAATGCTCTGGCACCCTACAACCGTAGTATTGCTGGGGCAAGAGGGTCTGGGGTAGGTGTTGGAGGGTTCTTGCTCGGTGGAGGTAGGTTTGCAGTATTTGATATGACCTTTTCTTAACCGCATTCGAAGGTTATTCCTGGAAGACGAATCAAAATGGGCTTGGATTTGATACTATCGTTGCTTACGAGCTCGTAAAACCAAATGGACAAGTGGTCAAAGTGACGGAACAATCGGATCCTGAACTGTTCTTTGGGTTAAAGGTGATTTGTCTATCATTTACTCTGGCGAATGCAGTGAGCTCACGTTTCCTTTTGTCAGGGTGGCTTCAACAACTTCGTAAATCGTCCGTTTATCACCATGTGACGGGCTAACCCATCACTAGGGTGTCGTAACTCGCTTCACGCTGAAGGCATTGCCTCAACCTGCGGTCTGGGTATGTGTTGCGGCTGTTGCATTTATGGGTGTGGTAAATATGACGTTTTCAGGCTGCAACGATTTCCTATCCCGGATCTGCTATGCCGGATATATCAGCCGCTTTCCTGAAATTTGATGACAATAACAGCGATGTAAAGGCAAATGTGATACCCTTATACCTCTCATTCAACGGCACGGTATGTGTCAAAGCGTTCTGTGCCTTGACTTGTAGCTCATGCTCATCCCAGATGATAGTCACTCTATATTTATACTATGATAGTCCCAACCCTCCACCCGGGCTTTTTGATGAGTTTTTGACGGTTTCGGCGCTATCAAGCAATGTACACGAAGGAACCTTTGCCGATTACATCAATTCCAATTCACTAGATGCTTTAAGTGGCCTTCGGTACGTGTCGACTTCTTTTTTTGTTAATATCAATCAAACCAGTGAATCACAGAGGGGTATACCACACTGTTCCGTTGCTTAAGCATTCTCCAAACGTCATGGCGGCAATTCAAAACGAGACGACTGTGCGTCACCTTTCCATTGATGCATAATCCTTCATTGATGTCTCCCTTTAGTTCTGGGGTGAATATTTATCCCCGAAAGCCGGGAGTATCGGGTACGCTCTTGAGCCATTCCTGCCGTCCATCTTGAGCCACAACACCTCACCAACGGCTTACCCCCCGACCCGTGACCATGTCTATTACCCTCTTGCCCTTTACGCATCATGGGTGGATGAGAAATATGACAACGAGTTTTACGAAGTCATTCGCCAGAGTGCCGCACGCATTCGCGATGTCGCTACTCAAGATGGCCAGGATTTAACCAATGCGCCACTCTACCCGAACTATGCCATGTTTGATGTTCCGTTAAGTGATATGTATGGCGAAAATGTGGACAAGTTGCGATCGCTGAGGCGAAGGGTTGATCCTCACAATGTTATGGGATTGACGGGTGGATTCAGATTTTGAGTTGGGCGGTTGGGCGGATTTACAGTATAAATATGGGCCTCGAGTTACGTTCAACTTGTTTAGACCGGACAAGTCGGGATATGATATATGACAGATGATGATTGTTTGGAAACACGTTGCAGCGGGGGGAACAAAAAAGTCAAAAGCGGAGATAAATCTGACTAATTGACGTTCACACATGATGTCGTTCAGAATTACATATGGCAAAGATGCTGTGCACATGAGCGCTGTTACAGCATGACGAGCTTGACGTTTAACTACATGTGGTAAGGCTCTTATCCTCAAACCCATGATTGAGGCTCTACATTTTGTTTTAGTTCTCGTGTCGTTCATCTTCGGTCCAACCAATGTCGAGCCCGATGCTAAGAGCCATCAACGAATATGCCGAGCCATTTCAGACGTGACTTCATCCAACAGCGCCGTTTACTATCCCGGTGCGTTCTCATTGATTTACAATGTTGATTTTTTTCTTTATGTTTGCGCTCTAGGAAGTGAAGGCTATGCGAATGATACACACCACTGGGGTCTCACCAACACGCAAGCGTCTGCGTGTACAGTTGAACCTGGGAACCCGAGGGATGTAGGAAAGATTGTGAGCCGCGATAGTGCCCTCATCAAGTGCCGTGCTCATTGTCATCGATCCAGCTACAAATCTTGGGTAAATCCCGTACTCCGTTCGCCGTGCGTTCTCATCCATCTTCTTCAACGATTTCTAACATTAAAAAACGATGTTATCTAGATAAAAAGTGGAGGCCACCATGCAAATCCTTCTTTCTCGTCCACGTCGGGCGTTCACATTGCGTTGTCACGTTTTAATGAAGTCCGTTATGATCCTTTGACTGAAACGGTCGAATTCGGTTCTGGGCTTCGTTTCAACGACGTTTACAACGCTCTGGCGCCTTACAATCGTAGTGTCGCTGGACCAAGAGTGTCTGGGGTGGGCGTTGGAGGGTTCTTGCTGGGTGGAGGTGAGTCCCAAGAGGCATTCAACATGATCTATGTTCAATTTCGCGCTTGCAGGGTATTCCTGGAAGACAAATCAACATGGACTCGGATTCGAATCTGTCGTCGCTTATGAGCTCGTGAAACTTGATGGGCAGGTGGTCAAGGTGACGGAAAAATCTGATGCTCAACTTTTCTTCGGGCTTAAGGTTATTCCCGTCGTTTTCTCCGGCCAACTTTAGCTCATGATCACTCCTGTCTAGGGTGGCTTCAACAATTTCGTAAGTCGTCTAATTGCCGGCCTGGCGGCTCGCTAACCCGGTATTAGGGCGTGGTTACTCGTTTTACCATGAAGGTGCTGTACCAACCTGCAGTTTGGGTGCGTGTCCATCTGTTTCGTCAGTAGTGGATAGCTAATATGACACTTCTAGGCTACAACAGTTTTCTATCCGGGATCTGCTATGTCGGACGTATCAGCTGCTATCGTCAAGTTTAGTACCGATAACAAGGACGGAAAAGCAAATATGACGCCTGCGTTCATCTCGATGAACGGCACTGTGTGTATTAGGCATTATCTACCTTTATTTGTCCGTTTACGCACACCCTTCCCAGATCGTGGTCATGCAAACTTTATATTATGACGGTCCCAGTCCGCCTATGGGAATTTTTGATGATTTCTTCACGATTCCTTCCATGTTCAGCAATGTCCACGAAGGAAGCTTTGCCGAGTTCATTACTTCTAATTCTGCCGACGCTATTGGTGGCATACGGTATGCGTCATCGTCCGTTAAGTTCGATAGCGATTAAACTGGTAGTTTACAGCGTGGCATTCCACACTGTCCCGCTACTCAGGCACTCTCCAAAGATCATGGCAGCGGTGCAAAACGAGACAACTGTACGTCGTCATCCCATCATGTATAGCTTCGTATTAACCACTCCTTAGTTCTGGAGCACGGCTTTATTTCCTAAAGTCATGAACTTTGGTCACCTTTTTGAGCCGTTCCTACCATCCATCTTGAGCCACAATGGGACACCGACGGCGTACCCTCCGACTCGCGACCTAGTCTACTTTCCCTTCTGTCTTTACGCTGGATGGGTAGATGAGGCATACGACAACGATGCTTATGACGCCATTCGTCAGAGTGCTGCACGCATTCGTGACGTTGCGATCCAGGACGGCCAGGATATAGCAAATGCTCCACTATACCCGAACTACGCCATATTTGATACACCGTTGAGCGATATGTATGGTGGGAACGTAGACAAGCTGCGATGGTTAAGGCGAAGGGTTGATCCACACAACGTTATGGGGTTGAGTGGTGGATGGAGATTTTGAATTTTCAGGGTGGTTTGCTGTGCCACTACATGTACTTACAATGCAGGCCTTCTTTTACCCGTGCTGTTAACCATGCTGCATAAACCGTTCGAGGCAAATTCCAGACTTGCGATCAACTGAGTCCTGTTTGCAAAAGCTTACCCCTGTTCGGCTTTGCAAGTTGCCGGTTCGGACTCCGTGTCGGCCAAGTAGCGCGAAACCCTCTCAGGCTAGATACACGCCAAACGAGGAGCGTTAGCTCTTTGTTCCTGATAGCGAACCAATCGCATTGGCGATGGCTAAAGCTGGACAATATTTAACACGGCAATCAAAGTAGGTATGCTTCGTATCTCCAGAATTGGCGCTTCAATATGCCGACATTGATCCTATGGCATAGGCGAAGCGTATGTCTTCAATACGCACTTTTTTTCCTCTCACGACCGCTCTCATGGATTCCACTCACATGCGTGCTTTTCGCAGACCGTCTAATGACTTATCTCCATTATGAGTCTTGTTACCGTTGAATGTACATCGCTCTTCAAATCTAGGCACGGCCATTGTCATAATTTGAATTCAGCTTGCTTACTCACATTCTAGGCAATGGATCACGCTTATTTATACGCGAAGTTCGCTGAGCGTAAGGGCAAAACCCAGGCACCAATAGACTTCGCATAATGGTATGACGTGAAAGTGCGAACAAACTCAAACCAGCACGTATAAAAGGGCTCGCCTGGAGCTGAGACAGGCGCGGGTAGAAATGACCTCGCAATTATTTCTCGCTTCGTTCCTTGCAGTGCTTGCCTTTGGCAATCCGCATGTCGAGCGCAGTTTTAATAGCTACCTCAGTATATGCTCGACCATATCCAATACGATTTCGTCTAGCAGCGCGGTCTATTATCCTGGTGAGTCAATTATGAATGGGAAAGGATTTTTTTTTTATTGATTCGGGACCCTAGGCAGTACGCTCTATGCGAAAGACATATACCACTTTGCAAATTCTAGTGTTCAGCAATCTGCTTGTACAGTCGAACCTGGCTCTGCAAATGATGTTGGAAAGATCGTGAGCAGTGACATTATCCATGCCAGAGGTCGCATTGATTGATTCCTTTCTCGTCAGCTCCACGTCTTAGGCTCGACTCGTACCCCATTCAGCGTACGCCTACCGATAATACGCACTCGTGAATCCTCGTTAACACCTTCTCCAGGTGAAAAGCGGTGGCCACACTATGAACCCGGGATTCTCCTCTTCGTCTGCAATACAGATTGCATTGTATCGGTTTAGCGATATTTCATATAACCCAGCGAGTCAAACCGTAACGATTGGCTCGGGTCTTATTTTTGATGATGTTTACGCTGCATTGACTCCTTACAATATCACTATTACTGGAGGACGAGTATCTGGCGTAGGCGTGGGGGGATATCTACTCGGAGGCGGTAAGTGACAAGTATTCGCCGCAAAAAGTGTTAACTTTGCACGTCAAGGGTACTCGTGGAAGTCAAACCAGTATGGCCTAGCGATTGATACCATTATTGCATATCAGCTTGTGAAACCCAACGGGGACGTCGTGACTGTAACAGAAGAGACAGATTCTGAGCTCTTCTTCGGATTGAAAGTAAGTTGAATTCTGATCATTAGGAAAGCTTCGTTCACGTCATCCCGCCAGGGTGGTTACAACAATTTTGTAAGAAGATGTGTTATTCTTACCTGAGTACCAACTAAATAGATGAATGCTAGGGTATAGTGACCCAGTTTACACTGATGGCATTGCCGCTGCCTACTATTTGGGTATGTATTTCGTTTTGCTTGATGGAGGTATAGGTGCAACTTATTAAACTACTCTTTCTTTCAGGGAGGAACAATAATTTTCCCCGAATCGTCTGTCCCAGATGTGACAGCTGCTCTCTCAGAATTCAGCGCAACGAATAGCGATCCGAAGGGAAACACGATATCATTCTATACCTATGAGAACGATGAGGCATGTATTCCATTACCTGACCACCCGATTTGATTGTAAACTTACTTGCACCATTTCCAAGCTTACTATAGCGCAACGATTATATTATGATGGACCCAATCCTCCTCCAGGGCTCTTTGATAAGTTTTTGAACATCCCGTACACGAGTTCGAATGTTCAGACGAGCAACTTCACTGATTTTATTTACACCTCCGGGAGTAATGCCACTGCCAATATGCGGTAAGGTTATGTCGTACTATACATTAGTGGTCTAATCACTCCGCGTGCAGGGGCGTGTTTCACGTGGTTCCACTTTTGGAATTTACGCCGGACATTTTGAATGTGATCCAGAATGAAACAGTTGTGAGTGCCTTGCCGCTGCAAGAGCCCTAATGGTTTTAACATATTGTTCGTTCCCCAGTTTTGGGGTAAGACCTTAGCTGGGAAGGCACTAGTTGTCCGATATGCACTCGAGCCCTATATGTCCACACTCCTAAGCCACAACAATTTGTCGACCGCTTTCCCTCCTACCCGAGACGTAGTATACCTCCCAGTGAATCTGTATTACATCTGGACAGACTCGGCGTACGACCAAGTGATTTACGATGCTGTACACGAAAGTGCTGCATACATCGTTAAAGCCGCGCTCGCTCAAGGCCAGAACATCAGTAATGGATCTTATTATCCTAACTATGCGATATTCGATACACCGTCGAGCGGTATATATGGTGCTCACCTGGATAGGTTGAGAGCGTTGAAGCGGGAGGTTGATCCACACAACGTAATGGGCCTGGCCGGAGGTTATAAGTTTTGATTTTGGGAGCTGAATGTCTGAAGAGTTTACAGTGATATGAGCATTACGGTTTTTTAATAGAATCGCGTTTGACAGTGTCGTATCGATGTGCCCACCAAGAAAAAAAAGAGCCGAGATTTGGCGGGAATCCGGCATAAACGGATTACGGGGCGGCGGCGCCCAAAGCAGCGAACCCATGCTAATGACGTCCCAATATTCTCTCTTCACCTCATCTCTACACCAGTATGCAAATACCCATTTCACGCAACAGTTCTAGGCGGCGGGGATGCCTCCAAGCTAAACCACTAAACCAATAACTGGATAGGTTGAGAGCGTTGAAACAGACACAACGTGATGGACCTGGCCGGAGGTTATAAGCTTTGATTTTCGGAGCTCGAGAATATCTAGGTGCATTATGGTTTGACAGTGTCGCAACGATGCGCTCACCAAGAAACAAGAATTGCGTGATCCGGCATAAACGGATCACTTCTAAAACCGTTTATTTGTATCTGTTTGGACCCATCCTAAAAACCGCGGTCGCTTTCAAAGATCTTCAAAACCTTATACTTACTACTCTCTGCACCTTTAGAATCCAGACCACGAGATTACAATACCTAAATCGCACAATACAAAATGCAAGGGGCGAAGAGCGTCGATCCATCAACGGTGGTGATTAAGATTCGGCTCCGATCCAGGACAAGACTTATGGCATTTATATAGAAGACATCCCACGATGGCGGAGTGCTCCGTTGTGCTGTATCCCGTTTTCTGCATCGCAGGCATATGTGACCAGATGTGCGGATGGAATGCGGATATGTCTCTCGCCATGTTACAGATCAATATAGTCCTGCGCAGCGATTATGACGTATCGTTGAATATGTAGCTGAGTCCCATTCTTTCCGCCCAGGATTGCTTCACTAACATCATTTGGCTACTTACCTAAATAGACACCATTCAATTCTTCGTCCCTCCCATAACGTAACTTATAGGCTAATATAGAAACCCCGAACAAGCACTTTACCACGTTTGTCAGTGTCAAAGAATATATACGCGATCCCTCCCTTCAACTTTTCCACCGCTGCCCAATGGTTTGCACCTTCCTCCCGACCGCGTTGTTATTCGCGGCTTTCGTAACTACCGTCTATGGTAGTGGCACAGCCCCAGAAAAACGGAACGTCAATGACTTACAAGACGTGTGCGCCGAAATTTCTTCTGCCATCTCCGCACAAAGTGAAGTCTTCTACCCAGGTACGTCTTCAGAATGACGATTCCCGCCTTGTTTTGAAAACGAAAAGGTTCTAGTACGTATGATAATGATATTTATCACTGGGCGAGTTCCAGCTCTGCCCTTTCGGCATGCACGGTCGAACCAGGAACAGCGGAAGACGTTGGGAAGATTGTACGCATTGACATTTTACGTCATTTTCTTATAAGCTCATGATCATGACATCCGAACTAGCTACAAATTTTAGGCGAGACCCGTACTTCATTTGGTGTAAGTTTGCAAATTTTCGTGTGGTTTTTGTGCTGAGGCTCTCAATAGGTCAAAAGTGGTGGTCATTCTGCCAATCCCGGTTTCTCCTCTTCAAGCGGCGTTTTGATTGCCATGTATCGATTCAACAACGTCGCATACAATCCTGAGTCTGAAACCGCCAATGTCGGGACAGGTTTAATATGGGACGACGTGTACGCTGCTTTGGCACCGTATAACGTTAGCGTCTTGGGAGCACGAGTTTCGGGGGTTGGCGTTGGTGGCTTTGTTCTTGGTGGCGGTGAGTGGACTGCCTCTTAGGCACGTGTAGTGGGACTTATGTTATTGTAGGATACTCTTGGAAAACGAATCAATATGGGCTAGCTGTTGATTCGATCACCCAGTATGAACTGGTGAAACCAGACGGAAGCATAGTAACAGTTACCGAAGCTTCAGATTCCGAGCTTTTCTTTGGCCTTAAGGTTATCCGTTTACTCATTCTAATTGTTCGACTTGCTCACAACGGCACATTTAGGGCGGTTTCAATAACTTCGTAAGGGTCTCTATTCGGAGAAAGGAAGTGAAAATAACGTAATTCAAGGGAATTGTGACGCAGATAGTCATGAAGACATATCCACAGACATTGGTTTGGGTACGAAATCCACCGTTCGCTAGAAGAAAGTCGATTAACGCCTTGGGTATCTTGGACAGGGAGGAATAATTGAGTATACAGGACTCTCGATTCAAGAGGTCACAGAAGCGGCGATCAAGTTCAGTGCTGAAAACACTGATCCTAGAGCATGTATGATCATGGCGTATACATGCATCGCAACTCAGGTATTACCGATATTATCTTTTATCTTTTATCCACCCTCATCATTATCAGCCTATCATTACGCAGATTATCTTTTACGATGGTCCCGAAAAGCCAGAAGGGGTATATGACGACTTCTTGAATATTGAACCTGCGTTGGTCGATGTTGGCACGAAAAGCCTTCAGGATGTCATCAAACTCAGTCCCACGAACTTAACGGCTGACCTTGGGTAAGATTGGCACTTATCCTTTGATGAATATAATAGGTGACATCTATGGTCAGCTTTGGAGGTGTTTTCCATACCGTTCCGCTACTCAAACACTCGCCTAGTGTCATGCAAGTCATATTGGAGGAAGTTTTCGTAAGTCGTGCAACATCTAAAGCTATATCTGATATAATTATTATGGTAGACCCGGTGTGCCTCGCTCACTCTAGTTGCTGGACCTATAGTTTCATATAATATCGAGCCTTTCCTTCCAAACTTCCTCAGTTACGGCACGATGCAGACCGCTTATCCCCCTACAAGGGATATAGCTTACCAACCATTCAATATCTTCTTTGCATTTGCTCTTGACCTTCTAGATGATGTCATCTTCAGTGCCATCAGAGAGAGTGCAGACCGTATCCGAGATGCGGCGATAGCAGACGGTCAGGACATTAGCAATGCTCCGTTATATCCCAACTACGCGATTTTTGATACGCCGCTGGAAGACATGTATGGAGGGAACGTCGGCAGACTGGAAGCATTGAAGCAAACTGTTGATCCGTCTAATGTGATGGGTTTGGCAGGAGGATGGAAATTTTGAAAATCGCGTTGAGTAGGTGTTTATTTTCGGACTCGTAGATATCATATTTATCGTTTAATATATCTATTGTCGACTATCCAGACGTCCGCTCCGCAATTTTCTTTTGGGCGGCATTGATTTTGGATCCATTCCAAAACCACTAGAATCTAAGTACGTAATAATCAGGCAAGAGGCGAAGCCTATCGACCAATTCAATCAGCGCTTTATTCGGTTCCAGTGCAAGACAGTGTTTACGGCATTTACGCATCACGCACATAACTATGTGCTCCCCAGGTCGAACTTATCCATTCCCTGACTCTGGTCACGATATGCCATTGGAGCTGCCTCTCCATTACATGATCGTCGAAGCATTCACGTCGTATTCACCAGTTGAGCGCAAGCTTCATGCTGCCGGTTACGTAAATTGGAGGGAACCGAAGAAGCACCATACCACGTTTGTCTCCATCAACGAATAAATATAGTCTGTCTCAGCAAATCTTTTCACCCCCCGATGATTGGCACCTTCTTTCTCCCAACCGCAACTTTACTGGCGGTTTTCATATCCACCGCCTATGGCGACGTAGCCCCTGCACCAGAAAAGCGGAATGGCCTTGACTTCCTAAACGTGTGTGCCGAGATTTCCTCCGCCATCTCCGCTCAAAGTGAAGTTTTCTACCCAGGTATGTTTTTAAATGATGATTCCCGCATTATTTTGAGAGCTTTGAAGCTTCTAGTGCCTATGATAACGATATTTATCACTGGGCGAGGTCTAGCACGGCCCTTTCTGCATGCACCGTCGAGCCAGGAACGGCGGAAGATGTTGGAAAGATTGTACGCACCAATATTTCTTTTTTTCTTCTTTCAGGCTCATGATCTACGCACTAGCTACAAATTTTAGGCCAAACGCGTACTCCATTCGGAGTAAATCTGCACTTTTTTGCTCGGGGCTTCCGCTCAGTCTCTCTATAGGTCAAAAGCGGTGGTCATACTGGCAATCCCGGCTTCTCTTCTTCAAACGGGATTTTGATTGCCATGTATCGATTCAATAACGTCGTGTATGATCCTAAGTCTGAGACCGCCAACATCGGAACGGGTTTAATATGGGACGACGTGTATGCTGCTTTGGCGCCATATAATGTCAGCGTCTTGGGAGGGCGAGTTTCAGGAATTGGCGTTGGTGGCTTTCTTCTTGGAGGCGGTAAGTGGACTACTTGGGCACGTGTAGAGGAATTTATGGCGTCCCGTTATTTGTAGGATATGCTTGGAAATCCAACCAATATGGCCTCGCTTTTGACACAATCACCGAGTATGAACTAGTGAAACCAGACGGAAGCATAGCAGTTGTTACAGAAGCATCAGACTCCGAGCTTTTCTTTGGCCTTAAGGTTATCCATTTATTCATTCTGGTCGTCTGGCTTGCTCACAACGACATGTATAGGGTGGTTTTAATAACTTCGTATGGCTTTCGAATCGGGAAAAATAAGTGAAACTTACGTAGTTCAAGGGAATTGTGACACGGATAGTTATGAAGACCTATTCACAAACATTGGTCTGGGTACGAAACCTCATACTAGCATAGCAGACTATTAAGTAACGTCTTGAACAGGGTGGACTGATTGTATATTCAGAGCTCTCAATTCCGCAAGTCACAGAGGCGGTGATCAAGTTTAGTTCCCAAAACACTGATCCTAAAGCAAGTGTGATCACGTCGTATACGTGTATCGCAACTGTGGTACTGTTGATCCTAATGCTTGACCTATCCTTGTTCCTGAATCCTCCGTCAGCCTGTCGTTTTGCAAATTATTTATTACGATGAACCCGACCAGCCACAAGGATTATTCGACGACTTCTTGAATATCGAACCTCCTCTTTTGTACGATATTGGTACGAAAAGCCTTCAAGACATTCTTAAACTCAGCCTTACCAATATTACGGCTGACATTGAGTAAGATTGCCACGTATGTTTTGAACATATCAAATAACATCTCCGGGCAGCTTGGGAGGCGTATTTGACACTGTTTCACTACTCGAGTATTCACCTAGAGTCATGGAGGTCGTAGTGAACGAAGTTTATGTAAGTACTAGTGCTTATTCTTTTCGAACTTCTGATATAAACTATCTCCTAGACTCGCTGTGCCGCGCTCACTCTAGCAGCCGGACCGGTAGTTTCATACAATGTCGCGCCTGTTCTTCCATCCTTTCTCAGTCACAGCACGGTGTCGACCGCTTTTCCCCCTACACGGGATATAGCCTACCAGCCACTCGACATCTTATTTGCATTTGCTCTCGACTCATTGGAGGACGTCGTCTTTAGTTCCATTACAGAGAGTGCGGAGCGTATCCGAGATGCGGCGATTGCAGATGACCAGGACATTAGTAATGCACCGTTATATCCCAACACTGCGATTTTCAGCACACCTTTGGAAGACATGTATGGAGGAAACGTCGACAGACTCGAAACATTGAAACAAGTAGTGGATCCATCTAATGTAATGGGTTTAGCGGGAGGATGGAAATTTTGACGATCGCGATTGAGAAGGTACTAGAGATTGTATTTTATCATAGTCAACGTTTATTCGATCTATTCTTGTTCGTCCACAATAGCCGGTATCGGATAGTTAGCGTGACAGTGTACTAACGATTGCAGAACTCATCCCCAATCGAGAAACCAAATACGAAAACGACGACGTGTGAATCTTCTCCCCCTGAAGGCACCAAGATCAAAGTAGCCAAAGACCATTTTGAGTCGCTTTATGCGTCCGAGCCCTGCAAGACGTGCATCGAAATCATCCCAGGAAGCATCCTATATTTTTAGCCACTCATGCTGCAGTAATTCCTTTGCCCTCTCTCGTTCCACCGGATTCAGTTGTAACATCGCCCGCAAGAAAGAGGCGCATAATGGCAATTCACTCTCATCGATATTATATATCCCAAGGATGGCCTCGATATTTTTTGCACCGTTAGCTCTAAGACGTAGTTCACCTGGTGGATCAATCCTTCAGGCCTTCTATCGCAAATCAATGAATAGATTACTTACCACTTTCAAAGAAATATTCATTGTATTTCGTCCCTCTCCGCACGACAGAGGGATCAAAGTCGCTGTCGACTAAAGGAGCCATGTGCGCAAGATGGTAAGCTTCAGGAGAATATGACTCCCCAGCACGAGGGTTGAATAGCCATCTCCCGGTTAGGAGCTCGAACACCTTTAGTTGAGGTTATCGTTTCCAATTGAACAGCTCGACTTGCGCGGGTATGACCTACCAAACAGCCGAGATTCCATATATCGGCACTTTGGTCCCACCCACAACCAATGATGACTTCAGGGGCGCGAAGAGCAACAGGTTGGATCATGTCTGCGTGAGTCCCATTGAAGAAGGCAGCTGAAAGTTTGGAATGAGTTGTATGGGAGACAACGAGGAGGCGTTGCATTTCACCTGTGCCGAAATCTGTTAGTTTAACTTGGATGTTGGACCCGGGGTTCTTTGCGTCGTCGGGAGTTATAGTTGCAATAAGACGAGATACCACAGGCTCTTGTGAATCAACTGTGTCTGGAACTGACTTCTCTTGCATCAGAGCTTCGGTGACACTCAACGACGAGATGTGAATATTATCCAGCTTGAGGTCTATTCAGGAGTCTTCATCGAAAATCGGTTATAGGCGGAATGAACTCACCAGTATGGATAACTTCGCACTCACTATGCAAAAAATCAAGTGCCAAGAGGCATTGACTTGCAATCTTCTTGACCAGACGTGTCGGAAATCCACCACCACCAAGTTGATCCCTCAAGGACAATAAGGTGCTTCCCGAGCACATCAGTCACAAGACAGAGATGATTGCCGTGGTTGCTAGTAAGATTAAAATGATCGCGCAGGCCAAGAACATGGGAAGAGCCCGGATGGTTTGAACTCGACCCTTGCTGTTGGATTTTCTCCAGGATCTCTCCCTCGCAAGAAACTTTCCCCTGCACCTCCGTTGCATGTGCTGAGAGAATCTTGACAGCCACATACTCATCTGTCCTTAGAAAAACAGGCTCAACCAGAGACGGTTTTAATTAAAACATGGCATACCTACTGTCTTTCGCCAGCCAAACATTGGAATGCCGCCCCCATCCCAGTTTTCTCAGAATCGTGTAACGGGCGTGAAGAGTGGCCCTGGGGGAAGGCGAGTAGTAGCCGCCCCGGTCCTTGGTGGCAAGACTAAGATTTTCTTCGGGCCATGCTTGGGGTTTCGAGTGGATAGATGCCACTAACGTTTTCAGTTGGTTTCGAAAGCGCATCACTGCGCTGGACGAGAAGAGCGGCAGCACAGCCAGACTTATGTAAGCCGATCAGCCTGGTTCTTTCTTTCTTTTCTTTTTTCCGAATAAAACGGTTTGTATTGCATACGCCTTTACTCTAGTATGAGTACATGGCAAAGCCTGTTTGCCTAAGGATACCCTACGTATAGACGTAAAGAGGGGAGACCGGTGTCTTAGACTTGGCGAGATGGCGAGAGCGCCCAGTTTAAGAAACAAGTTGAAATTAAGGGCGTCGTAGAGTGGTCGCGGATGACCGTGTGCATATACTAGTGGCTAGATCAGTAGCGCCACGCATTATGCGGGGGATGTCGATCATAATATGTGTTTGGACTTGTTCATATTCTTCATATTCCATTGCGTGTTAGGCGGGGGATGTTGATCATAATATTCGGACCACGTGTTTGAACTTTGTTCATATTCTTCATATTCCGCTGCGTGTTAGGCGGCGGGAGTAATATTCGAACCACTTGTTTGAACTTTGCTCATATTCTTCATATCCCGCTGCGTGTTAGGCGGCGGCGGATACGGTCGCTCATAATATTCGACGCACGGACCTCCTGAAACCCAGGAACTGACCCCAAAAAAGGAAGATGACATCCAATGCTAGCCATAGTTAAAGGAGGTGCTCATGAAATGCCCCCGCATTCCATCTATTCCTTTCTATCCTCTATCATCATTTCATGACAAAAAAATTTCCACATGTCCACTGAGTGAGCGCTCTTTTGGCGAGGACATAATAGTTTTGATAATATATCAAACTAACCACATCCTTAGTTCAAATCAATCCAGAACGCTTCCAGTTGTCTGTCGTCTATGCAAAAGTGTCATGGAAGAATTAATTCACGCCGTCGAGCCCAGCACTGAAGACGGCCACTCGGAAGATCTTGCCAGATTGCTTGGACGAGTAATATCCGTGTCATCATGCAGCAGCGCATCAGCCACATGCCGTTTTTGCTTATTAGCTCCCATGATCATCGAGTAAGAATATCATTGTCATGAGCAGGACTGTTTATGACATGTCGACTGCAGCATCGCAGATCGTATACAACCCAGATACGATCGCACGTTAGAAGAACGCGTGCTCCTCAATTGGATACGCCAACTCAAAGCTATCCGCGAGGAATCCACGGAAGATCTTCCAAACAGCTGCCGCATTCTAAAAGAGCAGCTGGAGGTGAGGATACGCCAAGCCTACAATCGGCATGACCTAACATTAACCTACTAGTTAATCGTGGATGTTCGAGGGAATCGACCAACAAACTCACCGTCCTCCCAGAGCGCAGGCATGCTTGACGGTGCTCACGATCTGAGGATCGAGGGGGGAAATATCACTAATGTTGCCGGTTCTTCCAACTTGCTCGTTTTCATAAAGCAGGAGTCGGATATAAGCATGCGTAACGCGTTGATCGTGTTGTTTTTAGCATTTCTTGTCTTTAGTCTGTTATGATGAGAGCTGTATTTGTGTTCGTGAGATGAAGATAACATTGCATCACGTCGCGATGGTCACGCTCGTTACATCTCTCCCACAGTTCGAGGACCGATGCTCGCGTTGCTTTGTGCACGTTATTGTAAAAAAAATTATATCGCGCGAAATATTGTCATTGCGTCCCATGACTAGCTCAATTGAATGTTGTTACGGTGCGTTTACCTTTTCAATTCCATGACTTGGCTCATTTCTGGAGCAGCGCCGTAAAATACCTCATAAGTTGAATCTTAATCCTTCAAAATTAAGCAGTGCAGATTCCCTAGACCCATTGACTAAGAAATCTCGGTTCGCGAACTTACATGAAGTGACTCAAATATACTATGCGCACAAGTTGATGCCGTTCCCAGTTGTAGTTGACGTATGGCGGGTGAGTATGCGAATCCATCTTCCTAATTTCGGCTGATGAATATCACCGAACCCGGTCAGGTTATACCCAAGAAGAATCAGCTCAAAATACCTGTTGAAGGAGAGTTGGTCCGGCGTAGAGGGGCTGTATGGACTAGATATAGACGCAGAAGCGACCAGGATGTTGAGGGAGTTACTGGTTATAAATGGTATGTATCACGCTTGTTCAACAAGTGTTGCGGCTGAAATTCTTTCTTTCATAGGTTCTAACTGCAAAATCGAACACTAGCCCTTCGATGTTAAAGTACAAGTAATGCATTTCTAAACGACACCAATGTGACTCGGACAATTGGCTTATCGGTTGGCTGCAAACTCGTATTTGGCCACACTGGCGTCCGCGCCTCGCCTGCCCTTTGGGCAGAGAGGGGACCTGCGGCCAGGGGTACAGTATAACAAAATGGCCTTGCGGTGGACACCGTCACGGCGTTTGAAATGTCGTAACCGTCACAGAACTTTCGGATTCATTTCACAATTATTTTATTACGATGGTCCGAAACCTGAAGATGCGTTCAAAGATGTTTACGAAGCAACTACCGCCGTGATCTCATTCAAAGCACTGGGAGCAACATTACTCAAACGTGAGTCGAATGTGACGCGTGCACGTAGTAACATACTGAACGATTGACGTATCTAGTCTTAGAGATGCCTTCAGCACAATCCCTTTATTGCGAAACTCCCCGGCAGTCCTGGAAGCAACCGAGAAAGAATTAGTTTTAAAATGGGCACAATTTCTGTGACCTTGCTCTCACTTCACAACAGCGCGCGTGTAATGAACTGTCAGCTGTCTTCATGTCATACAACCATCGAGCCATTCCTGCCCAGCATTCTCCATCACAGCGAAGAACCGACTGCATATCCGGGATTATATCTACTACGCGTGGGCTGCGGAGCGTCAAGATAAGGTCACGTTCAAGGGCCTCAGAGACGCAACGCATTCGCGACGTCATATTGCTGTATACCCTTTTTGATACGCCACTGGAAATGTATGGGGATAACGTCGGCAAGCTGCAGGAACTTGAACTGAAGAAACGGATTGACCCTTTGAATTCTCGAACGTGATGGGATTGGCTAGAGGGTTTAAGTTCGCATCGTCGGAATTTGAGGAGGCTTAGGATTTCATGGAAGATATGGCTTTTGTATTGTAGCGAACTTCTGTTCCCGCAGCAGATTTCGACAAAGGGGGCAATGTAGCATAAACAGAGACAAATAGATGTATTTTTATCACTTCTACGCAACACACTCTTTACAGTTGACACACCGCACACGCTGATCATGGAAGATAGTCGTTATCTGAATCTCGAAAAAGTTCATAACATTCAGGCTAACTAGTGTCGGCAAGCCACCAAATGCGATCTCGCTTGTCCGGTATCACTAGTCATCCAACCGTGCCATGCACTGCCTCTATCTCGCTATGGGGTAAGTACCATGCTGTGGATGTTAAAACGTACTCAATCCAACGCCATATAGGCAAAATATTTGCGCTGCTTTGATAGCTCTAACATGTAACAGCCTGCATGCACCATCAATCTCGGCGGGTCTGAGAAGGATGTCAGTGCCATCTATATCATCACGTACAATGGCACTCAATTTGCATTTCTTTGGGGTGGGCTATACGAGCGTTGTGAGGGAAGACGGGTACAGAGGTGAGTATCGAGTACCAAGTTATTTACTTGATGATAACGGAAAGCGATTCTATACGATAAGACACTGGTGGAGATGAACTAGCCTGCGCAAGTGGGAGAATGACCGTAATCGCAGAATTTCAGCCTTTCGAACCGGTCGCAGACATAGCCAATGTTCATTTTCCTGACGTTTGATGGCCGATGGGTTAACGTTATGCTTTCACATTCGCGTCTAATCATGGGAAGGTTTAGGCATGCACTAAATAACCGCCCATATGTTTATTCCCATCTCGTAGTATTATCACAAGTCTTTTATTATGATAACTCCTTTCCCCATCTCAGGGTACCAGGCTTGGTTGAATTCGCTCATCCGACCCTACCAATTGGCAATAATTCCACCATCGACTATGGTATGACGCTTCTACTTTGATTGAATGTTCTGCTTCTAATCGTCCCGATTTAACTGCGCAGTCCACGGTAGTGCCCTATTACTGGAATACATTCTTCGTACTGGATCTCGTCAGCGATTTACACCGCCGTGCTCTGATTTATCTTCCCCTATTTCGTACGGTCCGGGTCCTACTTACCGCAAAATCTATCTTCCTCTTGACAACTCACTTGTATCTATCTCGAAGGGATAATGATTATTGCATCACATTGCCACCATGCGATGGGTTAAGATGCCCTAACACCGCTTTCCTAACTCGAGCGCTGTGTATGGACAAGACTCCGGAGTCACTCTTCCTTTCACACTACGAAGGGGTTTCAGGGATTCATACAGAGCCAGGAGCTAGAAGGCCTGGGATTGATGGAAGACACTGATTGTAATCGCTTCAATCAACATAATGATTAATCTGGGATGGTCCAGCGCTAGGACATAATATAATCCGACAAGGGCGCGCTGTTCACTAGCACTGCCCGAATCTCTTGATGGTCGCCGTCGGTGAGAGTCCGAGTCAACGGAGCAATCAACGATTCAATTGATTTACACAACTAGGAACTCTAAAATCAAGTCCAAACTATCGAACTCACCGTCGTTGGTTTTATAGGAGCTCAAAGACTCGAAAAGGCTTGACGGAGTATGATAACCACCGACGCATCTGCATCAATGAATGATAGACGGGAACTTGACGGGGCCGCAATAAGCGAAGAACATGTTGACACATGCTGCCCCATTAGACTCAGAGTAATACGTAATCAGACTCAGGATATGATTGATGCCCCTTGCTAATAATACCGCCGGTGAGCCTCCTGTCATGTGGCGTCCATTCTCTACTCACGATCTGTAGTTTTAGGTACTACACTCGCAGGCATATGGGACAACGGTGTGATCCGTACAACGATGTGTCCGCCACGATTCCATTCCTGGTATGACTAAATGTCTTTTCTGAATTTATCCCCTTCTTATCGGGAACGTAGAATCTAGTTACGACTCGTGTCATTTATCATGACAACATATTTTCTACATCGGGCTATACACGTTGTCTGCGTGTGTTTGCCGAGCGCAACAGGCTTATAAAGGGCGGAACGCCCATGTTGTCAGACCATTTGTAGACATGAGGGGCCTCCTTCGTAGTCTCCCGAAAGCCAGCTTAATCCTGGGTTTTGCCTCACTCTTATACCATAAAGTCGTTCCTATAATATACCCGGAAGCTAATGTTTCTTCGCGCGCATGTAATGCCATCGCATCAGCAATATCGGCTCAAAGCAATGTATTCCACCCAGGTAAGCCCAAATATGGTGAAGAGTTTGATCACCATTTGACAGATTTGAAGGCACGGAGATTTATGAAAAGGATATTTATCACTGGGCGTCATCAAGTACCCAGAAATCTATATGTACGGTAGAACCAGGAACTGTGGAGGATGTCGGCAAAATCGTGCGCTTTACCTCTTCCATCTCTGAAATTATCTGATCCCTCTATACCAGCTGCAAATCGTAGGGCCAGATGCGCGTTCCATTCGGCGTACGATTGTATTCCTATATCGTTTGACAGAATGTTTACGTGGTCCGTAACAGGTCAAGAGCGGTGGTCATACCTCGAATCTTAACTTCTCCTCAACCGAGGGTGTATTAATCGCTTTGTATCGATTCAACGAAGTCAAATATGATCCTGTATCCCAGACAGCGGCCATTGGGACGGGGTTAATATTTGATGACGTATATGCGGCCTTGGCACCACATAATGTTAGTGTGTTGGGAGCGCGAGTGACGGGAATTGGCGTGGGTGGCTTTGTTCTAGGTGGTGGTGAGTAGATTGCATCTTTCAACACGAGGATACATGACATGGTGTTAGGATATTCGTGGAAAACCAACCAATATGGACTGGCTATTGACACGATCACGGCGTATGAGCTAGTGAAACCGGACGGGAATGTAGTAACAGTGACAGAGGCTTCTGATCCCGAGCTCTTCTTTGGTCTCAAGGTCGTTCTTTTTTATGGTCATTTTTCTTTGAGCTTACTCAGATCGCTGAACAGGGTGGTTTCAATAACTTCGTAAGAGTCATGATACACGAAAAGGAATGATCGTAACTTCTCAAAGGGAGTCGTGACACGCGTGATAATGAGAACTTATCCACAGACGCAGGTTGGGTATGTAGTCTTCAGTTGCATTGGGCCAGCGCACTGACTGATTCTCGACCAGGGAGGCCTAATTACGTACACGAAAAGTTCAATTCCTGCGGTTTCAGCGGCAGTTATCAAGTTCAGCGAGACTAATACCGATCCAAAAGCAAATATTATCTCTGGATATGACTGTGTCTTGACTGAGGTATCATCCATATTATCTCTCGCTTTCGATCAAATCATCATAGCTCTTTCAGCCTGTCGTCACCCAGTTCCTCTTCTATGACGATCCAGTACCGCCTCCAGGGCTATTTGACGACTTCCTAAATACACCTGCACTGATAAGTGACCTTGGCACGAGAAGCCTCTACGAGTATCTTCGACTCAGTTCTAGCAATGTGTCGGCCGACGTCAAGTAGGAATATTATTTTCGCTTCCACGAACGTGTTTAATGACTATGACCAGCCTCGCCGGTGTTTTCCACACCGTTCCACTGCTCAAATATTCAGCGGTGGTCATGGACACTATATACGAAGAGCTTACCGTAAGTATTGCGAACATGTTGCTTGGCTCTAACCTGATAAATTGCACCCCGATAGGGCTTTTGCGACGCTCTCGTTCTAGACAGCGCGCCGTTTGTTTCATATGATATTGAACCATTCCTTCCCTCCATTCTCAGCCACAATACGGAGCCGACTGCGTATCCACCTTCACGGGCTACAGTCTATATGCCTTTGAATATCTACTTCGCATGGGCAATCGATGCTTTCGACACCGAAATTTTCGACGCTATCAAACAGAGTGCAACACGCATCCGCAACGCAGCGCTTGCGGAAGGTCAGAACATAACTAATGCCCCGTTATATCCCAACTATGCTATCTTTGATACCCCCTTGGATAAAATATATGGAAGTAACGTCGACAGACTCAAGGCCTTGAAGCGAAAGATAGACCCATCTAATGTGATGGGACTCGCAGGGGGGTTCAAGTTCTGACCGGGAAGGGGCTGGATGCTTTGAAGCTAGTTGTACATACGTGTTTTATTATGTAAAAAATGTCATAATGGGAAGAACTTCCTACGCAAACTATGAACCTCCTGTTCGATAGTATGCAACAATTTTGGTCCTGGTTGCGTGAACAAGGCACTAGCTCTATTGTCTACGTGCAATCATATTGAGTTAGGATGACAACAAAGTAAAATGGTATATATCGTGAAAAGATTGTTATAAACCTATCCGCAAGTTGAAGGTATGTATCAAGAGGGTACCGTCGCATGTCCGTCATCATGTTGGAAGTCCGTGAGCCGCTAGCAAAATGTCATAAAGGATTGTATTGGTCGGTTTAAGGGTAACAGTTGGTCAAAAATCAAGTTCCTATATTCGAATGTTAGCTGATCGCTTGGGGAATAGCTGTGCCCCTACCTTCGGCTTGAGCGAGCCTGGCCTCAAGCTCCGCGATGCGACGCTCCATTTCTATCTTCTGCTTCTTCTCCTCTTCAATGCGTTTCTCCAATTGCTCTGCGCGTTTCCTCTCCGCCTCTGCCTGCTGCTTAGCCTCTATAGCATATTTGTTGTTCGGATTGTGAATCATCGCATCAATCTGCCAAAATACGCGCGTTGAGTTAGGTATGATGGTTTCGGGACCAATAAACATACCCTCTGTTGAAAATTGTCTCGCATTCTTTGATACTTTCTGTCCAGTTCGGGAAACTCGACTTCTTTGTAGACCTTTCCTCCCTTAATCCCTAGCCAGGACCATCTACCTTGCAGATCCCTCGTTGCAAGGTCCGGACGATCGCAGAGGAAATTTATCTTGAGTATTTCCGAAGTGATGTAGCAGAACCAATAACAGTTGGTCGCCGTCAAGTTATATACCCTGGAGTAATCGCTGACTGTATGAGCAAGGACAATGAGGTCGACGAGAGTGGGAAGCTTATGGTTTTCGTCGCTTTTAAACACGATGTGCTCGACTGGGACTTGCTTAACATTGAAATTGGAGGGTTTGATAACGGAGATCTGGTCTAGAGCCCTTTTTTGGAACTTTTCCTGGTCCTTCTCCTTTGCACTGTCCTCGTTCGCTGGGGTGGCGTCGACAGGGGGGGTATTTCCTCTGAGCGAGCCTCGAACGATGTTTTGGCCTATTGACTTGATTACGGAGTCCCAGGATCGACGCTCGATGCGGAGGAGGATCGTATTTTGATAGTCGTCGGAGAGTGTGGCGACGAGGTATTCGTGCCTGACATTGGTCTTCTTGTCTTTGTAAGTACGTATTGCGACCACTTGCCAACGACGTTGAGAGAGGTGCTGCGTCTCTGGCTCGGCGTACAGCATTCTCAAACGATCAACGTAGCTGTCGACGAATCGATATCCATGCCTTATAGGCAGGAACTCTTCAGCGTTCTCGGGGGTGTTGTATGGCGCCTTCATGGTTCGGAAGTAGCTGAACACGGTCTTGATAATAGAGCGAAGGCGGACAGAAAGCGGCACTTTATATGATATTCGTAGGATAGGTTTGCTGATATTTGCAGACTCTTCCTGTGGCGCGTCCGAGCCGCTGGCTTGCGGCTGTTGCTCTGTCATGATTTCATTATTCATGCAGTTGTCTTCCCCGAAACAGCGAAACGGAAGGAAGCAATACGGCGAACAACACGGCGGTTGTTGTGGAACAAAGGCTGCATGAGAACATTCAGTTCGCGCGACCATATTAGGACTCGATACAGACCTCTCCACGTTTGTTGAACGTGTAAGGCGAAATAAATCACGTCACCGGCAACTTTTTCCCGTTCAGGAGCTTTGGCACAACCAAACGCAGTTACGGCTTCAGATAAGGCGCCCACGAATCGGTTGGCCTGGGATAGCCTTCGTTGTTTCCAAGGGAAGGTCCAAAAAACCAGTTGTGGGACAAGGTTTGGGCGGTTTGGACAATTGTCGCGGAGTTCATTTGTGTGATGTACCTGAGAACACTAGCACAAAATAAGCACCCACACCTACCTTACTTGGTAAGACGCTGATTCCCATCTATTCCGCATCCAAATCGGGCAGGTCCGTGTGTTGGCCGACATCGTGAACTGAGGTTGAAGGGCCAAATATCAGACACCGCCTCGCGTGTATGACATCCGTTAACTGCGTGTGCTACAGCGCGATGGGTGCCAACGATTTAAGTGTTGATTTATTTATCTGTATAGGTCCATGTACGTTGAGGTTAACATTCTTCAAAACCGTTGGTATTGCCAGGATTATGGCCGAACAACAGCTTGATAAACCAGACAGACAATTGCTTAGTTGTAACGACACGGTGTCGACAGATGTAGCCGCAAAGCGTTGTTGACAGATTTGTTTATCCAGGTGGGCATGATGCCTTGTTCATGTTCCCTAAATTAATGTCGCTAGGACGCATCTGAATCACGCATCCCTGTCATGGTCGAACAAAAAGCACCCGAACTGGATGAGATCTGGTGCGAGGGGTGTTGTTGCTCTTCCGAAAAATCAGGGACGGGATGCGTAACAATGCACGATCCACAATCGTCAATGAAAGGCGCTAGACGTTCGGCGCAAAATGCAAAATTCTATTGAAGTATCCAGGCCGACGGCACGGAGGCATCTATATTGGGAAAGTTTGATACTTCCTGATCATTTGACCCGTACCATGATGATCTCCGTCTGTCACAAGATACGTCTTCGTTCCGCTCAATTTTGCAACCTTGCCCTGAAGCAAATGCCGAACAACAAAATCCACCGCAGCAGAACTTCCTGCTCCACATGAATCAGCGTTTTGCACCCCGTTTTTATACTCTTACGTTACAGTTTCCTTTTCTTCACACAGCCCTTTGGCTTCGCACTTGCCTGAAGTAAAAAACTCGTCGTGGGCGTATTACTGTTTCCCCTGCAGAATGTCAGAGTCGGGCGACAAAATCAGCGTCAGAGGACATGAAAAGGCTGCGCCAAACTTTCCCTAGGAATAGCTTCCGTCGTGGCTTGAGATCCATCCTCGCGTCCTTATCGAGTTAAATCCAACTTGTTTCCGGCAGTGAGACAAGCATAAATTTTATGAATCAAGCGGGGCAATGCCATGACAAGGGCATAGAAAAACACAATTCAATATTTTTTGTTCAAGCACTGCATGCCTGGGTGGTACACGTTTCCGACCCTTTACGACCTGCGATAAGTCTGGAAGAAAGGCGTGGCGTTGACAACCCGGCTGGATAACATGATCATTATTGGGGACGACATTAGCATGAGAAACTTTCGTTTTCTCCGTTTAACGTTTTCCTGCCAACCCAGCGCTAACATCCAAATATGGGTCTTTTTTGTGTCCTGTGTCCACGATCGATGGCTCTTGGGACTGGTTGCACTTCCATCGCTACCTCACTTCCACCCCGTCCTTCGAGCCCCTCCTCTGTCAACTTCATTCTTCTCCGAGGTTATTTAATTTTACGCAGCACCTTCGTTCTCTCGGTCTAATGCTTGGATTTTAGGGTATTATCTTGCTTTCCCGGCTGGGGCCTTATCTGCATCAAGAAAAAAAATCCTTCCCGGTGTTCTCGCCGCATGAGGCAGTCAAGCTCATCGACCATTACCTAGTCGAATATGCCCAAAACTCGCAGAAAGCGAAACTAGGTTCGTTCGTATTTCAATCTTAACATCTGTCGTTTGATGGTTGCCCAGTTGCGCAGCCACTTTTCTGGACGACTACGAACTCCATTGTCGTTGAAAGGCCATGGTGCCCACTCCCAGTGCCATCAACGTATATTTGCATCTATTTGTCCATGACGAAAACTTGACTCGGATGCGAGTAGAGAAGGGACAAACGCCCGTTCCGCCGCAGATACAATGCCAAAGACGTCGGATACAGAACGGGAAGGGGCCTGGGATCACTAAAATCAGTATTTAAAAGAAGCTGGGGACTTGGTCAGCGAAGAAAACAACTTTGAAGCGGTGGAAAACGAAAATGTGTTGGTTACTCGAAATTCAAGCGTTTGGCTCCTAAATGGTTTTTGATACGCCTACTCGACGCATGTGATGCTAAATTGTATCTAGATGCATCGCTGCGGGAGGAGGACCATGAATATTGAATATTGAATGATCGATGAAAAAGAAGTCAAATTGAGTCGCCGACCGGCGACTTCGCAACGCTCAAAACGTTTCCAAGTCGTCGCAGGACAAGTCTTCTCTTGTTTCCTATCTCAACCTACCGACAACTTCATTCATAAAAAAACGTTTGTTGGTGTGGTAAATTATTACATGTCGTTTTTCACTTTTTTCACTGCTAACGGTGAATTTGGATTCAGATTAGATGGGTTTTAAAATCCACGGCCAGAAGGGTGGCGGTACCGGGAACCACTGCTTCGAACTGTTATTTCCGCCACTCAGTACAGCTTCACTGAAAGATGGACAATAACGCAGCAGAGCAATCCACGTACCAGGCACCGATCCACTTATGATTAGTGTGTGGGGCGGAAGCCAAGTCTTGACGCGGATCTGGCTTACGAAAATTCTCCACTCAATATCACGCTGTACCGTTCCCGGGGACTTGGGCTACAGAGCAAATCCAGCCTACTCTGCGTTCGAGTCAAGTTTTACGCGCGAAACTTGATGTCATCAAAGCGTCACACTTACAAACTCAACATAAGCTTGTTGGTTTTCGCGTACTTGAATCCACCTTCGCACTACCATCCAACAAACTGGGGAACCATTTGCAATCGAGAGTGCCAGGCGCCTGTGTAGTTCTGGATCTTATTCGGCTTCGTTCATCAGTTCTGTCTCGATCTCCTTGGCAAGGACGTATTTCTGCAATGGAAAGAAAGTGGATACGCAGGATTGATGGTGGTCTGCTATGGACATCATACAAACAGTTGAAGCCGCCTGCTAAACACATAACGTCGAGCGGATCGATCGTCTCCCTCAACGACTTCAGTCTACCCACATTATCGCCATACATATCCCCCAGAGGTGTACCAAAAATGGCATAATTTGGATATAACGGGACGTTGGCGATGTCTTGACCCTCGGCGATAGCGGCATCCCGAATGCAGTCTGCACTCTGTCGTATGGTACTGTACATCTCGCCCTCCAGCAACGCTAACGTTATGGGGAGCTAGCGCCGCATAAACGTCATCAAAGTTGAGGCCGGTACCCATCATAACAGTTTGGGTTTCTGGGTCATACTTGACTTCGCTAAACCGGTACATTGCAATCTGCACGGCCTGCGAAGAAGAGAATCCGGGGTTTAATGGGTGTCCTCCGCTCTTGACCTGTATAGCAAGTATTCAATTGTGGATGACAACTAGTAATCTTGCTTACGCTGAACGGGGTCCGGGTTGCACTAGGATTTGGAGCTAGAAGCTTGGTAAGTATGCTTGACATTACGACGATCGATGCCTCTTACGATATTACCGACATCCTTAACACTTCCAGGTCAATCGTGCATGTAGATTGCTGCGTGCTTGAGTTAGCGAAATGGTACACGTCCTTCGCATAAAGGGTAATGGGCAATGCCTTAAAAACAGCATCGCGTCACCCCTCGGAATAGACTTGGTACATTATGCAATGCTCACTGGGATAATACACAATACTTTTGGATGAAATGGTGGTTGATATGGTATTGCATATCTCTTGGTAGTTGACGGCAATGCCGCATGTGACGGAGACTAGAGCCACTGACGCCAACAACGATGCACGCATTTTTGGAACCCCTCTGGTGGACCAGGTTCCGTCACATCGCCTTTATTCACGACCGTGGTGTCAGGGCTGCGTGCGTCCGCGCTCATGCGGGGAGATGAGCCTCCGACCGGGTTTGGCGGCAGGTGGGACTTTGGGATTGGTCATTGTGGATGACACACAACTGGTGAACGCCAGTTGAGTGATGGCAAAATAGAAACATGATGCATATCACAATGCTGCTAATCCCTGAAGTGGAAAAGTTCTGAACGTTTGAACTGCCACAACATTGATAAGGATCTCGGAAATATGTAACGGTTGGCATGCAAGAAAGCAATTTCGAACATTCCTTCCTAAGACTCGATCACCTAGAATCCACATGTTATTTACAAAATACCCGTTCAAAAATTGACCTAATTTCTACTCAAATTGGTTAACTGTTGCGCGGTCACCACCACCTAGATCTGTACAGTTTACCACGGAATCAACATTCTCAAGCCGAATCTTCCAATCAATGACCTCGTCTCATCGTCAATCATTCGCATCAATACCGAATCGCCATTGCAATGCCGCGTAACAATACTTTTAGCAGTGTTGTATGCTGCCAGCGCATTTCGCTTCTGCCGCATGTGAGCAAACACTCGGCCACGGGAGATATAACAATCTGCAACCTCAGCATGATTCCCAATCCGCTCAAAAGTGGCGCGGGCTTCACCGTTATACTGAAGAGCTTGGTCATAATTATGTCTCCGAATTTCGAGCTCAACCAAATGATCGAGTGTGTAGCCAATCTGACCGTGATTATTCAACTCATCGAACTCGCGATAAGCAAGAAGCAGAGATTTCTCCGCTTCATCGTTGCGTCCCCAGCCGTACTGTGCAATGCCCATTTGATACGTGCACATCGCAGCTCGATTGCGAGCGCCATATTTCACGTAAGCTTCACGCGCCATATTTAGTAGCGATACTGCGTAAGGCGGGTTCTCGAGCCTCAAGGTCCACGCGATATGGTATGAAACGATAATGGCACTAGGTTCATGTCCTCCACACGATTCCTTGGCGTGGTCAAGGAGTCGAAGAGCCTCTTTGACATCTCCGGCCCTCACCGATAATGAAGCTAGGCCCTGTAAGCTGCGTGAAACTCCGGGTTTGTTGTCCACCTTCTCAAAGTACTCGCGTGCCGTCGTGAACGATTCAAAAGATTCTGCATGTCGCCCTAGCAGGCGATTGACGTGGCCATGGAACCAATAACAATCTCCGAGCAGTGCAAATTGGTCGGTTTTTTTCCAGACACTCTCCGCTTTTTCCATTGCCTCAGATACCTCGATGTACTTGTCTAGGCGGTATAATAGCCTCCCATGGCTGAACCAACAATGGGGAAGCAAGGTACCATCGGTATCAAGAGAGGGATTAACCTCGATGACCTCAAGAGCTTTGGTAGTTACATCGATGTTCGGAACGTCCTGATATAGAAAATTGGCGTAACCGACGACAGCTTTTAGGGCGGCTGCGCTAGGCTCGTTCTTCAACGCATCCAGCAAGACGGCCTGTGTATTCTCTTCTTCCAAGGCTAGTACTTTGGATGCCTTCTTAAAGGTTTCAGTTCCCAATTCGTGGCCTGCATCTTCGCAAAGCTGAAAATAATATTCGCGCAAGGCGCGTGTATGGCGAGTATCAATGGAATGATACCGGAAGAGATACGAGCGAGTGAGAGCCTGGACGAGTATGAAGCCGTCGGCCTCCCGGTTTGCATGCCCGCTCTCTAGGATTGTTCTCAGAACGTCAAAGACGTTCTGTATCAGCGGAGCTATTCTTGGCAGGTTGTCGTATCGCACTCCTTTCGGCAAGCGCGCAAGGATGCTCAGAAGAGTAAGAGCATCTGGACTGTTGACGAATCTATGGCTCGTCAACGAGATCCGCACGACGTCATCAATTCGCCCCAGTCTTTTGTCTTGGCCCGACTCCAGTTGGGTGAGGAGTTCGGCGGGCTTAAACTGCAGCTGTCGCTGACGTGCAACGATAGAAATGGAGAAAGGAAGGCATCCCAGAGCTTGAACCAGTTCCTTGACTTCCTCGTCCTTGTCTTCATCGTGGCCGCTAATAGCTCTAAACATCGCCATCGCTGCATCGACCGACAAAGGTTCCACGAGGAAATGCAACCATGCCACGCCTTCTGGTAACGGAAGGTCCCGAGTCGTCAAGAGTATGCAGACATTGGCAGATCGGCATTGACCTAATTTCCCCAAAGCATCCGTCAGTTTCTCGATCTCATCCTCGCTTCCTGGCATCTGGAAATCGTCGAAGACGATGAGCAAGGATGAGGGGTGAACTTCAAGGTATTCAATAATATCAGTCAATGGACAATTCGTCCTCTTCTTGAGAGATAGAGAAGTCGCCAAGGCATGTATCAAAGCCTCGACATTGGGTGCTGATTGACAACGCACCCAATGTCGCGAGCGGCCGAACGCCCGGGCTACCTCTACTCGATTGACGAGCATGCGGGCAATGGAAGATTTTCCTGTCCCAATCGCTCCGTAGAGTGCCATGTGTTTGCTTTGGCGAGCGTCCTTTGTTAGGTTCCCGATCAAGTCATTGAGTATCTTGTCTCGACCGAAGAAGTATTCAGGAGCAGCTGGTAAACCTTGAAGGGGCGACGCGATTCTGAAGTCCTGCAATCAGAACGTTATTGCAAATTTGAGGGGTCAAACGTACCTGGTACGGCCATATTTCCAATACGATATCGAGAAAAGCCGGGTCATGAAGGCCAGACAATCTGCCACCAACCGGACTATATATTTCCAAATCTTGCGCTGCTCGTGATTGTGGGTAACTGCACTTTCGTCCGTTTGTTGCACAAATTCGTCATCTTCCAACATTTCTGCAAGCGTCTTATCGTCGACACTGTCATCATCACGTAAACCGTCGTCTACAAGAATGACAATCAGGTGCGAATGCCTTCGCCGAGGTCGAGTAGATACATGAACTTACCTTTTATCTCTTCACTAGATTTTGCCGCCACGATTTTGTTGATGGCGGTTCCCATCTTCATCAGTTCCGTCCGCACTGCTAGATTTGTCTCGAGCTGTCAACCGTTTGTTAAATTAATTATAAGTGAATTGATATGGATCACCGTACTGCGAGGTTGAATCGTATGTCTTCTAGATCGGTCTGACACTTTGAGAGGAATCGTTGATATTCAAAGGGTCGAAGGAACTCCTTCGATGAGTCCTTCAAACGACTCCATGTATTCAACTCCTTTTCGATGGCAAGTAAAGATCTGAGGGAGTCAGGTTGTGATTTATCCTGCGTGAATCCTTCGTACCTTTCCGCGTTCGCTAATGTTTGCTTTACTTCCGGGGATGGACTCTCAACGTGTTCTGCAATGGAAGCCCTAGACGCGAGCTGTATCAATTTCTTGGTTCGAATTTGAAGTTCTTGGCATATCCTTCGGTTCTCCGTAACAGCCTACGACATCTAAACAAAAAGTCGACGAAATTGCACACATACACACCTCTGAACGTTCGAGGGCATTCGTGACCACGTGGGATACCGGATTGACAAAGGGCAATGGTATGAATCCCCCAACTGCGTCCAATACGGAAGTAAATCCTCGGATCGAGAATCCCCTTGGCTCTGATTTGTTGAGAGATTTATCTTGTCCCTGCGAACGTTTGAATGCTCCAGGCATTGGAAACTGATGTGGGAGAACGAGGCTAAGCAAGTCAGCATGCTTCCACAGCTAATCGGATATATATGTGATTACGGCAGCATCAGCCAGCTTCGCAGAGGATAAGGTTAGCGCTTCGGAAAGTAACGGCTGTGCAGATACCGACGGGGAACTTTCCTGGAGTCATGAAAACGCAACTACACAGATTCCTTCCTGTATCTTCTGCAGATGTAATTAACAGAGGAAAGGAGATTAGAATTAGTGCACTTGCGTTTCGAACCTGTCAGAATTAAATGCTTTTCACGGATTGGCGCCAGGTATACTGTTCGAACTTTAAATTCATTAACATTACCGCAACTTCCCGACGTTATAACTGACGTTCCCACTATCAGTTCGCTGCGTGTAAGAGGATCCGATTACTAAGCCAACCACCACAACCGTGACGCGTGACTCCGTATGGGTATCCTATTTTGGAAAGCCTCGGCTTACTTAGCCTTTTAAGGGCGACCGTGACGATACTGCTGAAGCCAATGCTGGTTGGCAATTTCAAGATCTTTCGCGTATAGCGCTCCTATCTGTCCGAACCACAACTGCAATAATCCCTGCACTTTACTCGCGCTACCTCTTGATCTGCGTGAACAAATTCTTCTGCGACTGGACGCACAGGACATCAGAACATGCGCCCTATTAAGAATTCAACGTTTTTGTACGCTCTTCGATTGTTCTACAGTACTTCATCGCTTGTCACGCAGCAGGCGTTACAGTCGTAGACAACCCGCGTTGCCAACTCTCGTTTGCCGAGGGCTACGAGGCTCTATTGAAGTGAGAAAAGGCATGGTACAGATTTCAGCCAGTCTTTACAAAGGTGTCGAATGAGCCACGTCTTGGCATACACAAGTTGACCGCAGGTGTCTATTTTCTTGGTGACAGCAATCGCCGGGACCTGCGCTACTGCACTCGTCCATCCGCGCCCGACGAAGTTCCCCAGTGGGCCACAATCCAGTGACGGCTGATTATTTGCGATCTTTTGGCGATCCAAACAAAATAAGGGAGCAACGAAGCAAGAAGGCTAATAAGTCAGATAGTTACGATATACCATGTCCCTCGATACCTTGTACGCCAGGATCCGGTCGGCGTAAATGAACAAACTGTCAAGCGTACCACATCTGTCCAACCAGACTGTACCTTACAAATCCATTCGTTTGCGTAATTCACGACGATCGCGCGACATTGCTAAAAGAACAGTTGTCATTGAGTGCATAACATCTATGTAATTAAGATTGGTCGAATAATATAAATAGGTATGACCAATAGACCAGTAAATGCGAGATTCAAAGTCAATCACGTCGCCTAATGCCAAGTCTGCAAGAGACCAGCTTCCTTAAAAATCCCTCCCATATTTCGACCTAAGCGTGACAGGTTAGGCACAAACTCCTCAGTTCCCGGGGGACACTAACCTGTTCATCAGGTCGCTCAAGAACAAAGCTATATCGGCGGAAAAGCGATGCAGCAACAATGCGCATCTCCATCATGGCCAGATTACGACCTACACAAGCCCTGCATCCAACGATCAGACAAATGGACGCAGCTTAGCGAACAAGATGCCTGCTCACCTTGGACCGACAGAAAATGTGTTGAGCGTCTTCTGCATAAGACTCTGGTCGCGCTCGAACCATCGTTCGGGTCGGAAAACTTCGACATCTTCGCCCCAGACATTGACATCGCGATGGATGGTGTAGCTGGGCACGCTAAGAATGGTACCTTCGGCGAAGTGTTGACCCGACACCGTCAAGCCGCCTTTTGGAGCGACGCGGGGAAGGCCAATACCAGAAGTGGTGTGGACACGGAGAGCTTCGTTGACGCAAGCGTCGAGATAAGGAAGGAGTTTGACCTGATCAGCGGGTGCGACAACATCGTCTTCCGCTCCAAGGTGTTCATCCAGTTCCTTTTGAAGTTTCGCCTGGACGCGCGGATTGCTGGCAATATGATAGATAATAGCGGTAATTGAGCTAGGGTTGCGTAAGTATAGGTGTAGTATACTATTACTGTTTGAACTTACTTTGCACTACTATCCGAGCCGGCAATTAGGAAAGTTTGAGCTTCGGCTGTGAGTTCTTCCGCGCCCAAAGGCTTGCCTTCGTCGTCACGACCGTTTTGCAGTTTGCTGAGCAAATCATTACGATCGGTGGGGTTTGCCAATCGTTTCGCAACAGCCATAATTGATATTCCAGCCAAGTACCGAACACAGTCGGTTCCAAATCGGTATCCAGGAAGTTTGCTGACGACCGGCCTCCAAGAGGGAGGCAGCACACCTATACACATCGAAAAGTCACCACGGCCATTCAAGATCTCAACAGCGGGAATGCCGATGACGTCCGAATTTATTTCCTGTTTGCCGTAGGAATTCATCAGGGCTTGTTGGCTGCCATGATGTTTTGGGGCCATAGCGACATCTTTACCGGATTCTAACATTCCGAATGGAGCTCCAAATGAGAGGTCTCCGATGATGTCAAACGCCAGATAGTTCACCCCTATGACGGCTCTTGTATCAGTTTCGTAAACCATGCGTCGTGAAACCAGTGCTTACACGGCAAGACATTGAGATAGAGTCGTCCATCTCTACCCTCCCATCCACCTTCTCCATCGTTTCCGGACATGCCTTTGAGAGCGAGGTCGTGGAACTGATCCCATCGCTTGATGAGCTGAAGAACATGACGCTTGAGGTGGGGCTCAAACTCGAGAACATTCTTCTGGGAGAAAATGTGCGAGATAATCTTGCGTTTACGTGTATGCTCGGGGCGATCACGCGTGTTGAACACGCCGCGTCTTATAGAGACGAAGGCATCATAAAAGTCGGATTTTAAAGCACCGTTTCCGTGACCGTAGATGGAGTTCAGGGCCTCCGGGTCGGCGACGGAGATGTGGTTCGGAGCAATGCGAACGATGGGGCCTGTTCCGCGACCAAGTTAGCGAGCTAGATAACGCATCGAAAAGGGATACACACCGTATTTTTGGTGGGCTTTGTGGACGCTGTCAGAGCGGTGTCCCATCTTGCTAACATAGCCCAACCAGAGATGCGAAAACTTTGCGAAGAAGGGGCCCGGATGGCCCTTTACACCACAAGGATCTAAGAGCCATGGAATAAAGTGGGCGAGGAGACCGATAGCGGGGATTGCGAGAGCTACAGTGAAGTAATTGATAGAAGACATCTTGCAAGGAACTGAGGAGACATTGAGCGGCGAGATTTGCTGGTTTATGTACTGCGTTGCTGAGGCCAGTGGTCATAATGGACATTGTTGAGAACGTTGATGTTGCCATCACAGCATCAGTAACCGTGACCGCAAATCTCCAAATGTGGCGGTGAATGAAACCATTTTCCGCATTTTCGCACTGTCGTTCTAAAATATTCTGACAGAATCTGACCAGAAATGTGTGGTCTTCTCCCACAATCGGAAATACTGGGATGTTTGGCGGTGGCGCACATTCCCGCTACGTAAGTAGTGGGTTCAGTACGACGCTTCTGCCAGTGATCAGGATCACGCAATCACATTTGTGACCTTTACTTGTTTTGGCAAGCCTTGTGGAACTTTTTCTGACTTCTTCTCCGCTATTCCGTGATCGACAATCGGTCGAGTTCCATAACGCGTGGTTGAGGAATGAGATCGAATCCGCCCCCTTTCATTTCTACACTTTATAAGACTATCGGCGCTCGAATCTTAGCAGGTAATCGACGTTCCCGAATATGTCTGCAACTCGCGTGATCGCTTTCAACGAGGTTGCTGCTAAAATCAACACAATCCATGCGAAATTCAAAAAAGAAGAACAACAAGGAATGTCTATCCGGAGAAAAGTAAGTTCAAGTTCTCTTCATTTGCCGGGCGCTGAGTAATGATGTGAAGGTTTATTGGAATTGCCTCTACACAACCAACGTGTGGCGAACGGCGCATGTTGTTCCCGTACCCGTCGTGCCAATGGGTATCGAAAACCCGGATGACAATGCCTTGAACGCAACTGTCACATACCAACTTGACGGTAAGACGTGGATTAAGCCGCCCCCTATTGTCCAAGACGCATCAGGAGGTTTGTTGGCCTGGCTTAGATGTAACCGAAATCCCCCGTGCTCCCTCCTCGAATGCAGATGCGGATTTGATTGCTACTCACTTAGGGCCAAAATATGTCGTCCCTCCCGCACTCGCTACTTCAAGTAAAGATATTGCGGGGACCTCTCGCACTAACGGCAAACGTGTGTTTCGGTCGCGAGATGATCACCCTGCCACCACCAGGTCTGCGGATTCGGTGAAGCCAATAGTTCCCGGTGCATATTACGACCCTCATCTGCTTCCCGATTTCGGTGGCCCCGCGTTTCGTCTCGTAAACGCGAAGCTCTTGCAACGAGAAATTGTAGATGCAGAAGGCAATCTGATCCCTCCTTGGGAGATGTACGACAAATTGCGTCCAGGAATTTTAGTCCTGATGAAAGTCCAGCTGCTCACATTCGAACTCCCTGACCGTCAAAAAAGCGGACTTCGGAAGGTACTTACTGATTCTGTGTTTCCAACTTTGTTTCTGATGTTCCTCTCAGACTTACCAGTTCCTGATTGATCGTATTCGCGTCGTCGCACATTCAGAAGGGGAAATGGAAATGCCAGACAATGGAAATCCGGGATTTTCCAGCCGTCAAAGCCAATTGGCCGAACGTGACGAAACAGACGATGCATTAGACGCGTTGTTCTCCTCAAAGAAAAGAAAGACGGGAGAACTGCCTTCTGCATCCACCTCGCAGTCTGTCCCATCTGACTTCTCATTTGGCATCGGCCGAATCAACACAGATCGTTGAAACTCCGTCCACCAACCCAAAGACGCGGAAAGAGACGAAGACGCGATCTGGCAAAGGAAAAGGAAAAGCTACCGCCGGTTCAAACGATGAAGAAGGGAATGACACCAGCGATATCGCCATGACGGAAAACTAAATTTAAAATCTAAGTCTTATACTCTATTGATGTAATTGTATTCTTGTAATGGCATCTGAAATCCTTACCTCCGGAATTATGTGACGATGGCCAGGACGTAGCGGGACTTGCGGCACTTGTGCCGCCCTCAACGTTTATTACTCATTCCACGAGAACGAGGCCAAGATGAAATTGTCACGCCGTCACGAATATCACGTCCCCATTTCCTTTCTGGGCATTCCTTTCCTTTTTGGCGGCAGCGCACATCCGAATTTCTCCGACATCACTCATTCCAACAAGGAGAAGTTGTCTGGTGCGTAAAAGTACACCTATCTTAAACATATGTTACATACATCTGATTCGTCTTCAGAGCGCCTCATACTGATGCACACGTCGTCACTCCACATCAGGAAACACAAACAATGCTACCACAAGCTACATAGCTTACATAGCATGTGTAGTTTGGTAGACAAGTCCCATGTCTGTAGCAGCAGGTAGAACAGGTGGTTAGTACATAGCAACTGGTACTTCTACATAGCTGTCTGTAGATAGCTGGTAGAACATGATAGAACATACTATTCACCTGGAATTTGTGATTCAAAAATGTTAATTCTATTCTTATATTTCTATTCCTATTTCTATTTCTATTTCTATCCTATATTAAGTTTGTACTTTAGTGGCCTTTAAATGTTTGCACTGTTAGGGAATTGAACTCTCAACCTCACACATGTCACATGTCACAAGCTAGCTACATTACAACTTTACCACTGCACTATAAGGCTACAACTAACTCTCACCACAATTTACTCAAATACCATCCATTCCCAACATCCACTTCAACATCCACAGTGCACCTTGCCTCCACTGCACCTCCCAGGCTTCCTATGGGCCCCTAGCCTGCCTCCACTAATCTTCTTCATGCACATATCTTAGTGAGAGGATGGGTGGAGGAATGGAGGAATGAGGAGGTTATGAGATGGGGTATGGGGGAATGGGGAAGAGCCTAGGGGTCTGGGATTAGAGAGATTGTGTGAGAAGGGGGATGAGGTGTGAGAGGGTGAGGGTGGAATGGGGTGATGGAGGAATGGGGAAAGTGGGAATGGGTGGGGAAGAGGGGTATACTACTAGGAGATTGGAGAAATTTGGTAGGTGTAGGAGTGGGAGTGGGTGAGAGGTGAGAGGAGATGAGGGGGTTGGAAGTGGGTGAAAGGTGAGAGGTGATGAAGGGGGGAAGTAGGAGTGGGGATAAGGAGTGTGGAAGATTGGGGAAAGGGGGAGGCCCAGGTGTGGGGGAATGTGTGGTGAAAGGAAGACTTGTTGGGGGAAGGGGAACTTAGGGGGGATGAGGGTGAGGGTGAGAGCAAGGGTGGGTAGGTGGGAGGGAGGAGTAAGAGAGGTGGGGTGTGAGTGTGGCTGTAGCCTGTACTAGGTGAGAGGAATAATAACTCAGCAAATCCACTGACTTGTCCAAAAACCTCATTCACAACTCACCACAATCCACCATGCCACTACTATCATACATATATGTGCAAATAACTCTGTAAACACCAATTACACATTTTCTATGTAGCATACAATAGGGCAAAAGAATTTATGTAGATAGTAGTAGACTTACTAGAATCTACATAGGATACTGTAGAACTTTTAAATCTACATAAATTCATTAAAATCTACATAAATTCATAAAAACTATAGCAGCCACATAGTTTTACAGAAACTACCACAGCCTACCAGAGCTACATAATTCACCACAGCCTACCAAAGCTACATAATTCATGCACTAACTACAGTAGAAAATGTGTTTCCTGATGCAGACTACATCCAAGTCAGTGAAGGCTTGCAGAGTGAATTTAATCTGCAACTTGACAAGTATCAATCTCCCTGCAGGCGATGCTGGCGTGAGTAACCATTAGACTTTTTCATCCTTCTTAACAGTGGCGCCCGTCACTTGGCAGGGACAGGTACATTATTTTGAGCTTTGTCAGTGGTAACTTCATCACGTCCGCTCCTCTCGTCTCCTCATGCATATGATCACTGTCCATATAAGATGACTTGATCCCCACGGGGCCACCGGTAATGGTAAGCAAACTTCGTTACCGATAAAGATCTGCACCTCGGTTTTCTATTTTCATCTGTCCCTTGTCCTTGCTTAATAACCTCTCGCTTACGCCCCAATAGGCAATGCGATTGGTGGATTCGCCTTCCCCAGCGCGTTTGGTCAACTCGAACAAACGCATGCCAAGTGGACGGTAGGCACCGTTTCATCACCATCACCACCGCGAAGGCAAGCTTACCAAGTGCTCAGCAGAACTTTGTATCGGAGTCCCAGCCTGTTCTGCTTCCGCGCGCACCTCGGCGACAGTGGCGAGGTGAGCCTCGCTCCGGGTATCAAACGCGCTCTTTCCACCCTGATCCTCGTCCCTATCAAACCCGTAGCCAATGGGCGTGTGCGGCATAGGCCGCATAGCTCAACCTTTTATCAGGGCGATCGAACGCCTCCCGCTCACCCAGCTCCGTCCTCCTCGTCTTGCGCAACCATCAGCAGTATCAGAAACAGCTACTACATCTCCGGAACCAGCGTCGGCACTAGAACCCCTTCAGGCGTAAGTAGTTCTGTTTCCACACAGACCAACACACATGGTGCGATCACTTGGCCTAGTGGTGGTGGCATGAGCACATCGTCCTCGGCGATGACTCTTGCAAGTTGGCCCAGTGGGGAAACTTGATGCATATCACAACAGTGTTACATGAGTGCCTGAAATAGAAAAGTTCTGGACGTGTCGAATTGCCTCGACGATTGATAAGTATCTCGGACATATGTAACGCTCATGCAAGAAAGTAAGTTTCGAACATTCCTTCAACCTAAGACTTCGGTCGCATAAATCCACATAGTTATTTACAAAATACCCGTTCAAATATTGACCTAAGTTCTACTAAATTGGTTAATTGTTGTGCGGTCACCATCATCTAGATCTGTACGGTTTACCACGGAATCAACATTCTCCAACCAAATATCCCAATCAAGGACCTCGTATCTTCGTCAATCATTCGCATCTTCTTTGGATCGCTATTGCACTGCTGCGTAACGACGACTTTGGCACTGTCGTAAGCCGCCAGCGCATTACGCGTCTGCCGCATCTTCGTGAGCACTCGGCCACGGCAGATGTAGCAAACTGCAACCTCGGCGTGATTCCCAATTTCCTCGAACAAGGCAAGTGCTTCGCCGTTGTACTGAAGAGCCTGGTCATACCTACGTCTCCGCAATTCGACTTCAACCAGGTGATCCAGTACGTAGCCCATGTAAGCGTGATTAACCAAGTCATCAAATTGGCGGTAGGCGAGAAGTAGGGATTTCTCCGCTTCGTCGTTGCGACCTGAAGAATACTGTGTTATGCCTAGTTGATACGTGCACGATGCAGCTCGGTTGCGAGCCCCATATTCCGCGTAAGCCTCACGTGCAGCAAGTAATAGTGAGGCTGAGTGCGATGGGTCCTTGAACCTCAACACCCATGCGATAGAAAATGAAACATTAATAGTATCAGGCTCGTGTCCCCCGCAAACTTCTTTGGCATGGTCAAGGAGTCGGAGAGCCTCTTGAAGATCACCGGCCTTCAGAGATAAGACAGCCATGCCCTGTAGGCAGTCTGATATTCCGGAATGGTTGTCCACCATCTCAAAGTACTCGCGTGCTTTGGTGTATGAATCGAAAGACTGTGCTTGCCTGCCTTGAAGGCGATGGATTTGACCATAGAAGTAATGACACTGGCCGAGCAGTGCAGATTCATTGGTTTGTTTCCAGACATTCTCAGCCTTCCTTAATGCTTCTTCCGCCTCACTATACTTGTCTAAGCGGTACAATACCCTCCCATGGCTAAACCAACAATGCGGCAGTAAGGTACCATCAATGTCGAGAGACGGATTACTCTCGATCACCTTCGACAGCCTTGGCAGTTACATCGATATTCGGAACGTCGTGAACGAGAAAATTAGTGTAACCGATGACAGCTTTTAGGGCGGCTGCGCTAGGCTCGTTCTTCAACGCATCCAGCAAGACGGCCTGAGTATTCTCTTCTTCCGAGGCTAGTACTTTAGACGCCTTCTTAAAGGTTTCAGTTCCCAATTCGTGGCCTGCATCTTCGCAAAGCTGAAAATAATATTCGCGCAAGGCTTGTGTATGGCGAGTATCAAGGGAATGATACCGCAAGAGATACGAGCGAGTGGGAGCCTGGACGAGTATGAAGCCGTCGGCCTCCCGGTTTGCATGTCCGCTCTCTAGGATTGTTCTCAGAACGTCAAAGACGTTCTGTATCAGCGGAGCTATTCTCGGCAGGTTGTCGTATTGCACTCCTTTCGGCAAGCGCGCAAGGATGCTCAGAAGAGTAAGAGCATCTGGAGTGTTGACGAATCTATGGCTCGTCAACGAGATCCGCACGACGTCGTCAATTCGCCCCAAGTCTTTTGTCTTGGCCTGACTCCAGTTGCGTGAGGAGTTCGGCAGGCTTAAACTGCAGCTGTCGCTGACGTGCAACGATAGAAATGGAGAAAGGAAGGCATCCCAAGAGCTTGAACCAGTTCCTTGACTTCCTTCGTCCTTGTCTTCATCGTGGCCGCTAATAGCTCTAAACATCGCCATCGCTGCATCGACCGACAAAGGTTCCACGAGAAAATGCAACCATGCCACGCCTTCTGGTAACGGAAGGTCCCGAGTCGTCAAGAGTATGCAGACATTGGCAGATCGGCATTGACTCAATTTTCCCAAAGCATCCGTCAGTTTCTCGATCTCATCCTCGCTTCCTGGCATCTGGAAATCGTCGAAGATGATGAGCAAGGATGAGGGGTGAACTTCAAGGTATTCAATAATATCAGTCAATGGACAATTCGTCCTCTTCTTGAGAGATAGAGACGTCGCCAAGGCATGTATCAATGCCTCGACATTGGGTGCTGATTGACAACGCACCCAATGTCGCGAGCGGCCGAACGCCCGGGCTACCTCTACTCGATTGACGAGCATGCGAGGCAATGGAGGATTTTCCGGTCCCAATCGCTCCGTAGAGTGCCATAGTGTTTGCTTTGGCGAGCGTCCTTTGTCAGGTTCCCGATCAAGTCATTCAATATCTTGTCTCGACCGAAGAAGTATTCAGGAGCAGCTGGTAAACCTTGAAGGGGCGACGCGATTCTGAAGTCCTGCAATCAGTAACTTTATAGCAAATTTGAGTGGTCAAACGTACCTGGTACGGCCATATTTCCAATACGGATATCGAGAAAACCCGGGTCATGAAGGCCAGACAATCTGCCACCAACCGGACTATATATTTCCAAATCTTGCGCTGCTCGTGATTGTAGGTAACTGCACTTTCGTCCGTTTGTTGCACAAATTCATCATCGTCCAACATTTCTGTGAGCGTCTTATCGTCGACACTGTCATCATCACGTAAACCGTAGTCTACAAGAATGACAATCAGGTGCCAATGCCTTCGCCGAGGTCGAGTAGATACATGAACTTACCTTTTATCTCTTCACTAGATTGTGCCGCCACGATTTTGTTGATGGCGGTACCCATCTTCATCAGTTCCTGTCCGCACTGCTAGATTTGTCTCGAGCTGTCAACCGTTTGTTAAATTAATTATAATTGAATTGATATGGATCACCGTACTGCGAGGTTGAATCGTATGTCTTCTAGATCGGTCTGACACTTTGAGAGGAATCGTTGATATTCAAAGGGCCGAAGAAACTCCTTGGATGAGTCCTTCAAACGACTCCATGTATTCAACTCCTTTTCGATGGCAAGTAAAGATCTGAGGGAATCAGGTCGTGATTTATCCTGAGTGAATCCTTCATACCTTTCCGCGTTCGCTAATGTTTGCTTTACTTCCGGGGATGGACTCTCAACGTGTTCTGCAATGGAAGCCCTAGACGCGAGCTGTATCAATTTCTTGGTTCGAATTTGAAGCTCTTGGCACATTCTTCGGTTCTCCGTAACAGCCTACGGCATCTAAACAAAAAAGTCGACGAAATTGCACACATACACACCTCTGAACGTTCAAGCGCATTCGTGACCACGTGGGATACCGGACGGACAAACGGCAATGGTATGAATCCCCCAACTGCATCCAAAACGGAAGTAAACCCTCGGATTGGTTTGTCGAGAGATTTGTCTTGTCCCTGCGAACGTTTGGATGCTCCAAGCATTGGAAGCTGATGTGGGAGAACGAGGCTAAGCAAGTCAGCATGCTTCCACAGCTAATCGGATAGTATGTGATTACGGCAGCATCAGCCTGCTTCACAGAGGATAAGGTTAGCGCTTCGGAAAGTAACGGCTGTGCAGATACCGACGGGGAACTTTCCTGAAGTCATCAAAGCGCAACCACACGGATTCTTTCCTGTATCTTCTGAAAAGGTAATAATTATATAAAACAAGAAAGGAGGTTAGAATTCGGGCACCTTATGCATTTCAAGGATTGGCGCTAGGGACATTAATGATTAAACTGACGTTCCTATCAGTTGTAATTTTCTCAACTGGCTGTGACGTGTGACGTATGACGTAACATCCTATTTTGGAAGGTATCCACAGCCAACGCCGATCGGCAATTTCAGTAGCGCTCCTATCTGTCCAAACAGCACTCTACTCGCGCTGCCTTTCGACCTGCGTGACCAAATTCTCCTGCGACTGGACGCACAGGGAATCGGAACGTATCCCCTATTATCAAAAGAATTCAATGTTTTATACGCTCTTCTATTGTTCTACAGTACCTCATCGCTGGTCACGCAGCCGCAGGCGTCGTAGACAACCCGCGTTGCACGCTCTCGTAACGAAGCTCTATAAGAAAAGGCATGGTGCAGGTTTCAGCCAGTCCCGTTACTGGATGCTACCGCCTGCCAACTACAATGTGGCTATTCAAGCAATGCCTCGGCGACAATGGCGAGGTGAGCCTCGCTCCGGTTATCAAACGCGCTCTCCCCACCCTGTTCCTCGTCCCTACCAAACCCCTAGCCAATGGGCATGTCTGTCAGCTCAACCTTTTATCAGGGTGAGCCGTCAACGCCTCCCGCTCACCCAGCTTCGTCCTCCTCGTCTTGCACAACCATCAGCAGTATCAGAAACAGCTGCTACATCTCCAGAACCAACATCGGCATCAGAACCCTTCTACAGGCGTAAGTAGTTCTGTTCCACACGGGCCAATACACGTGGCGCGATCACTTGGCATGGTGGTGGTGGCATGGGCACATCGTCCTCGGCGATGACTCTGCCTTGGTAGACAGGTGGCCACGTCAACCAACATTGGCTACCAATGTCTGCTCCTGTCAGCAATGGCAACTCTTATGATCTTGTAAACTGGACTGATGTATATATCAGGTGGAATAATATGACAATCTTTCTCTCGCCATTCTTGACGTGATTTATACCAGTATACCATTGAGACATGTGACATATAAACTATAGTGCACAAGTTTGTTTTCCTTTCCTGCATGTACTTATATATCGTCACAACGGCCCGATATTTGGAACAGGACCGACAGCTACGACTCGCGACGGGTTAACCTGATGTAATGGTTTGAATTGGGAAGCGGAGACGGCGTTGCGTTCACTTACGGCAGTCTGAGACCAGTAGTAGTGTGTTTTGCTGCTCAAAGTTCGTTGTAGACTTGAAGGCTTCATTGCTCCAGTACAATTGTTTCATCCACCTGACCATCCCACACGCAGCCATGTCAACCCATAGTACGTACGCCTGAGGTAAGCGATCCCGCGAAAGTTTACCAGTAGAAAATAAGGCTCATGTCGGGATCGAGATATGAGCACCGTCGAACTGAGATTGACAAGTGTTAAAGATCTGGAGTGACATTACGTTGAAACAGAATGGAGAATCGAGGCGACGCATGCTCAAGGTGCACATCGAATACCCGACGGACTAAGCCATGGCAAGGACAGGAAATCGGAAAGCACAAAACATGAGAATGACACCTGCTCTAGGGAAACGAAAAGAAGTGCAGACGGCGCGCTGGCTGAGTTCATAACGCTGAGCAGGGACGTAGCTTTGCCCTGGAGGTCAAAATATCCGCTATTGCGACCCACGGCTGTCGCAGTTTAAACCATTTGTATCAGACACCGCATGTGACCGAGGGCCCTTTGCCGGGTCGGGGAGCGAAGGTTCCTCATGCCCGCCTAGTTTCTGGTGCAGAGAGCGCCGGTTGACGAGGCCCAGGTACCAGTCTTCCCCACAATCACCATTATAATTAAGCGATTTACATTTCCATGGATCGTACAGACCGGCTAAAGCCTCGGAGAGGTTTGACATCTGGGTCCCTGTAAAACGTCATCAGTCATTTCCCAAGCGATGTCCGGCAAAGAAAAGCAAGCACGTGGATACGAGTATTCGCGTTACGCAGAAGTATTTACAGATAAGATTAGTACTGACTGATATCAATCATTTGACGACGCGAGTCGGTGATATACAGTGATCCCTGAGGAGAAGGGCTGCTTGTCGCTTGAATGCATCTTGCGTCCTGGGTAGCGGTTGCCTTTTTTGTAAGCGCTTATAACTCGCGTAACCAAACATGCGCACATTCAATAACCAATCTCGCTCCTCATGTCTTTATCTACTACTATGGCTCGTTCTTTCCTTGCTCGTCGATATGCCAGTCTTACTTTCCCATGGAAAAACTGCTGCGTCCGGGCCGGGAGGATAAGGCTAAGCGAGAAATCGCCTTTCTAGCGCCATGATTTCAATTTCGTTCTGAACGCTGGCCTTCTTGGCCAAGGAAATGACTGGGTATGCGGGCCGTTCAGGACGCAAAAGCGGAAAACGGAGACGAACAGAAGGGACCGGCTTTTACGAAGGTGTGCTCATCTTTTTCTGTATACATTGACTGACCCTCTTCCTCAGGCCTCAGATCCTTCATTCACCCAAGGCTCCAGATATCGATCCTGTCCAATCTGTGCAAGTACGCATCCTCGAGTATCGACAAAGATTGAAGTGATAAGTGGTAACCAGGATCAGAAAGGACAACGGTTATTGCGCGAGCATTACCTTAGCCAATCGAACCTTATAAGGGACCGATCTTGATCACAAGCCTTGTATAATAATATTGCAGTAAACTGACAAGTGCAAAGTAAATACATCCTCGCATCTCTGACGTTAACGGTGCGGCCCCGGTGGTGAGGACCTATCAGCCATATACCCTTCTGAGCCGGACGAATGTTCTGAGTCCGAAAAGGTAGCCCACGGATCGAAAACACAATCGGCCTCGGCAATAGTGAATGGCTCCCCAGGATTTTCAAAGTGGGTTTCGCCGTTGTCTGCCCATAACCAGTCGACCAGGTGGCATTCAATTGTGTTACCATTTTTCTTGAACAGAGCGTTTCCAAGATGGGCATCGCTAGGAACAACCGTAAGCAACTTGCTCCAACCGAACGCCAAAAAAACGTACGTATGTTTCATCTTGTATGTCGTCTCGTAGTGGTCTCTCGCTTTGTACATATATTCCTCGGCCTGGCTCTTCGACAACCCTATCTTGTCGTAAGGAACACCCATGTCGGGCATTACGATGTAATCCAGCCCCTCCAAGTCCCCCGCAGCAGCCCTGCGTCCCCAGGCGAGGAATTGGTGGACCTGCTTAAGATGTACAACCTCTTGTCTGACAATATCCGCCCCAACCTCTTTCGTCTTGACGACCTTAACAACAGCATCTTGGCCTGCATATTTTAGGCGGTAACTTTTGCCAAATTTGCCAGCGCCGATTTCCGGTCCGTTGATCGCACGGAGGGCCTTTACAAGCTCAGTTGAGGTCGTCCGCCTGCATTTCTGCTTCTTGCGGGGGCCGCCTTTCGTCCCACCCGTTTTCTAGAAGAAAGCTCAGCTTGTCGAGTAGCATACCTAGGCAGCACAACTTACAGGTCCGCTTGCAGAGCCCTGTCCAGAGCTCTTGGCAGTGGATGGAGCCTTTGGGGTGGAGGCAGAGGAGGTAGTATGTTTGCTTCCCCCTCGTTTCTAATAATGCCATCAGTTTAGAATAGTCGGCAAAGATTTGGTTAATAACTTACCGCAAGTGAAGCAATAGTATCACGGCGTACGGGGTAGATCGGTGTCGCGAGAACGGTGCTGAGGAAGAGGAATGTAAGAGTAACACTGATGATGCGCATTGTAGATGGGATAAGGAACGTTCAACGTCGATGAGATGTGGAGGGCCAGCCTGAGGATTCTCCAGCGATACTTTGCACCATTTTATACTTGCAAGAGAGAGCTTATTCACACGACAGTCAGACCTTCTGCCCGATCGCCAGTGTGTCAATAACGTGAGCTTGAATGCAAAACTTCAGCTATGAATACCAGAGCGGTGTATACCAGTCCTGTTTCGCCATCCATACCGTAAAGTCGACAAATGAGGAACTTGTTTCATTCGTATATCTGTCCAATAGGACTCCACTTGTACGGTAACACCATTAATAACGAACGGTGTTATTTGGATCCGTAGAGTCGGACCACACCGTATCTCAGATGTCTGTGCAATTGACACGACCATGCGGTTCTGTGGGCAGTTTCAGCTTATTATCACTGTCGTAAATAAAAGCCTGACATATGTTTCCAGGGAGAACTGTCCGGATTAAATTCCGGTGGCATTGGCAATTATGCGATTGTTGTTGAATTGGCACTGAAAACTAAAAATAACCTGATGGACGAATGGTAATGCACGGCACATAAAACTTGTTTCTGTTATGGACTTCCGCGCAGTTGTAGTTGGTCCTAATAACGAATGGCCCCCGCTGACATCGGGGAGTGCATTAGATGACGGCAGGAAAATGAGAGGTCTGTGTTTCAATTTCGGCTCCGCAGTCCTTGTGCGTCACGACCCTGTCACGTTCCATAAGACGCTAATGCACCTTCGTTCACGTAGCGCTACGCCTGGCGCGAGATATGCCGAAGACGAGCGCAACGTTTACTCTGCAACCACCTCCGAGCCCCTTCCACCCAATTCTTGCAGTTCTATCATCCCGGACTGTCGGTTACACAGCTGTGTGCCTCGCAAAACGAGTACATATTACCATGGAGAAAAGTAATGTGTTTGTCTGCACTCCGCAACAAGTACAATAGTTTCATACTTTGGTTATAGTTGGGATAACGTTATCCTTTCTCCAGTGGGACATCCTATCCCATCGGTGGTATTTGTGGATTGATAAATGTTCAATGCTTGGCTTCTTTGATGAAACACCCATTCCAATTTCGGTTATGGTGCCATATACGATGCCGATGGGAAAGACCTTGGGTGCGTGGCCCACGCTACTAGTTGACGAAGGAGATATTGAAGTGGAAGTAACATATCGTGTACGTTCCTTCCGCCCGAGAGTACACTCCAACTCACTCGGTGCCTGGCGCCGCCACTACCATCACCTTGCTTTGCATCGCGAATTGCTTGTACCCGTGCACCAGGCCGTGAGCCCATTGATTGAGGTCGCGTCGACGCGTTCAAGTTGACGCGTCATGAATCACATCACATGACGTAACACCACGACTGTGAGAGTCAATTTGGCAGATATGTAGCAGCAAGGCTGTTACCGCTAGGAGTAGATTGCGCGTTGCTACCTGCCTCCAATTTGGCCCTCGACAGGTGTGTCAATGACCCCAGACACTATGTATGTCCTCAAAGACTTGCTGCGTACAAAGCAGTGTCACGATACTACTCCTTATTCCTTTTCGGACCATGTGGCTGGACCCTGTGGTTCGTAACACTAATAGCGCAAAGATGACCATTAGGACAGCTCGTAATCGCGGGGTTGCTCCGGAGTTGACTGAGATTTTTAGGTGAATTCAGGTATTTGGTATAAGTATTTTTCCATCCTTCATGCTCCTCAGAGCTGGTCTCCTGCGTCTCCCTCTTCTACGGCATTAGTCACTTCACTACAAGCCAAGCGCAGCCTATCCCTTCTTTAACTGTTTTTATAATGGATCTATCCAACTGCCACCTCAACCGTTCTGATTACGACAACGACACCCTCATCGGCACTGTACACTATGCTCGGACAGGAGATTATGTCAGTACCCATCTCATTGTCGGCGACCGATATACGTGATCGCTAATTTCTCTCTACGTCAACAGGATCCAGGGGTGCCTCGAAGTCGGAAAGGCTATCTCAACCTGAGAGCCATCCACGCGATTATTATCGTAGGGAAATCAACCGAATCGGGTGAAATATTCCTCGTTGCCCCATTTTCGAGTCACTGGCCGGACAGGACTCACAAAGTGCCTGCAAGCGAGTACGTGATCGGGGGCACGGGCGAGATTCACGCCGGAGTTCCTTACAGGATTCACAAGGATAAGATTCGGACACCGCATGATGGCGGCCGAAAAATGTTGAAGCCTGGCGCACTGGAGAGGCTCCTCGCGAGGATACAGGAGAATAAATTTAGTAGCCCTCCGCTGCAACGGCCGGCGCAGGAACGCCGTGATGGTGGTAGTTCCCAGCCTGGACGCCGATTTGGATGTCCTACTAATTACCGTGGACGAAACACGGCTCATTGTCGCATAACTCTTTACCCCCAGAACTATTGATTGAGACTTGTATTTGTTTATTCGTCTATTTATTCTTTTGCTTCGCTGTAGGTTTTTTCGTGGCTTCCCTTGCGTTCTCCTCTGCTCGTTTCCACGCTATATGCTATTTATACAAACCCCTATGACGTGAAACGATCACAGGGATAAGAAGATCGGAGATAACGGTACGTACCCGCTCATTGAGGTTCCCCATTAACATTTCGCATACCGCTATAACCCACAAGTTGTCACCCCGCTCCGGCCGCTTCAGAAAATTTCATCCGTTTAGCGCGGTAAGCTCAGAAACTGTTTCGACCACAAGAAAGATATGCCTGTGGTTTGAAAAGTAGCGCTGATGCTTGTGGTGGGACACGCTCGTCATTGAGTATAGTGTCGAAAGGTGATTTGAGCTTGCGTAACAGATTGAGTGATAAAGCGGGCGACTATCCCTCTTCATTACAACAAAGGGCAGAAGAAACCAATATTGTACGGCTCATCGTGTGACAGATGGTGCTTGCGATTTCAGTACCATTATGAGGCATATAAAATATACAGTAGAGGTACAAGATGTGTTGGCCCCAGCTTCAAGTAGTGATGGGTACGGCCCCGGATTTGTAGGCAACGGCTAATGTCGCTTGCACCTGAGTCGACATGATGGCCAGCACGTCGAAATTTCGACGTGCCTTCCAAATCTGGGAGGTTGGCGCCTCAAAGCCGCAGTATTGGTCATGTGACATGCGACTTGCGCGTCAACGCTAGTATCCCAGCGATAGTAACAAAAGCTACAGCGGCAGGCCGACAGCGAGCTGACTTCTTGCTTCCTTTGTATACCACCGTTGTGCTTCCATACGATAATTCCGTGAAAAAAGGCAAGGAGGTTGAAGAGATTTGTAAGCGCACCTCTCGGTTTCGCAATTGTAATCGGAGCGTCGGCATGGCTCATGTACTGGGGAATCTGAATAGTCTGATGAATACTAAGAGGTGGTGGTGCGAAGGCCCTAGTATGGAATCTGCCTCCAGGCACATCACCCGCGATGGATCAATTATAGGTAAGACTCCAGAGGCTGCGATACGGACAATCTGAGATGCTATCGATGACCTCGCGCCGGATGCGGGATTCTAGGCGATAACTTCGATGGTCCAATGCGTATCGATGAGACGCGGGGAAAGTAGCGGGAACTTCGCTCCCTTTTGACCAAGAAACATGTGGCTTATCGGGGGTGGTTTGACCGACGTAGTCAAGCTCCAATTCGTCAGGAATCTCGAGAAAGGCCCGGGCAGTGGTGGGACGTTGCCAAGAAGCGGTACCGGTAGTGACGGTAGCTGTCACGGTCACGGTAAAGGGGTAGCATCCTATTTTGAAACCTTCTCCGCAACTGGCCAGCCGTCAATGGGCGACCGTGACGAGGCTGCTGAAGCCAATACTGATTGGAAATTTCAAGATCTTGCGCGCATTAGCGGCGCTCCTATCTGTCCAAACCAAAACTGCAGTAACCCCAGCACTTTGCTCGCGCTACCTCTCGATCTGCGTGAACAGATTCTTCTGCAACTGGATGGCCAGGACATCAGAACGTGCACCCTATTATCAAAAGAATTTAACATTTTTATACGCTCTTCTATTGTTCTACAGTACCTCATCGCTTGTCACGCAGCAGGCGTCGTAGACAACCCGTATTGCAAACTCTCATATGCCGAGCGCTACGAGGCTCTATCGAAGCGAGAAGAGGCATGGCGCATGTTTCTGCCAGTCTTTACAAGGAAGTTTGACGTGCCGAATGAGCTACGTTTTGGCATACACAAGTTGAACGCAGGTGTCTATCTGCTTGGCGACAGCAATGGCCGGGACCTGCGTTACTGCACTCTTCCATCCACGCCCGATGAAGTTCCACAGTGGGCCACCATCCACGGTCACGGTCCACAAAAAGATTGGAACGGATCTATTGTTAACGTAGGCATGGCCATTTATGAACATGATCTTATCGTCAACGTAGTCTCGTTCGTACACAATAACTTATTTCATGATGTCTTTTCTCAATCTCACTCCTAGATTGACTGACTCTCAAGACAATCATGTCGTATATTCGTTGAACATGGTTCCTCTCCAATTCTCCACAGGAAAATACCACCCTTTGGCCCAATGCCCTCAAATCTATGTTCAAGATTTCGGCGGGAGGTGTCCGGACACGGTGCTAGAAATTGTTGGTAACAACGTTGCTTTGGCAACTCGAACTAGACTATTCATCTTCGACTGGAAAACAGGCCGCAAGAAACTGGTACGCTCATGCATCCCTTCGTCTCACACCTAAGTATTCATATTTTCTTTTCTGATAGCAATATGAAACTTTGAACTATGCCTATTCCAGTCTTGTTTTCATATCACCTGAGATCCTTTTCGTTCCCAATGATGCCGAGGCCCATCTTGAAGTCTGGAAAATACCCAAGGAGGTAGATCGGGTTCCGTACCAGAGCCTACACTTGCGTCTCCCTTCACTGTCTGAGGGACAAATTATCCTTGGTATAACATGTTGCAGCGCACCTAACCCATACATACATGACATGCCATACGCTCCGTCTAGACCGTTTCACACCTCTGCTGACAATGCCATTATTGTCATTTCCCCTCGCTTCAGTCCCTCCGGCAGGATTTTTGCTCTTTTCATACACCGCCGATCCCTCCTTGACATTATTGAAAAGTTTTCACACGTGAATACGCCTAGCACCCAAGCCCCTGCTAGCGGGACCCCCCGAGACGTGGTTTCAATCCCTTGGTCTGAATGGGGCCCGCCTATATCAAGATGGTTGGACACCGATGAAACACCCCCCGCAGGGGCTGTTGCTCCCGCCGGACTAAGGTGGGCGTTCATTGATTCATCATTTGGTGTAACCGATATGAGGATATATGATTTCAATCCTCATAATATCTACTGGCGTGCCCAAGAATATTTGCAAAGCCGGCACATTATTGCAAGAAAGGGAGATAACTTTGCTCACTGTGACGGAGTTTTTGCAGAGGATGTCGAGATGGGATTAGGCTGTACAGTGTACATGCTGCCTCAGTGGTATGACTTTCACGGGGTGTTGATGGATGAGGAGAGACTCTTGTGTTATAATGTGCGTACATTGCATGGCATGGCGTCACGTCTATACTTACGATTGGCAGTTGAGCTCTTGGAGCAGTGATGGATATGTTAAGGAAATTACTGTGCTCTATTTCGGCTGAGAGTCCGCTGTACTCGTGCGCTCGTTACTGCTACTCCTCCAATAAAATGACGTCTACAAAATGTCTTGTATAACTTTATGCATGAAAAGTCGGACTCCAGACACCAGGACTTTGTCTCATCAGTTACTGATTTCCGAGTCGTGATCGAAGCTTTTAACTTTGAAAGATTGGCACAAAGAATGATGTGCGCAGGCGGGCTTCAGAACACTTGCGGCGAGGGCTCGGAGATATCCGCACAGCATCTTCGAGATCATATTGATTCATATGTGCTTTACTGGGATCGACAACGTGTTGAGGGAACGTCCACATTCCGATTTCAAGTCCTACAAGTTCGTACGTGATCAAAAAATAGAAATGGCCGTGACGCGTGACGTGTGATCAACCAGCCAATGGGCGACCACGACGTGGCTACTGAAGCCAACACTAATTGGCAATTTCAAGATCTTGCGCGTATTAGCGGCGCTCCTATCTGTCTAAACCAAAACTGCAGCACTTTGCTCGCGCTACCTCTCGATCTGCGTGAACAGATTCTTGTGCAACTGGACGGCCAGGACATCAGAACGTGCACCCTATTATCAAAAGAATTCAACGTTTTTATACGCTCTTCGATTGTTCTACAGTACCTCATCGCTTGTCACGCAGCAGGCGTCGTAGACAACCCGCGTTGCAAACTCTCATATGCCGAGCGATACGAGGCTCTATTGAAGCGAGAGGAGGCATGGTACAGGTTCCAGCCAGTCTTTACAGAGACGTTTGATGTGCAGAGCGAGCGACAGTTCGGCATACACAGGTTGAGCGCGGGTATCTATCTGCTTGGCGACAACAATCGCCGGGACCTGCGCTACTGCACTCTTCCATCCACGCCCGATGAAGTTCCACAGTGGGCCACCATCCACGGTCACGGTCCAAAAAGAGATTGGAACGGAGCTATTATTAACGTAGGCATGGCCATTTATGAACATGATCTCATCGTCAACGCAGTCTCGTTCGTACACAATAACTTATTTCATCGATGCCTGGATGTCTTTTCTCAATCTCACTCCTAGATTGATTGACACTCAAGACAATCGTGTCGTATATTCGTTGATCATGGTTCCTCTCCAATTCTCCACAGGAAAATACCACCCTTTGGCCCACTGCCCTCAAATCTATGTTCAAAATTTCAACGAGAGGTGGCAGAACGTGGCGCTAGAAATCGTTGGTGACAACGTTGCTTTGGTAACCCCAGCTAGATTATTCATCTTCGACTGGAAAACAGGCCGCAAGAAACTGGTACGCTAATGCATTCCCCTTGTCTCACCCAAGTATTCATATTGTCTTTTCTGATAGCAATATGAAGCTTTGAACAACGCCTATTCCGGTCTTGTTTTCCTGTCGCCTGAGACCCTTCTCATTCCCAATGATACCCAGGTTCATCTTGAAGTCTGGAAAATACCCAAGGAGGTAGATCAGGTTCCGTACCGAACCCTACACTTGCGTCTTCCTTTACTGTCTGAGGGAGAGTTTATCCGTGGTATAACGTGTGACAGCACACCTAACATACCATACTCTCCGCCTAGACCGTTTCAAACCTCTGCTGACAATGCCATTATTGTCGTTTCCCTTCACTTCATGTCCCCTGGCTTGACTTTTGCTCTTTTCATACATTGCCGATCCCTCCTTGACATTATTACAAAGTTTTCACACACCAATATGCCCAGCACCCAAGCGCCTGCCAGCGGGACCCCCCGAGATGTGGTTTCAATTCCTTGGTCTGAATGGGGCCCACCTATATCAAGATGGTTGGACATCAATCAAACACTCCTCGCAGGGGATGTTGTTCCAGCCGGACTAAGGTCGGTGTTCATTGCTCCACCATCTGGTATACGCGATATCACGATATATGACTTCAACCCTCATAATATCTACCATGCCCAAGAAGATTTGCCAAGCCGGCACATTACTGCAAGAAAGGGAGATAACTTTGCTCATGACGGCGTTTTTGCAGAGGACGTCGAGATGGGATTAGGCTGTACAGCGTACGTGCTGCCTGAGTGGTATGGCTTTACCGGGGTGTTCATGGATGAGGAGAGACTCTTGGGTTATAAGGTGCGTACGTTACATGGCATGGCGTCACGTCTATACTTACGATTGGCAGTTGAGCACTTGGAACAGTGATGCATATGTTAAGGAAATTACTGTGTTCCATTTCGGCTGAGAGTTCTCTGTACTCGTGCGCTTGTTACTGCTACTCGTCCAACAATATATCATTTTGCATTTGCCAGTATGACATCTAATAAATTTATGCATGAAAAGTCGAGATATCCGCACGTCATCTTCGAGATCATGTTAATTTATTATATGTGCTCTACTGGGATCGACAACGTGTTGATGGAATGTCCACATTCTACCTATTACGATTTCAAGTCCTATAAGTCCGTACGCAGTCAAAAAAGGTGTTTAATACAAATATGGTCAGAACTTAAAGCCCCCTGCCAAACCCATAACGTCAGCTGGATCAACCTTTTCCCTCAACGACTTCAACTTGTGAACATTATTTCCATATATATCCTTTAGAGGCGTATCAAAAAGGGCATAGTTGGGATACATTGGCGCATTGGCAATATCTTGACCTTCCGCAATGGCAGCGGCTCGAATGGTCGCCGAGCTCTGTCGTATCGCATCGAAAAAGATATTATCGTATTCCGCTATCGCCCAAGCATAGGCCAAGTTGAGAGGCGAGTAGACCTTGTTGCGGATTGGAGGGTATGCAGTCGGGAACCTGTCATGGCTTAAGATGGAGGGTAAGAACGGTTCCACGTTGTATCCGAGGAAACCCGTTTTGCTGAGTAAAGCTTCGCCCCAGAACTTGATGAAAGGGTTAAGTTGGAACGAGCGAATCATGCCTGCAACGAAAGACTCACAGTCGTTTCGTTCTGGATAACTTTGATGAGGTTTGGAGTATATTCCAATATAGGAACGGTGTTGTATACACCACTGCGAGAAATTGAATAAATGGTGAACGTCATGCAATGGACGTGTTGCTCACCGCAGATTAGCAGTCTGGTTACTAAGAGTATTACCGATAAAATCGGACAATGTCCTTTCTTTGACATCCGATGATTGGCTTGGGATATTCAAAAAGTCGTCAAAAAGCCCTGCAGGTGGACTGGGACCGTCGTAATAGAGCATTTGCGCGATTATGGGCTAGGACACGTTATTCAGTGCGATTAACTTAGCAAGAAACTCTAGAGCGCACCTCCCCTTGGTAAAAGAGGTACGAAGTTATAATGTTGGCCTTTGGATTAGTATTAGTTGCGGCGAATTTGAGAGTGGCACTCGTCGCCTGAGGTACTGAAGTCGGGGGATATAAGATGGTACCACCCTGATGGAGAGTCAATTATTCGACTCTCGCAAGAACTGAACAAGTAAGTACCCAGATGGTAGGTTGGGGGAGCGCCTTCAATGTAAAGCGAGTTACAACACCCTAAAGGCTGCTCTTTCAGATGTTCCAGTTTCACGTGAATACAATCTTACAAAGTTATTCAAGCTGCCCTAGTTGGTAATCAACGTTAGCGAAAGTTCAACGGTGACTATAAGTCAGATTTACCTTGAGCCCGAAGAAAAGCTCTGGATTTGAATGTTCCGTCACTGTAACTATCTCTCCGTCCGGCTTGACAAGTTCATACCCAAGAATTGTATCGATAGCGAGACCGTTCTGGTTGGTTTTCCAAGAGTACCCTAGGAAAACGAGTCATTTCCACACGAAGGGTGCGCCAAGCACGTCGTACTCACCTCCACCAAGTAAGAAGCCTCCTACGCCAATCCCAGTCACTCTGCCTCCGGCAATGCTGACGCTATGAGGAGCAAGAGCAGCATAAACATCGTCGAAAATGAGGCCACTACCGATTTCCACCGTTTGAGTCCCCGCATCATAGTTGATTTCGCTAAACCTGTACAATGCAATTTGGACGGCGGGGGAAGAAGAGAAACCAGGGTTCAACGTATGTCCCCCACTTTTAACCTGTACGTGAGAGATTCAGCTATGGTCATGGATGGTCGTTGATCATAGACTAACGCTGAACGGGGTCCGGGTTTCGCCTACAATTTTGAGCTTGGAAATTGGTGAGTTGAAGTGCGCGGCATAACTGAGACTGGTCACTTACAATCGTCCCAACGTCCTCCGCCGTTCCGGGTTCAACTGTGCATGTAGACTCTTGCGTGCTAGAATTGGCATAGTGGTATATGTCCTTCACGTAGAAGGCACTGCCTATAATAAATACCGCCTCATGTTCCAGATATTAGGCCCGGGATATATAGACAACTCACCTGGATAAAAAACCTCACTTGCGGACGAGATGGAAGCCGCGATGATATGGCATACATGTTGATAATTGATGGAAATGTCGCGCTCGACGTTCGTAAAACCATAGACGGAGGAGGCTAGAGCCAGGACAACCGGCAATCGTGCACGCATTCTCAGTGCTATTTCCTCGTGGTTGAATTTCAGAGCTTATATATATATGATAAATGTGAACGCGCCCACTGTCAACGTGTATGCGTAATGATCAAGGGCGCTTTTATGACCCTGGCAAAGAGCTGTGTATGGAGGTGAATTCCGAGGTCAGAATGGAAGCACGGATTCCCATCAGGTATGAAAGGCCGCGAGTTGCTAGTCACTAAGTAGTCGCCGGTCTACATTGATACTTAAGTACCAAGATAGGCATCTGTGATGCAGTAAGCGTACCTTGTTATGTTTAAATCCAAGGCACGCAACAACGTAAAGAGCGCCCGCATGCGACCTGCTGGTGACTTGTTGCTCGCTGACTGAATTGTTTCAACAAGGCTGGAAAATGGCTTTTCAATGTGGGGTTGCGTAACATCAGCCGATCAAATCAGGAGCCGCTATATTGGAAACACTTACGCCAACATCAGATAAAGATCTGCGCTGGGACGGCACATTAATATCCTTCGTCCAGACAACGACTTGCATAATTTACTATGAAAGGAAGGTCTTTCCGCACACAGTCAAGCTGCCCTGTACCAGAAGAATAGGTACCTGAGATGGCTATATGCAAAACGGTGACTTACCTTTTCTTAAACAGCCAGAAACCTTGGGACCAAGGTGGAAAAACGCCAGAAAAAATTGTGAAGGCGATGTACAGAACCAGCGGCACCGCTCCTATCAGTACATCAATTCAGCGCCCATTCCGTCTTTGCCATCATCCATGACTCCTGTGGCATGGGCGGAAATAGCGCCGGCAACTCGTCGAAAGTATTCACGAGCGGATCTCTCTGCTGCTTCTGCCCGTGTACGGGAGTACTTGAAAGAAGATGCGATCGTGTGGCATTATGCACAGAGAGTCCCATAGGCGCCGCGATGAAACTCGAGCAACGAACCGGAGGGCTTACGAAGCACAAAGGTGGATCAGCGGAGGGTTTCGCGGCCCGAGTCGGCGTCTCAAGCGTCCAATGCTTCTCCTGCTCCATGGACGTAACCTATTCCTGATCCGTCGACTGCACATTCACAACACCTCTTCATCACAAAAGGATCATCAAGAAAACCAATTCATACAATCTCCAGAACATACGTACTATGACTATAAAAGTCAGGGCAGATAGATTCACAGTACAATTAATGCAGTCTACAACAACAACAATAGAAATAACTGTTAAACGTTAAGTGTAAACAAGAAAAAAATAATCTATTCATCGTATTGCATCAACTGTCCAAGACGCGTCAATTAAGGAATACACGAGAATGATTGCAACTCACATCAAGCGTCAACGTTCTTGAACTGTTCACTTCCTGATCCCGATAAATGCCTACGAGGGACTGTCCCCTCTCATACAACGAGTTCTTGAGACTGATGACAATAAACTGGAACGAATCGGAAGCATGAGTCCGGATATAGTTTGCGACCCGGGCAACGTTTGTATTATCCAGCGCGGCATCAACTTCGTCGAGCACGAAGAAAGGAGCGGGTTGATAACTGCATAGACGTTTTAGGGGGAGCGAATACACCAGGAATGAATGACGCGAGTCGTACCTATGAATGGCAAAAAGCAACGCCAACGCGGCAACTGTCTTTTCGCCACCAGACAACTGTTCCATGTCTCTGAACCGCTTCATGGGAGGCATCGCATGATATTTGATCCCACCGAGGTACGGTTCCTGTATACGCTCCGTCAATTTGATGAGATCAAGGAAACTGTCAATCAACCCACCTCGTTATCTTCTAAACTGAGATATGCAACGCCTCCCATCGGCGAAGCCTTGCCTTTCGTAAGATCTTTATAAACTTGATCGATCTTGTCCGATATATGATTATAGGCCTTGTTGAACAACTCGCATCTACCACATGTCAGAGCTGTTCATAAGGTGTGGAACGAGACTCGCATACCTTCGCTTCTTAATCTCAGTAAACTGATCACGAGCTTGTTTCGAGTCCTTCCTCGCCTTATCAGCTTCCTTTTCCGTCTCGGCAAGTTTAGCCTCAACGTCGCCCAACCTCTCCATCGCCTTCAAATTCGGCGCCATCTTCTCAATCTCACCATTAATCGTCGCGATCTGCTTATCAAACCGCGTCAACGCCTCTGGAGACCCATCTTCACGTTCCTCGTCATCGAGCAACTTGAAATCAACTTCAATTCCGTAATTTTGGACTTTCTTCACATGCTGCGTCCCAGACTCGTCTTCGTCAACGTCCATCGCGACTTCCTCGCGCAGATTCTATTTGCACCCCACCAGTCAGGGCACGTCAAACGATAAATAAAGACCAGCTTACTTCTTCCATTGGGACGTTCTTCAAATGTCCATGCAGCAGAGGAAGCCTAACCTCCTCTACGCGACACTTTCTATATATTGACGACCTCTCGAGTGCGAGTTTCTCGATTTCGTCATTCTGACCAAACGCGTGTCAGCCCACAACCCCACAAACCACGCATATACCATCACGTACACAGGTTGAAATATCCTTCAGTGCCTGATCTAGCACTTTCCCCGCTTTCATCGTCGTACGCTTGACCTGATCCACGGCTTTCGTCTTTTCATCCAATACTTCTTGGTGTTCTCCCGCGTCCGCCTTCAACTTCTCAACCTGGTTCTCCAGAGATTCGATCTCTTGCTGTATCTGGGCTTTCTGGGCTTCGTACTTTTCCAGATTAACGCGCTCGGTTTCAAGAAGGTTTTCTAGGTAAGCTAAACGCTCCCTGGCCGCTTTCAACCCTTCCTCCTCGAATTCGGCCCTTGCAATAGAGTAAGAATTGTGTTCTGTTCACGAGACTGGATACTTACTGATGCGTCAACCGCGCAATCTGGTTATCGAAGCGGAGCCTTGCTTCGCTCTCTTCTTGGGCAAGTTTGAGTTGTCGTTCCTCATACTCTCGGATATTCGACACATTAATATTGCGGCAAAATTGCTTGAACACTCCATCCTCTGCGTTTTCGACAGTCGCGCGGAGCGTAGAGATACGACTTTCCAGATTGTCAAACGTGGTTTGAACCTATATAAAAAAAGAACTCAGCCCAATCCTCAGGAGTAGACGAGTTTCGTCACCTTGCGCAGATCAGGGGCGTTCTTCTTGATCTCACGATCCAGATGTTTCAGCTCGTCCTTGATACCCATTAGGCGGAGTTTGCCCGCGTTCTGCCGATAGATCGTAAGAGGTCGCATCTCTGGTACGGCAGAAACCTACCAGATCATCCTTTGCCAGAGTGAGAGCCGACTCTAGACGCGTCAGCTCGCCAATCAAATTCTCGTCCGCCTTGCCCCTAGGTTTCTTCTTGGCAAGTTCCCGAAGTTCAGACATGAGGTTGTCCCGCGCTCGCTGGAGACCTAAAAGAAGAAGAAAAAACTAAGACCAGACAACACTCTTATTATGATAGAACGGCAAACCTTTGACGTCGTTCTCATCCCACTTTTTCGAACTATGGGTACTCCTCCCACCCGTTATCAGACCACTCTTGTGTATAACCGTGCCTTCAAGCGTAACAGCTACATCAAGACAAGTCAGTTATATCTCGATAATCAACAGTGGTATACGTACCCTTCACATCTTGACCCTTTTCGTAGCATACATATCGAGCCACTTCCATCGTATCACAAACTAGCGCGTTTCCACAAGCATGGTGGATCGCTCGTTCAACTGCGGGCTCGTATTGGACAACATCGACAGCGAGCCGAGCCCCTTTTGCAAATGAACGAAACTTGTCGTTGATCGCCTTGACTTGAATGCTGTCGAGCGGAATGAAAGTCGCTTGTCCAGCCCGTTGGTTGCGTAGGTACTAAATTTCGTCAGAACAAGATAATGACAATGCCGACAGAAGCGCACCTCGATACAATCAATAGCAGTCTTCTCCTCATCGACAACTATGGCGTCGATATTTCGACCGAGGACGACGGACACTGACGTCTCGTATTTCCTTTGAATCGGCTTACAAAGGTCTACTACACGTCCTTTCACGCCTACGAGATCAACAATGTTAAACCCTAGCAATCGCGAAAATCTAGGAGACACGAACCTGGAAAGATGCGTTGAAGGTTTGCAAGCGTCTCCTTCATCTTCGTTTCTCGCTCACTCTCATGCTTGTCGACGCCAGCTTGCAAAAGTTGTTGATACACGTTTTGCAGCTTTTCGTCGGTCTCTGCTTCCAGTTTCCTGTTTCAGTCATGTTATTAGGTTACTGTTCGGTTCCGGTAGAGCCCAACCGAGTAACGCACGCAATCTTGGTCCGCTCTGCTTGTTGATTGTCTAGCTCTTGCTTCGTTCTTGCTAAATCGGTCTGAAGCTGACTGATTTTCGTTTCGAGCTAGGGAAAAACAAGCGTTATTGGTTTATACACAAACGCAGAGACCGTGTCTGTCTCACCTCGACCTTTTTCTCGTTCTGAGTCTCGAGTTCTTGCGATCTTGTCATCTTCTTCTCTTCCATCCCATCTTGTCTCTCCTTCAGCTGGGCGAGCGACCGGGATATTGTCTTCTCTTCACGATTCAATGACTCCAAAACCTGTCGTTCGTCGACAGCGAGCACACTCGCAGAGGCTTTTCTGTGTCGCCATGAGTCATAATTCCGTGTTGTTATCCAATAACTTACAGTTTTCGGTATTCATCCAGGCTCTCCTCGCTTAGCGCGAGATTCTGACGAGAGGCTTTTCGCTGCTCCTGCTGAGCCTTGTCTGCAGCCTTTTTCGTGCTTGTCAGTTCCTTCTTCAACGCTTCGAGCCTTGACGAGATGGTTTCTTCGCTCTTGGAGACATCTTCTCTTGTTTTGGTGGCATTGTTCATTTTTCGCGTCACATGTGCGATTTGTGCATCGGTCGCCACTAATTCAGGTTTCTAAAGATTTATAGTCATTGCCTGTACGTAAATGAAGGTTTCCAAGGACTTACTTTGCCTTCCAATACCTTCTCCGCTTTTTTGAGAGCCTTTTCAGCCTGCATAACGGTCGTTTTGGCTTTGGCTTGATCCGCACGCGCCGTTTCAAGCCCCTTTTCATGCTTTTTCTGTTCCTTGCGTAACTCTGCAAGTTCTTTGTTCTTCTGGACGATGGTACGGGCGTTATTCTCCATAGATTCTTCCATATGGTACAACCGGAATAATATACGCCGCAGGATGAGGTTATCCTGTATAAGGAGAATGGGCATCTGAGACAGGTACATGCGCAGATGGACGTACCTTTTCGTCGCAGAGCGACTCGAACCTCTCGGCCTCGCCTTTCTGCTCCTTGTACTGCTTAATTTCGCCCGCTATACCCCTCCGCTTCGTAAAGTTGAAAGTGGCATTTTCCGTTGCCCGTTCTTGACCCTGTTTCGCCTTTTCGTATTCCGCTGCTAACTCCAAGGAACCACTAATTTGTTCAATAAGGTGCGCCAATTCGCGGGGCGACTGAGATGCGACGGCCTCGACATCTCCCTGAAACACTAGAAAGTTCTTGGCTTTAACAAGAACGTTATGGGATATAAGCGCGGCATTATATGCGCTGTATGTGACGACTTTCCCGTTGAGTTTGTATTCTGAAGCGCCGCTCTTGGATATTCTACCAAATCATGAGTTTCTTGGTCCTGATTCAACCGAACAACTCACGTTCTCTGAAACTTCCACTCCTTCCCCTGCGCGTCTACATAAACCGCGAGCACCCAGGCTTTCTTCGCGGTTCCCTCGCCTTCCCCCTCTTCCTCTTCCTCCTCATTCGCTCCATCCGCATCCCCGTCCGCGCCTTCCACACTATCCCTTGCGAGCTTTCTTCCTCTATAAACCAAGTCCTTCAACTGAGAACTCCTCAACACCGCGCTCTTCACGCCCAGCACGAAGGAGATGGCGTCCATAAGGTTGGATTTGCCCGCGCCATTTGGACCGATGATGGAAGTGAAGTTTTTGAAGGGCCCAATGACCTGGTGGCCGCGGTAAGACTTGAAGTCGCAGAGTTCGATGCGGGCGAGAGGCATTGAGCCTTGTGTGACAACATCGCGTGACAACCGTGAACGACGCGTCGCGCTTCCCACGCCCAGCGGCCCTCCGAGTCTCCGACGGACGTTCACTATCACGTCTAATTCTGTCTATATCCCATTCTTTCGCATTTTATTTCTCGCCGTCACGACCACCCGAGAAGTTGTTGGCCACATGTCTCATTGATGCACAAAGTCACTGCCATGATTTGATTATTGTCCGGTAGGAATTTAATACTGTTCTGGGTAGTTTTTGCGTGTTACTGCTGCTTCTTGACTACGAATCTGTGACGCACTAACACCTATTGCACAACGGCACTGGTACGTAACCTTCATTTGGGCTGTGAGGATGTCTAGTACCTTTCCACTACTTCTTGTTAAGCTATAAAACATAATGTATGTCAACAGATGCTCCTGATGCAATAGTGGTGTTTATGGTTTTCTGTGGTGCTCACGACTTTGTGACAGTGGTGGGAGGCCAATCCCTAGCGGTTATTAAATTCAAATATCTTTGTATGAGTATGAAATCTCCAGATCTATAGATAACCAATCACAATTACCCTTCAGCCCCTCCTAAGTGTTCTTTACCACCTTTGTGCCACAGTGCTGAGGGTTGTTTGACTCCTAAGTGCATGTTCATTACCTTGCATAGGAAGATGGGAACTTTGTCCTCAGACATTGAAATTGTTACACTACTTTACATAGATACTGTACATATCTAAATGACATTGCCTGCTTTCCACAAGCAAGTCCCACATTTACATGACATTGCAGGTACCATCAAGCCCACTAGTTTTTGTACCTCTGTAACCGATTTTTCTGCTTTGCATTCAGGAGCTTGTCCAGTTGTTGCTTGTAATGGTGTGTCACATGATGCTCAGATCCCATAACTTGTTGCATGGTCTGAACTGCATGAGATAGTAAAGACTCTGCCTCATCAAGTCTTTCCTGACTTTTATATGTTAAGGCTAAATTGGCCATGACTTGAAGGGTGTCTGGATGTTCCAGCCCAAGCTTTGCTTTCCTTGCATGCATAACATCTACCTGCAGTGTCTCTGCCTCATTCAACCTTCCCTGATATGTGTATGTTATTGCCAAATTATTCATGGCAGCAAGAGTGCCTGGATGGTCTGATCCAAGCTTCACTTTCTGTGCATTCATCACTTCTACCTGGAGCTTCTCTGCCTCATTCCACCTTCCCTGATACTTGTATGTCATTGCCAAGTTGTCCATGGCAGTGAGGGTGCCTGGATGGTCTAATCCCAGCATTACTTTCCATGCATTCATCACTTCTACCTGGAGCTTCTCTGCCACATCCCACCTTCCCTGATTCTGGTATGTTGATGCCAAATTGTTCATGGTAGTGAGAGTGCCTGGATGGTTTGCTCCCAGCTTCACTTTCTGTACCTTCATCACTCCCATTTGCAACTTCTCTGCTTCATCCCACCTTCTCTGAATCTGGTATGTAAATGCCAGATTGTTCATGGCAGTGAGAGTGCTTGGATGGTCTAATCCCTGCTTTACTTTCCTTGCCTTCATCACTCCCACCTGCAGCTTCTCTGCCTCACCCCACCTTCCCAAATTACAGTATGTAAGTCCCAAATTATTCATGGCAGTGAGAGTGTCTGGATGATCTAATCCCAGCTTTACTTTCCATGCATTCATCACTTCTACCTGGAGCTTCTCTGCCTCATCCCACCTTCCCTGATCCCGGTATGTTAATGCCAAATTGTTTATGGTAGTCAGAGTGCCTGGATGGTCTGCTCCTAGCTTCACTTTCTGTGCCTTCATCACTTCTACCTGCAATTTCTCTGCCTCATCCCACCTTCCCTGATCATAGTATGTTGATGCCAAATTGTTCATGGCAGCAAAAGTGTCTGGATGGTCTGATCCCAGCTTCGCTTTCCGTGCCTTCATCACTTCCATTTGCAACTTCTCTGCCTCATCCCACCTTCCCTGATTCTGGTATGTTAATGCCAAATTGTTCATGATGGTGAGAGCTGCTGGATAGTCTGATCCCAGCTTTACTTTCTGTGCCTTCATTGCTTCCACCTGCAATTCATCTGCCTCATCTACTCTCCATGCATTTATCACTTCTACCTGCAATTTCTCTGCCTCATCCCACCTTCCCTGTCTTGAGTATATTAATGCCAAATTGTTCATGGCAGTAAGAGTGTCTGGGTGGTCTAATCCCAGCTTTACTTTCCATGTAGTCATCACTTCTACCTGCAGCTTCTCTGCCTCATGCCACCTTCCCTGATTCCGGTATGTAAATGCTAATTCATTCATGATAGTGAGAGTGCCTGGATGGTCTGATTCAAGCACTGCCCTCTCAAGTGCTGCATTCAAAACCTTCTCTCTCTCATCCCAACTTCCAATATGACCAAATACAATTGAAAACCTGTCATATTCATGGCCATAATATTTGTCTTGAAATTTCAATTCTTGTCCGTGCAAAAGGTTGGACCTAATGTGTGGTGCAAGTAGTCTACAGAATGCATGATTATCAACATTCCAGTCAGGAATTATTGAACAAGACAACAGAGCTCGTGCCCTGTGATAGTGATTACTAATTTCTTTTTGTGACATGCAGCTCCTGCTCCAGGAATTTACTAACAGGTGCATTGAATACAGATGATTCACACCACTGATTAATGAAAATGAAAGCAAAACTTGTGTCCCATCCAAAAACTGCACTTTGTCCCATTCACCATCTTCATCTATAAACAAGGTTTGATGATTCAATAGTGTCATTGGAAAATCAGAATTTGCTGTATCAACATTGTCATTCATGTAATTCTCTGCAGCATTCTTAAATAGCTCCTCAGGTATATTTTCATGATTTAGAAAGGCAAAAATCTTTAACAAGGTGATTGCACTTTGTGCAGCCTTAGCTTCCTCATTTTCTTTTAGTGTCATTTGCTCAATTTGTTGAAATGAAATATCCCATGTCCCATATGCAGATCTCCCATAACCAGATGCTCCCTTGAATTCTTTCTTTGACATTAGCTTATGTTTATTTTTTTGGTATAACTTGAGGTAATCATCAATGCCACACCCAGATTTGTGGATGTATGCTCCTGCTTGGTCAAGGGCAAGTGGGATCCCACTCAATTCCACCACCATCTTTTTGGCCACATTTCTAACATCATCAGATGTCCCATCCAGCATGGCAGACTTTAAAAACAAAGTAACACCCTCATCCTCTTCCATGGCAAGAACATTCACCCAACCCAATACAAGTCTCTTCAATTCCCCATTCCTACTGGTTATCAAGATATTGCCTGCCTCCCCTGGTGGGAGGAACTTCTCAACAACTGAATAATCACCATCTGCACTGTCATATATGATCAGCCATCTTGGCATCTGAGAAATCCATTGAAGAATAAATCCAGGTGAGTGTATCACTTCCTTTGGAGCATTTTTGGCCTGAGCAATCTGCATTAGCCCAAGCTCAATGGTAGCCTCTGATGCAGCATCCAGCCAATGTATGTCAGAAAACCTTGAACACATCATTCACCTTGTCAATAATTTATGGTGATGTGTACTCACAAGCCAGGATTTTGTTCAAGGAATCTCAGGCAAATCTGAGTTTTGCCAATACCTCCCAGACCATACAAGAGGAATGATTTCCTCTTCCCTTCATCATGAGGGCTAAAATGGTCCTTCATCCTTTGTAAGTATTCATCTCTACCCACAAAGAAAGTGCTGGATTGCTTCAATGGTGGCAAAGGTGGTAGAGGACTCTGAACAGGGGCTGGATGAACATGAATCTAATAGTTACAGTTCTTAACATGCTTGTAATGAACAATACTTAAACACAACAACCTCTGTGAATTGGGCATTTGATATAGAGAAGTTTTGGGCCCCATGGAAAAAACTTGAATTTGGCAGTTGGGGAGGATTTGACATGCTGGAGCCTGCCAGACATAGTATAACAAAGATGTTGGCACAAATTCATTATGAGCCAAACAAAACTTACCTGATACTGCTTGTTAGCATGGGCATGTGTTGGGTACATTGCCATTGATAGAGGTAGTGCTTGTCAATATCCAGTCCGTTGTGGCTTACGTGGAGCTTACCCAATTGGTTCATAGCCAAGGTAATGATACTAAGCACGTCAAGAGCAAAGAAGAGATGTCACGCACGTCACGGTGGACTCCGTGGAAAAGGCTCCCCGCAAGTCTTACCACGGCCACCAGGTCGTTGGGCCCCTCAATGACGAAAGTCGAACCTTACTATGGATGCCGTCTCCTTCGGGGTGAAGAGCGTTCAAAAGCTCCCATTGAAGGATTTGGCGCATAGATGAAGAAAGCTCGCAAGGGATAGCGCGAAAGGTGCGGACGGAGCGCCGAATGATGATGAGGACAAAGAGGGGGAAGGCGAGGGAACCGCGAAGGTCTGGGTGTAGCACTCTTGGTTATCAAGATACAACTTACTGGTGTTGATGTAGGGGCCGTTACGCTTGAAGGCACGGTTATACATAAGAGCGGTCTGATAACGGGTGGGAGGAGCAGGCATGAACGACGTCAAAAGTTTGCCGCTTGGTTATAAGAGTGTCTGGTCTTATGTCTGAACTTTGGGAAAGGAGAAACCTAGAGCGGACGAGAATTTAATTGCCAAGCTGACACGTGGGCGAATAGGGGATTTATTTGTCCAGAGACTTCGATAGCATGACAACAATCATTTGGTTGTCGTGGCGAGTCTGACTTATGCGTTTGGATTTTGTGTATTGTGCAGAGTGTTGGCTGACGGTAGGTGGCAGTGATGCGGCGGTTTCATGAAACCCATGCTCATCGCGATGTAGTAAAGGAACACGTTCATCGTAGTTTTCATGATAATAGCTACGTAAGAGATTCGGGTGGAAATGAATCTACGAAACGAGTTAACGATTCTAGTGCGAGAAGCTCAAACTCAAAGTCCATGGCTGGCAGGCTTGCAACGACGCAAAGAGAGTACACTGCAGCCATGTACAAGTCCGATTTGGCGATTATTCGTAAAACAGGCCGGGACCAGGTGAGTTGAAGAACCAGAGGGCCAATGCGAGACCGCTGACCACCAAGATTGATGCCATCCCGTACTGGATCACGACCGTCGCAAGATTCTGTTTTGGGCGGTCACCTTGGTGGCCTCAATCACCGCCGGTAAAACAAATGAGTCTGAGACCCATCGTCTGTCCATGTCAGCGCCCGTGATCACATAGACCATACGAAAGTCAACTCACCAGAGACGACATTGTGCCGTGTGGGAATCGCGTGACAACCGTGTCGCGCTTCCCACGCCCTTCGGCCTTCCGACCGTTCCGCCACGTTCGCTACTTGCTCAACGTTTCTATCTATACCTATCTCATTTTATTTCTCGACCAATCTTGGGTTAATCACAGGCCACAGTCTCTCATTGATAAGCACTTCATTCGAATCGTCGTCAATCTTATTGGGGATGCGGAAACGGCCCGGGTTTGACTCGGAAATGATTGAGCGCCCCATTGAAGCCGTCTGGGCCGTGTGCCGTCGCTGACGTGCTACTTGACAAAAATAATATGAATGCGCCAGAAGGGGAATCCCTGCGCAATATAAGCGGGACTTGAATTCGACAGCCCTGCCACCAGATTTGGAGCTTGCCGCAGCTCAGACATCAGCGGGTGTCTGGGCAGTCGTAACAGGATCGAGGAGCACAGAAGTATGAATGTGTCATCACCCATTGCTGAAGCGCCGATGTTCGTGTGGCTCAATGAGAAAAGACTTAGCCTCCGAGTAGTTTGATGAGACAGACCGGCTTCTTTGCGAACCTGAAAGATGAAGTAGGCCGAGACGTTGCTCGACGGTTCCGTTGTCTAACGAGCTGGAAACTAACGTTTCGCAGGCTGGTTAAAGATCAGGTGTGCAACTCTGAATTCGAACCGGAATCATTCGACAACAACCAGGTTGGCTGGTTAGGTGCATTCCGCTGTTCACTGGGAGGTATAAGAATCATGACATTATAATTGCCGGTGACCGGTGACCTTCTCGCGATCGAGTGATCAAGCCAATTGGTCGCAGCGGCGAAACAGGAGAACGAAATGAAATGAGGCGTTGTTCAGACGAAGGTGTAAAGAATGGATTGTCGGATCTCCTCGTCTCCTTTTCTATTCTTTTCCAGATGGCCCGAGTTGTCATAGCAGCGTAGCCAGCTTAGTAATCAAATTATCGGTTACGAATGTCGCTTGAGATCCGACTCATTCAAAACGACTTCTCATTTAAATAAACGAACTCAAATTAATTACAATATTACCACTCAATAACTTCCGGGAAGAACTGATTAATAAGATTCATATAATATGGTTTCAACGCTTCGGGGTCCACTGGTTTGTCGCTCTTGCTGTACAAGTCGTACGGATTGAACGCTCTGACAGCATCAAGAGCCCTCTCATCCGCCGCGTTCGATAAATGTCTATATGCTCCCTCGCGGTGCCATCTTTGGTCGTCAAAACTTGTAGCACTGCAAACAGACGGATAACACCTACGGGTAGAAACTGTGGTATCGTATCATCCAGAGTCCCTCTTGAGGAAGTCTCGATTGATTTTTAAGTACATTGTATAGGTATTCATCGTGTCCCCAGGACAGCATAACGTTTTCCAATCCACAATGCGGTTGATATACCCCATGTTCAGTTGAGTACACAGCATCTTGGGAGTCTGGATTTCCTTTGAACGATTCGTGAAGTACGATTCTATCCGAGAATTTACAACCGACAACTGTCATCCGACATCAACATTGAACGATCAGGTGCGAGGATGATATGACATTACCAAATGTGTCCTGCGATTGTTCGAATCAGTCGTGCACCCCGGAAATCAGTATCAGACACCTACGCCTACAACGTCCCACTGGCCTCTAATGACACGGAATTCGTTAATAAGAACATTGCTCATAGAAAAACGAAAACGCACTCTGAGCCAAAGATATAAAGCAACTTTCCAAGATCGTGCACAAGACCAGTAACTTGCATCCACTCCGGCTTTCCATCTCTCCTAATCGCCTCCGCAGTCTGCAGCAGATGTTCGATCTGCGTCAATTCCGTCTGGGATGTATGTCAGAAGCTGCTAACTACCGATAAGTACGGCTTACTCACGTCCGGGTCCGAATGATCCACCAGCGTATTGAGTTTCGTCATCGCTTCCCAGATTCCTATTCAGAGAAGATAAGAGTTGGGGTCCTCCCCTTCCTCCCCTTCACGCTACTCACCCATGCGAGCACGAACGGTTTTCCTAAAATTAACTCGTGCCTGAATGTTGAATTCTACAGTTTGCTTCTCTACACAGGAAATGAAAAACGCCGGTGGAAAATTTTCAGGTGACGACATACCATGCTGCTCCTTATAAAACTTTTTGACTCGTTCACATGCCTCCTCATACTTGCGAAACTGGGTCCTGTCCTTCTCTTGGTCGAACTCGGATTTAGAATTCCACAGCTTCCCCTTCGCTACGTTGACTGTGGGGAGGCTCGGTAATCAGGATACGGTGTCCCGAAGCCGGAACAGACTCACGTTCGTCAATCGCGTCGGAAACCTGTTCAAACGACGTGACAGTGGGTAGAGAGGGCATGATGGGCAACAAAAGCCAAGACGCTGGGTGGGGCGGGTATTATATGCCCCGCAGTTCCTACAGGGCATGTGTTATGCCATTCTGATTAAAGACTGGTGCTGTATCTCATAATACACGATAGGAGTTTAAACTGACTTCGGACCTTATTTAGCTCAGTTCATCAGTCTTCCTTGCACCAGCATGGCACGTCACCTGAGTGCCTAGAAGTGCCTGTTTTGCGGCTTTAAGGGAAGCCGTCTTCTTGATGACCATCGTGGCGTGGTAGGGTGGCGGCTTGTGGCGGCTGAGGTCATGAGTGCATCGCCACCTGCCGTCACCCGCGTGCCGATCTTTCACCTTGACCACCATGTCATCCAGAATCGGAATACCTACTTCCTATCAACGCGTTATCGGCGCGGCTCTAATCACCGGTCCACTTGGAAGGAATGGAAACAAAGCAAGCTTAGTTGGATAAGCAACTTCCATACCGTCATCTGGCTGTACGTCAGGCTGGCACATGGGAAGCCGCGTTACGCAAACAGAGATTTACTTAACATTTGGGTTATCGTAATCGCCCTTACTGTGATATGGATCACCCCCAGAAGAGAGACTCGCATGATCTACTCAAGCGATAGCAGCCCTTCTCCCAAAGCATCATATATCACCCCCTTGCGTCGTCCTCAATTCAAAAGATTGACATCGGTACTTATCTTATCTGTCAATATTTCCGCGTAATGCGAATACTCGTATCCACGCGCGTGTTTCTTCGTTGCCGGACGCCACTTCGGAATTTGCAGGGACCCGGATGTCAAACCTCTCCGAGGCTTTGGCCTGTCTGTACCATCTCCATGGAAATGTAAATCGCTTAATTATAATGGTGATTGTGGGGATGACTGAGATTTGGGCGTCGTCAACCGGCACTGCTCTCTGCGCCAGGAACTAGGCGAGCACTCGGAATCTTTATCGCCGACCCGGAAAAGGGTACTCGGTCACATGCGGGTGCCTGATACAAAAATTATTTAAACTGCGACAGCCATGCGACTTATTACGAGGTGACAAAAGGCCAGCGCAACAGCGCCCAAACTTATCAACTATATGTCGACCTCCGGGGAAACAATACGTCCCTGCTCAGCGTTATGAACGTGAAAAAAAGGTCTTCAAGATTCAACTCAGTCAGCGCGCCGCCTGCACTGCTTTTCGTCTCCATAGAGCAGGTATCATGTTCATGTTTTACGCTTACCGTTTTCCTTGTCCTGACCCTTGCTTAGTTTGTAGGGAATTCGACGTGCACCTTGAACCTTGCACCTCCTTGATTCTCATTTCTATCTCAAGTGCCATCGCCCCGGGTCTTTAACCGCTGTCAATCTCATTTCGAAGGGCTTATATCTCGATCCCAGTGTGAGCCTTATTTTTTACTGGTAAACCTTCGCGGGATCGCTTATCTTAAGCGTTCAATGCGTTGACATGGCTGATGTCTATATTATCAGACCGGTGTACACGGACTTAGAGGGTCACTTCAGTGGAGCTGCCGCTTCCCACACGACGCGACAATGGTACTATGCGGACCGATCACGTTGGTTTCTGCAACGCTTTTAGTTTGGATTACATGGAACGAATCTGACACCCGATATGCTGCAGCACCGTGTTACATTCAATGATCTAACTCTCGCCAGCGATTTGTTGATTCAACTTGATCAATCTACGTAGATTTCACTTGCTCGTGTCGTCCAATGTTAACTTGAGACGCGATATTTCCAAAGCGGTATATGGGTGATCGGTGGAAAGCTACTGCCATGGTCCCCGTCCTGTAATCGGTCGAGAAATACCGTTCTGGGTAACATTTCACGTCGATGGGACTGCGTGGCGGACTTCACCGATGTCCCTTAAGCTCCGGCGTGTGACACATGTTAAGCTTCTTCACTACGATGTACCAGTGCAGGTGTCAGCATCATCACCACATCAGCAAAGCTGCAACAGCACATGTGGGGCCACCTGGTGACTCTGACTTACTAGCAGTGACAGTCCTCAGAATCAATCCTTGGAGGAAGACTAAATACAAAGTGGTCTCAGTTTCAACTTGAATTGTCCATTTCTTTGTCCATTCTTGGGGTTGTGCTGGTGCCCATGACGGGCCCGGTGCTAAAAAAAAAATTTGAATGATTATGTGAAAAGGTTACTGAGTCCAGGCTTATTACTCTTGCAAAACCTACCTACACACAGTGGCACAATGGCATTACATAGAGAATATGCTCCAGTATCCACTGTTCAAGTCTGTTACAAACACGGTACGGACTCCTACATTATGATTACATGACACGTTGGACATGCTTACTTTTTCATATATGCCTACCCCTTCGTCACACCCCCATTATGTTCATCAAACGGACTACCTCGTTTCTCTTATCGATCCCCATTCCGTTTACCCCATGACCGACCCCTTGTTCATACGTGTACCATCCCCTATGCCCCCTGTTTTACCTATACTTGCTATCGCCCTTGTTCTACTTACGATACGGCTGTGTTTCTGTACATGTATATAAACCGATGTACTGTAACGTTGAACCTTAAGTTCGACTTAACTGTCTTTATCAATATCATCTCATCTCGCCTAAAGAACGTCGTTTCTACTCCGTTCATTATCGCTCTCAAGTATAAGACCTCTTCTAGTCGTCTTATCACTTAGCTTATTCGTTCACCTATTGTTTGACTTGTCCGTTGGACTTAGTCTACTTTGTCAAACGCTCATAGCGTGGACACATCGTAGGTGGAGATCGACGTGATCATAACAATTAAGTCGAACTTATCAAAACAATACCCGAGTATTACCTCGTTGGTGAAACACAGATAACTATCGAACTTCCGGAGAACCGGCCCGTAGGTTACCGGTCAGCCTGCAACAATTTCGGATCAACAGAGAACACCGCCTAACCGTGCTACAAGAGGAACAAGAGGACATTATTATCTAGACCACATCGCTATCTACAACGACCCTAAGGACCACCTTTGGAAATACGCGAAAGACCACAGTCTCGTACCAACATCAGAGTTTTGGATACCACAGAGAGCCAACAGACCACCCAACAACGCATTCTATCATCGATTCAACGACAAATACTATCTCTTAGGATTTGAAGTCGAATTCGACGAAAATACCAAACGTTGGGGAGGATATAACCCAGGCCCTGAATCAGAACTCACATACGAATTTGTACCAGACGATTTCTTCAAAGGACCAAAGTGGATAGAAGGAAACCCAGATAACTTGCCCGAAAACCTACAGCACAGAAGCGCAGTCTCTACACCGAAAGCAGCAGTCAAAGCTACACCAAAAGGTAAAACTTTTGGAGTAACAAAAGAAAGCGAATCAGGAACCGAATCAAGTGACGAAAACCCCGATCAGCAATTCGAAAGTTCCAGTGACCTTTCCGAGTCGGAAGACAAAACTGTTCCAGACTTACTTAGCCCAATCGATTTCAACCCGTTTGAAACAGAACAGGAGAAACCGAATTCCCCAGGACTTCAATACATAGAAGTCGATCCTAAACCCGATCCTAGTCCAGGACCACCAGTACTACCACAGAAACCGCCTACACCACCTCCAGAACCACCCATAGCTACAATGACGACGCCAGCAATCCAACCGATCCCCAGTCTCTTAGGAGAAATCCCTACCTTCACAGGGAAACGATCTCAAGCACAGGATTTTATAGATCGAATGGAGCTATTCCTAGATCTTAATCCAGGTCGCATCAACACTGATAGACTTAAAATCGGACTAACGTTATCTATGATAACCGACAAAGCTGAAAACTGGAGACGCAATCAGAACGACGATCTTAACGATGCAGCAAAGACGGAAATATTATGGACCGACTGGACAGGATTCAAAACCAGATTCCTCAATAATTGGCAAGAAATAGATTCACCCGGAAACGCGTACACAGAATTAGTACATCTACAGAAACGTAAAGACAAGAAAGGAAAACGAATCTCAATCCCAAAATACGTTGGTTTATTCAAAGAACTTATAAAGAAAGCTGGAATCACAGGCAGTGCCGCTACCCACATGTTCGGACAAGGACTCGACGCCAACACGTACAGAGCAGTCGTAATGAGAGACCCCAAAAACTTGGACGAATGGTACGAAGGAGCACTCAGAGCATACAATGCCGAAACACGTATTGGAATTCTAGCGACCAACAGAGGAGGAACATCTTCACACAAACCCCCTCGAAACGAATGGGATATGGATCTCGATGCAATAATTCTTGGCGCGTTATCAAAAGATGAACGAACCCGACATATCCGTGATGGACTTTGTTTCATATGTCATAAACCGGACCACATGTCAGGACAATGCCCCATGAGGAAGGATAAAGGATCTTACAAAGGGAAGAAGAAGTTTAACGGAAAGAAAGGAAAGAAATTCGCACACGGTCGTCATATTCGAGCAACCGAAAGGGATGACGATGTCAGTAATTATGAAGACGTCGAAGAGTCTAGCCAGCAAGAACAAGAAGAAGAAGAAGACACTAGCGACAGAACGATACGCGCTATGTTAAAGAAACTCTCTCCAGATCAACGTATCAACCTCCTTATCAACGCAGATAAACCGGATTTTTAACAGTGGGACACATGTCAGTGGATGCCTGTCCCATAACTTCGGATTCAACTCCAAAGGACGATCTTTCGATATCACCTGTAATAGTACGTTCTATTTCAAATAATCGATTATCTATTCCCCTCGAAGTTGAAACCGAAGACAACACTGAATCAATGACTGCACTGGTTGACAGCGGTGCAGAAGGTTTATTTATTAATTCATCAATCGCGCATAAATGGAGAAAGAAGAAACTCGCAAGACCAATACGAGTCAAGAACATTGACGGCACATACAATACGAATGGAGAAATTTCTGACAAGTGTTTGATCACCATCGATATCAATGGAAAGAAGATGACCGAATGGTTCTTGGTCACTTCGCTTGGCGATCAAAACTTGATACTGGGGCTTCCGTGGCTCGAGAAGCATGACCCAATCATAAGCTGGAGGAATAGAACTCTGGAGTTCCGTAACTCAAAAGAAGACGAATGGAAGGCATCAATACGGAGCATCTTGCATCGACTCGATGAAGAAGCAATGCCTAAATGGGAAGAAGACGTCGTAATTCGGTATTTGTTGTCACACAAAGGACCAGAAGAGAAGAGTCTACGTTGGAAACTACCATTTGAAGACATAGGAAGATGGACCGAAGAAGATTATGACGAAATCACGATTAATCGGTATTCACCAGCTCAACAAATGGAACATAAGTACAACACCGATCAGAAGGAAATCACGCTACCTCCTGAGTATCTCGAATGGAAAGAGATATTTGAAAAACAAGCGTCAGAACGATTCCCAGACCGCAGATCATGGGATCATGCAATTGAACTTCGAGAAGATTTTATACCAAAGAAAGGAAAGATCTACCCAATATCACCATTACAACAAAACACGCTTGACGAATGGATCAAAGAACAACTAGCTAAAGGATATATACGATCATCCAAATCTCCGCAGGCAGCGCCATTCTTTTATGTCGAAAAGAAGGATAGCAAAACACTCAGACCCTGCCAAGACTACCGATACTTGAACGAACACACGAAACCGAACTCTTACCCCTTACCACTCATATCCGATCTGATGCTACAACTTAAAGGATCACAATACTTTACGAAACTAGACATCAGATGGGGATACAACAATGTTCGAATCAAAGAAGGAGACAAATGGAAAGCCGCATTTATCACGAATAAAGGACTATTCGAACCAACAGTTATGTTCTTTGGATTACGCAATTCACCAGCAACATTTCAAGCTATGATGGACGATTACTTTAGGGACTTCATAAACGAAGGATGGATCGCCATTTACATGGATGACATCTTGATACACGCGTGCAACAAACAAGAACTCGAGAAAAGAACAAAGCTAGTACTCGCAAAATTAAAAGAACACGATCTTTACCTGAAACTTGAAAAATGCAAATTTGCCGCCAAGGAAGTGGATTTCTTAGGCATGATAATCACGAAAGATACGATAAAAATGGATCCAATAAAACTCGCTGGAATCAGAGACTGGCCCCCTCCGACAACAGTTAAACAAGTACGCTCGTTTCTTGGATTTGGAAATTACTACAGACGTTTCATATCCGGATTCGCGCACCTCGCACGACCCCTTCACGATTTAACGAAGAAAAACAAGATATGGGAATGGACACTAGAATGTAGAGTCGCCTTCGACTCATTAAAGGAAAGTTTCGTAACAGCACCAGTACTAAAGATGCCAGATGTCAATCAACCTTTCATACTTGAAACGGACGCATCTAAATGGGCTGTCGGAGCCGCCTTAATGCAGAAAGACGAAAACGGAGACTTACACCCTTGTGGATATCTCTCGCACGCACTTACGCCTACTGAACGAAACTGGCAAATCTACGACCGAGAGCTCTTTGCCATAATTTACGCCCTTGACGAATGGAAATACCTACTGCTTGGAGCAGAACACACACTCACTATACACTGCGTGACGAAGATACGCCCAGCAGCGCAGCGTCTAAGTGTTAAAGTGAATACTTACTTAGAGTGGAGTGTAGAGTGGCGGTGACGACCTCAAACGATAACTCACTATCCTATGGATATAGGATGTGGTGGTAAGAGGAGAAGGAAGGTTCTTATTTGTACCTACGTACAGGTAGTCTTATATACTACTAGTATCCTAATAAGTACAATGTATAGTAAATAGAGGAAGAGCTGTGCATGACGTATGATATGACGTCTAGCACAGCTATGACGCGTCTACCGCAGTAATGGGATGACGCAAGCGACTATAGGATATTCCAGTATCCTATGTATGTATATGTACGTGTATATATGTATGTGGATACATATATGCATGTATGTACATCTAATCTGTATATCCTAATCTATAGGATAAGATACGATGTATTATCTTATATGAGATAAGATAAGATATACGTTATCTTATATGATTAGATAAGATAACTTTAACACTGCGATCACAAGAACTTAACCTATTACCGCGCACCACAACGTCTCACAGCTAGACAAGCAAGATGGTGGAATAATCTCTCAAGATATAATTACCAACTAATTCACGTTCCTGGAGCAAAACTAACTCAAGCAGACGCCTTGTCCCGCCGACCTGATCACACTAATGGAGAAGAAGATGACGAAACAGTCACGATGCTCCCTGACTCACTATTTATCCAAGTCATCGCCGAAGATCTCCGAGATCAAGTAAAGAACGCAACTCAAACCGACGAGTTCGCTGAAACCATTAGAAGATGCTTAAAGGAGAAAGGAACGGCACCCCTCCGCACAGCAATCACCGATTGGACCGAAGATAACGGAATCATCTTATTTAAAAACAAAGCATACGTTCCAATGGACTCCGATCTTCGCCGATCCATTATTAAAGAATACCATGAAGCACCGAGTGCAGGACACCCTGGATTCTTCAAAACACTTAGCCTACTAAGGGAACACTATTGGTGGCCTAGAATGACAACACTTGTCAAAAGTTTCATCGACGGATGTCTTACCTGTCAACAGATGAAACCTAATACACACCCCACCGCCGCGCCCCTAATGCCGATTAAATCCCACGCACATCGACCATTTCAACAGATTACTATGGATTTCATCACCGATCTACCGCCTAGTGACGGTTTTGATTCTATCTTTGTCGTGGTCGACCAAGGACTTTCAAAGGGAGTAATTCTATGTCCCTGTAATAAAACTATTACATCAGCCGAAACCGCCGACCTCTACATCAAAGAAGTTTTCAAGAACTTCGGATTACCAGACATCATGATCTCTGACAGAGGACCGCAATTCGCAGCAAAAGTCTTCAAAGGGATAACTAGTGCACTTCAGATCAAACACAAAATGAGCACCGCCTTCCACCCTCAAACAGATGGACAAACGGAACGCTATAACGCCGTACTCGAAGTATACCTCCGCATATTCTGCGCTTATGAACCAGACAAATGGAACAAGATACTTCCTATCGCACAATTCGCTCATAATTCTAGAACGCATGAAGAACTGAAACAATCACCGTTCTATCTCATATATGGATCTAACCCTGTGGCACTACCCCAGGTTACAGAACAGTCAGCTACCCCTGTAGCAGACGAGCGCATCAGACTCCTGATCAAAGCAAGAGAAGAAGCTCTGGCAGCACACGACCTTGCACGCCTCAAAATGGCACAACGAACGATGAAACACTCTAAACCGTTCAAAGAAGGAGAAAAGGTTTGGCTAGATTCAAAAAACCTACGCATTCCTTATCAGTCACGTAAACTCGCACCCAAACGAGAAGGACCCTTCAAGATAAAGAAAGTCTTAGGACCTGTCACCTATCAACTAGACTTACCAAAACAATGGAAGATACACAGCGTTTTCCACGCATGCCTACTATCACCATTTAAAGAAACAGAATTCCATGGACCTAACGACACACGTCCACCACCTGATCTGATAGAAGGATCAGAAGAATACGAAATAGAAGCCATTCTCGCACACCGAAAGATCGGACGTCAATTACAATTTCTCGTCAAATGGAAAGGCTATGATACAAGTGAAAACACTTGGGAACCCCAAAGGAACTTGTCAAACGCCGAGGATATCCTTGACGAATATAAAAAACGTAGGAAACTCTGAACGAGCAAAGATTACACCTACAACGCCCAGAAACTACCTATGAATCATGGAATCAACAAAAACCTCACCCACGATCTCGCCAACAACGACGAGAGCACCATCACCGGAACCGCCCATAGACTCAGTCTTTACCCAGACAACGACAATAACACCACCACCGAATCCCCCAATACATCCAGTAATCAGGATGCTAGCAGAAGGACAACGAACGCCGAATCCAATAGGCCACGTCTCGTTCCTTATCACAGCGCTTCAGATTCTGACAAAGAGAATCGATCTGATGATTCACCCAGAACAAGCCGAGCTACGAGTCCTCACGATACCACAGAAGATCAAGGTAACGGAAGACATAATAAAGATACAAGGAGAGCTAGGAAAATACTTGATAACATGCGAAAGGTATATCATAACCCCGACTCTTTTGCCGAATTCGACAAGGAACCAACTGGCGATCTTTGCGACGGAAGCAATGATAACAACCCAGCTAGCCCTAGCAGTCATCGAATCTTGGCAGACATCACTCCCTCTGAACCTCAGACGATCTTTACGACATTCGCAGACTATAACAGCTCAGCTCTTATGCGAAAGACTATTGACGACATTAAAAGACTTTCCGGCCTGCCAATCAATTCTCAGGAACTGGAACGACTTACCAGACTCTGGCGCATTCTCTCAGACGCAAGACTCGCCAAGGCAATCATCGTCAATGCTCGAGAACGATACAACTATCACTGCGCAGATCTTATAGAAATATGGACCAACTTAGATCGTATGGAATGGTATACCAAACTCTCTCATGGATGCACCATCCACCAATTTGGAATCGACCTCTTACGTCGAATCCTCGCTGCTGACGTAGAACGCTTCTACGAACAAGCAATCCTAGACGTCAGGAATGAAGCACACCCTCCATTCATCCTTAACGACGACCCCAATGATCTTGTCGCCATCCATCACAGCTTTGACTCTCACAGGATCGCACCAGACGCACAGCATATCTTAGAACTTACGAACCGAACCGAAATCGGAGCAATCGCCTTAGCAGATCTAGCAGATCGAATCAAGGAGATCGCCGAATCTTCTAGACGGACCACTGCATGGACGGAAGATCTGTTCACCAAAGGAGCTAAACCACAGCAACTCTCTCATAACGCTTATGAAGAAGTTGCCCACGTCATGATGGAATTAGATCTCCATCAGAATCTTATACCTTCCACGCCTGTCGCCCAGACCGCTGAAAGATTTAAGAACCTCGGACGCTCGCTCATTCCCCAACACAACCTTTATCGACTATGGAAGGGAACGCAGAACAGACCCAACAGACCTCCACCGTCTCCAACGCCGCATCGGTTTCCACCCCGACCGCCTTCAGCATCGGCGCCTTCGACGGACGAGAACGCCTCGCCCGCATTCACCAGGAAATCTCGGATTTCCTCCACTACCAGTCCCACGTCCGGCTTTTCGCCGCCACATCCCTACCACCAACAGTCCCTCGTCCCGACGACGAATCCAAGGAGCGCATCATCAAGCTCCTCAAAGAAGAGAACCGACGCCTCAAGGTTCTCCACAAGCTCCTCAACTCGCTTGAGGCCAACAACGAAGAACTCGTCCAAACGTATATGGACACACCCACCGACTGGAACGCAGGAGGATGGAACCAAGACGAATGACTTCGACGTCTTCGTCGACAACTCAGCCGGCTATCATCCCTACGACGATGAAAACGCCCGCCACAACCTCGACACCTAGAGGATACCCGCATATTGTTGTTGCGGTCAACAACGTAGAGGAGAGCTAGTGTTACAAACACGGTACGGACTCCTACATTATGATTACATGACACGTCGGACATGCTTACTTTTTCATATATGCCTACCCCTTCGTCACACCCCCATTATGTTCATCAAACGGACTACCTCGTTTCTCTTATCGATCCCCATTCCGTTTACCCCATGACCGACCCCTTGTTCATACGTGTACCATCCCCTATGCCCCCTGTTTTACCTATACTTGCTATCGCCCTTGTTCTACTTACGATACGGCTGTGTTTCTGTACATGTATATAAACCGATGTACTGTAACGTTGAACCTTAAGTTCGACTTAACTGTCTTTATCAATATCATCTCATCTCGCCTAAAGAACGTCGTTTCTACTCCGTTCATTATCGCTCTCAAGTATAAGACCTCTTCTAGTCGTCTTATCACTTAGCTTATTCGTTCACCTATTGTTTGACTTGTCCGTTGGACTTAGTCTACTTTGTCAAACGCTCATAGCGTGGACACATCGTAGGTGGAGATCGACGTGATCATAACAAAGTCCAAACTAGTGAGCACTTGCTGTTGGGTAGCTTGACACCCTCTTTCAATAGGTTTATATGTACATAATACCTGTGCCAGCAATGCCAATTCATTTTCTATTCCTATTACCCTGCTCCACAGAGAGTCCCACAGTCACATGACATTGCAGGTAACAAGCACTGCATATTAGTTTTTGTACCCTCAACTAATTTTTTTCTGCTTTGCCTTAAGAAGCTTGTCCAGTTCTTGCTTGTAACTGTGTGTAGTGTGATGTTCAGGTCCCATAACTTGTTGCATAGTCTGGACTGCATGAGATAGTAAAGCCTCTGCTTCATTAAGCCTTTCCTGACTTTTATATGTCAAGGCCAAATCAGCCATGACCTGAAGGGTGTCTGGATGTTCTGACCCAAGCTTTACTTTCCTTGCATGCACAACTTCTATCTGCAGTTTCTCTGCCTCATCCCACCTTCCCTGATTATGGTATGTTAATGCCAAATTCTTCATGGTAATGAGAGTAGTTGGGTGGTCTGATCCCAAATTTACTTTCCATTTATTTATCACTTCTACCTGCAGCTTCTCTGCCTCATCCCACCTTCCCTGTTTCATGTGCATTGATGCCAAATTGTTCATGGATGTGAGAGTGTTTGGATGGTCTGATCCCAGCTTTACTTTCCGTGCCTTCATCACTGCTACCAGCAGCTTTGCTGCCTCATCCTGCCTTCCCCGATTACAGTATGATAATGCCAAATTGTTCATGGCAGTGAGAGTGTGTGGATGATCTGATCCCAGCTGTACTTTCCATGCCTTCATCACTTCTAACTGCAGATTCTCTGCCTCTTGCCACCTTCCCTGCTTCTGGTATGTCAATCCCAAATTGCCCATAATAGCAAGAGTGCTCGGATGGTCTGACCCTAGCTTTACTTTCTGTGCACTCATCACTTCTACCTGCAGATTCTCTGCCTCATCCCATCTTCCCTGCATCTGGTATGTTAATGCTAAATTACTCAGGGTACTGAGAGTGACTGGATGGTCTGATCCCAGCTGTACTTTCTGTGCCTTCATCACTTCTACCTGCAATTTCTCTGCCTCACCCAACCTCCCCTGATTCTGGTATGTTGATGCCAAATTGTTGATGGTAGTGAGAGTGTCTGGATGGTGTGATCCTAGTGTTACTTTCCATGCCTTCATCACTTCTACCTGCAGCTTCTCTGCCTCATCCCACCTTCCCTGATCCCGGTATGTTAATGCCAAATCACTCATGGTACTGAGAGTAGCTGGATGGTCTGATCCCAGCATTACTTTCCTTGCATTCATCACTTCTATCTGCAATTTCTCTGCCTCCTTCCACCTTCCCTGATTCAAGTATACAAATGCCAGATTCTTCATGATAGCAAGCATGTCTGCATGGTCTGATCCAAGCATTGCCTTCTTCTCACTAACTTCTGCATTCAAAATCTTCTCTGCTTCATTCCAGCTTCCAATATGATCAAATACAATTGAAAACCTGACATATTCATGACCATAATATTTCTCTTGCAACCTCAATTCTTGTCCATGCAGAAGGTTTGACCTAATTTGTGGTGCAAGTAGTCTGCAGAATGCATGATTATCAATTTTCCAGTCAGGAACTATTGAGCAAGATAACAAGGCTCGTGCCCTGTGATAGTTATGAATAGCATCTGTTTGTGGCATGCAGCCCCTGCTCCAGGAACTTACTAACAGGTGCATTGAATACAGATGATTTGCAACACTGATCAATGAAAATGAAAGCAAAACTTGTATCCCATCCAAAAATTGGATTCTGTCCCATTCACCAACTTCATCTATAAACAAGGTCTGATGGTTCAATAGTGTCATTGGAAAATCTGAATCTGCTGTATCAACATTCCCATTCATGTAATTCTCTGCAGCATTTTCAAATAGCTCCTCAGGTATATTTTCATGATTTAGAAAGGCAAAAATCCTCAACAAGCCAATTGCATTTTGTGCTGCCTCAGCTTCTTCTGCATTTTTGTTTAGTGTCATTTGCTGAATTTTTTGAAATGAAATATCCCATGTCCCATATGCAGATCTCCCATAACCAGATGCTCCCTTGAACTCTTTCTTTGACATCAGCTTCTGTTTATTCTTTTGGTATAATTTGAGGTAATCATTGATACCACACCCAGATTTATGGATGTATGCTCCTGCTTGGTCAAGGGCAAGTGGGATTCCACCCAATTCCAACACCATCTTTTTGGCCACATTTCTAACATCATCAGATGTCCCATCCAGCATGGCAGACCTCAAAAACAAAGCAACAGCCTCATCCTCTTCCATAGCAAGAACATTTGATGAACCCAATACAAGTCTCTTTAATTCCCCATTCCTACTGGTAATCAGGATGTTTCCTGCCACCCCTGGTGGGAGGAACTTCTCAACTACTGAATAATCACCATCTGCATTATCATATATGATCAGCCATTTTGGCACTTGAGAAATCCACTGAAGAACAGATCCAGGTGAGTGCAACACTTCCTTTGGAGCATTTTTGGCCTGAGCTATCTGCATTAGTCCAAGTTCAATGGTAGCCTCTGATGTAGCATCCAGCCAATGTATGTTAGAAAACCTTGAACATGTCATTCACCAAGTTATCAATATTATATGGTGATATACTCACAAATCAGAATTTTGCTCAAGGAATCTCAGGCAAATCTGAGTTTTGCCAATACCTCCCAGACCATATAAGAGGAATGATTTCCTCTGCCCATCAGCATAAGAGCTAAAATAATCCTTCATCCTTTGTAAGTATTCATCTCTACCCACAAAGAAGGTACTGGAATGCTTCAAAGGTGGCAAAGGCGGTAGAAGACTTGGGACAGGGGCTGAATGAACATGAATCTGAGAGTTACTGTTCTTAATATGCTTTTAATGAACAATACTTGAATCCAACAACCTCTGTGAATTGGACATTTGTCATGGAGAAGTCATGGGCCCCATTGAAAAAGTTAGAGTTGGTGGATTGAGGAGGATATGACATGGTGGAGCCTGGATAGTATAATAGAGATGTTGGGACAAATTCATTATGAGCCAAGTAAAAATTACCTGATTTCACTTGTTAGCCTGAATATGTTGTGGGTACATCATGATTGCAATTGATGATTGTCAACATTCAGCCCGTTGTGACAGACATGGAACTTACCCAATTGTTCAATGGCCGAGGTAATTAGTGATGGTGGTCAAGAGCAAGAGACGTCACGCATGTCACGGACCTGGAAAAGGACTCTGTCGGCAAAGTCCGTCACCCGGTGAACCGACCGCCGCTGGCAGCCATGGCCTACTATTAACGTTGATTTTCGTATGGCCTGCCTGATCACGGGCACTGATGGGACTCAGATTTGTTGACTGAGATGACAGTGTGCCCAATCTTCCCAGATCAGCGACTCCAATCTTGATTCACCATTCAACTTCCTCCCGTTATATTCAGTGTACATCTAACTCGATTACATATTTCTGGCGAAGAAAAGTGAATAAAGAGTACATTAGCATGTAAGGTGTAACTTCAACTTTATAGTAATAATACGATGAATGCCGCAGTCTGAAGTCACGGTGGTATATTAGATTGCAAGCAGCAAGCCGCGTTGCGTTGTTGCAAGCTTTGCCTTTGACTCGGTTGCATCAAGTCACCGCGTCATTGCGAACTACGGTAAGCCCCCACCTCGATGCTGACCGATTCAAGTCTCCAACTGACCGTCGGCCACTTTGCACGTAACCTGGGTCATGGCCTTCTGGATGTGAAATGAAGCCTAGATGGAGAGCGTGTTACTCACATGAGATAAACCGACGAGCCCGTATCGCCACTCCTGCACAAAGTCTTGCGCGCAACAACCGAAGTTGGCCGTTCTGATCCTGATTACCAAATCCTTGTCGATACTCGAGGATGCGGACTTGCGCAGATTGGACAGGATCGATATCTGGAACCTTGGGTGAATGAAGGATCTGAGGCCTGCGGAAGAGGGTCAGTCAATGTATACAGAAAGGGATGAGCGCACCTTCGTAGAAGCCGGACCCTTCTGTCCGTCTCCGTTTTCGGCCTTTGCGTCCTGAACGGCCCGAATACCCAATCATTTGCTTGGCAAGATGCTATGTAGTCGACACATTCATCCAGCGTTCAGAACGAAATTGAAATCATGGCGCTAGAAAGGCGATTTCTCGCTTAGCCTTATCCTCCCGGCCCGAACGCAGCAGTTTTTCTATGGGAATAAAGTAAGACTGGGGTATCGACGAGCAAGGAAAGAACGAGCCATAGTAGTAGATAAAGAAATGGGGTGCGAGGAGCGAGATTGGTTATTGAATGTGCGTATGTTTGGTTACGCGAGTTACAAGCGCTTACAAAAAAGGCAACCGCTACCCAGGACGCAAGATGTGCTCAAGCGACAGCAGCCCTTCTCCTCAGGCATCACTGTATATCACCGACTCGCGTCGTCAAATGATTGACATCAGTCAGTACTAATCTTATCTGTAAATACTTCTGCGTAACGCGAATACTCGTATCCACGCGCATGGTTTTTCTTTGCCGGACATCGCTTGGGAAATGACTGATGACGTTTTACAGGGACCCGGATGTCAAACCTCTCCGAGGCTTTAGCCGGTCTGTACGATCCATGGAAATGTAAATCGCTTAATTATAATGGTGATTGTGGGGAAGACTGGTACCTGGGCCTCGTCAACCGGCGCTCTCTGCACCAGAAACTAGGCGGGCATGAGGAACCTTCGCTCCCTGACCCGGAAAAGGGTCCTCGGTCACATGCGGTGTCTGATACAAATGGTTTAAACTGCGACAGCCGTGCGTCGCAGTAGCGGATATTTTGATCTCCAGGGCAAAGCTACGTCCCTGCTCAGCGTTATGAACTTGAACAAATTAGAATCGCAAGTCTTGCCAGCCAGCGTACCGCCTGCGCTGCTTTTCGTTTCCCTAGCGCAGGTATATTTTCATGTTCTGTGCTTTCCGATTTCCTGTCTTGACCATTGCTTAGTCCATCGGGTCATTCGACGTGCACCTTGAGCATGCGCCGCGTCCATTCTCCATTCTATTTCAACGCAACGTCACCCCAGGTCTTTAACACCTGTCAATCTCATTTCGACGGTGCTCATATCTTGCCCTATACCCGTTAACCTTCGCGGGATCGGCTCCCCTAAGCGTGCTATGCGTTGACATGCTAAGAGCTTTTACCGAAAACGTGTCATCGGGTCGCATCTGACATAGCTGCGTGTGGGATGGTCAGGTGGATGAAACAATTGTACTGGAACAATGAAGCCTTCAGGTGAGCGGGACTCAGACTGCCGTAAGTGAACGCACTTCCCAACTCAAACCATTACACCAGGTTAACCCGTTAGCTATCGGTTTTGTTCTGAATATCGAACCGTTTTGATGATATATAAGTACTATAGTTAATATGTCACATGTCTTAATGGTATACAGATCTAATGCAACACGTCCAGGATCAGCGACAGAATACAACAAGGACGAGAGAAAAGATTGTCACATTTGTACTGGTATTTCACGTGATAGATCGGTCGACTGGCTCCAACCAGTGGGGCCAATGAGAGCGGTTCCAATAGGGAGTTGCCATTGTTGACAGGAGCAGACTTGGTTGACGTGACCGTAGCGCCGGCACCTAAAGGAGAGAATTAAATGAGTGAGTAACCTGTCTAACAAGGCAGACTTGCAAGAGTCATTGCCGAGGATGATGTGCCCAATGCCCATGCCATCACCACCAGGCCAAGTGATCGCGCCACGTGTGTTGGTCTGTGTGGAACAGAACTACTTAGGCGTGAAGGGGCTCTGGTGCCGACGCATGTTCCTCCGATACTGCTGACAGTTGGCAAGACGAGGGGGACGGGGCTGGGTGAGTGGGAGGCGTTGACGGCTCGCCCTGATAAAAGGTTGAGCTGCCATACATGCCCATTGGCTACGGGTTTGATTGGGAGGATCAGGGTGGGGAGGGCGCGTTTGATAGCCTGAGCGAGGCTCACCTCGCCGCCGTCGCCAAGGCATTGCTCGAATCCGCCAGCATTGTATTTAGCGGGCATGTTTCAGTAGCATCCCGTAACGTCGACGAAGCAGAACAGGCTGGAACTCTGACAAACTTCTGCTCAGCACTTGGTAAGCTTGCCTTCGCGATGGTGATGGTAATGAAACGGTGCCTACCATCCACTCATGCATTTGTTCGAGTTGACCAAACGCGCTGGGGAAAGCCAATCCACCAATCGCATTGCCTATTGGGGCACAAGCGAGAGGTTATTAAGCAAGGACAAGGGACAGATAGAAATAGAAAACCGAGGTGCAGATCTTTATCGGCAACGAAATTTGCTTACCATTACCGGTGGCCCCGTGGGGATCAAGCCATCTTATATGGACAGTGATCATATGCATGAGGAGGCGGAAGGAGCGGACGTCACCACTGACAAAGCTCAAAACAACGTACCTATCCCTGAATGACGGGCGCCACTGTTAAGAAGGATGAAAAAGTCTAATGGTTACTCACGCCAGCATCGCTTGCAGGGGGATTGATACTTGTCAAGTTACCGACACCTAAAACCAAGGTTGCAGATAAAATTCACTCTGCAAGCGCACCTTCAGTGACTTGGATGTAGTCTGGAGTGACGACGTGTGTGCATCAGTATGAGGCGCTCTGAAGATGAATCAGATGTATGTAACATATGTTTAAGATAAGTGTACTTTTACGCACCAGGCAACTTCTCCTTGTTGGAATGAGTGATGAGAAATTCGGATGTGCGCTGCCGCCAAAAAGGAAAGGAAAGCCCAGAAAGGAAATGAGGAGGTGATATTCGTGACGGCGTGACAATTTCATCTTGGCCTCGTTCTCGTGGAATGAGTAATAAACGTTGAGGGCGGCACAAGTGCCGCAAGTCCCGCTACGCCCTGGCCATCGTCACATAATTCCGGAGATAAGGATTTCAGATGCCATTACAAGAATACAATTACATCAATAGAGTATAAGACTTAGATTTTAAATTTAGTTTTCCGTCATGACGATATCGCTGGTGTCATTCCCTTCTTCATCGTTTGAACCGGCGGTAGCTTTTCCTTTTCCTTTGCCAGATCGCGTCTTCGTCTCTTTCCGCGTCTTTGGGTTGGTGGACGGAGTTTCAACGATCTGTGTTGATTCGGCCGATGCCAAATGAGAAGTCAGATGGGACAGACTGCGAGGTGGATGCAGAAGGCAGTTCTCCCGTCTTTCTTTTCTTTGAGGAGAACAACGCGTCTAATGCGTCGTCTGTTTCGTCACGTTCGGCCAATTGGCTTCGACGGCTGGAAAATCCCGGATTTCCATTGTCTGGCATTTCCATTTCCCCTTCTGAATGTGCGACGACGCGAATACGATCAATCAGGAACTGGTAAGTCTGAGAGGAACATCAGAAACAAAGTTGGAAACACAGAATCAGTAAGTACCTTCCGAAGTCCGCTTTTTTGACGGTCAGGGAGTTCGAATGTGAGCAGCTGGACTTTCATCAGGACTAAAGTTCCTGGACGCAATTTGTCGTACATCTCCCAAGGAGGGATCAGATTGCCTTCTGCATCTACAATTTCTCGTTGCAAGAGCTTCGCGTTTACGAGACGAAACGCGGGGCCACCGAAATCGGGAAGCAGATGAGGGTCGTAATATGCACCGGGAACTATTGGCTTCACCGAATCCGCAGACCTGGTGGTGGCAGGGTGATCATCTCGCGACCGAAACACACGTTTGCCGTTAGTGCGAGAGGTCCCCGCAATATCTTTACTTGAAGTAGCGAGTGCGGGAGGGACGACATATTTTGGCCCTAAGTGAGTAGCAATCAAATCCGCATCTGCATTCGAGGAGGGAGCACGGGGGATTTCGGTTACATCTAAGCCAGGCCAACAAACCTCCTGATGCGTCTTGGACAATAGGGGGCGGCTTAATCCACGTCTTACCGTCAAGTTGGTATGTGACAGTTGCGTTCAAGGCATTGTCATCCGGCTTTTCGATACCCATTGGCACGACGGGTACGGGAACAACATGCGCCGTTCGCCACACGTTGGTTGTGTAGAGGCAATTCCAATAAACCTTCACATCATTACTCAGCGCCCGGCAAATAAAGAGAACTTGAACTTACTTTTCTCCGGATAGACATTCCTTGTTGTTCTTCTTTTTTGAATTTCGCATGAATTGTGTTGATTTTAGCAGCAACCTCGTTGAAAGCGATCACGCGAGTTGCAGACATATTCGGGAACGTCGATTACCTGCTAAGATTCGAGCGCCGATAGTCTTATAAAGTGTAGAAATGAAAGGGGGCGGATTCGATCTCATTCCTCAACCACGCGTTATGGAACTCGACCGATTGTCGATCACGGAATAGCGGAGAAGAAGTCAGAAAAAGTTCCACAAGGCTTGCCAAAACAAGTAAAGGTCACAAATGTGATTGCGTGATCCTGATCACTGGCAGAAGCGTCGTACTGAACCCACTACTTACGTAGCGGGAATGTGCGCCACCGCCAAACATCTCAGTATTTCCGATTGTGGGAGAAGACCACACATTTCTGGTCAGATTCTGTCAGAATATTTTAGAACGACAGTGCGAAAATGCGGAAAATGGTTTCGTTCACCGCCATATTTGGAGATTTGCGGTCACGGTTACTGATGCTTCGATGGCAACATCAACGTTGTCAACAATGTCCATTATGACCACTGGCCTCAGCACCGCAGTACATAAACCAGCAAATCTTGCCGCTCAATGTCTCCTCAGTTCCTTGCAAGATGTCTTCTATCAATTACTTCACTGTAGCTCTCGCAATCCCCGCTATCGGTCTCCTCGCCCACTTTATTCCATGGCTCTTAGATCCTTGTGGTGTAAAAGGCCATCCGGGCCCCTTCCTCGCGAAGTTCTCGCATTTCTGGTTGGGCTATGTTAGCAAGATGGGACACCGCTCCGACAGCGTTCACAAAGCCCACCAAAAATACGGTATGTATCCCTTTTCGATACGTTATAGCTCGCTAACATGGTCGCGGAACAGGCCCCATAGTTCGCATTGCTCCAAACCACATCTCCGTCGCCGACCCGGAGGCCCTGAACTCCATCTACGGTCACGGAAACGGTGCTTTAAAATCCGACTTTTATGATGCCTTCGTCTCTATAAGACGCGGCGTGTTCAACACGCGTGATCGCCCCGAGCATACACGTAAACGCAAGATTATTTCGCACATTTTCTCCCAGAAGAATGTTCTCGAATTTGAGCCCCACCTCAAGCGTCATGTTCTTCAACTCATCAAGCGGTGGGATCAGTTCCACGACCTCGCTCTCAAAGGAATGTCTGGAAACGATGGAGAAGGTGGATGGGAGGGTAGAGATGGACGACTCTATCTGAATGTCTTGCCGTGTAAGCTCTGGTTTCACGACGCGTGGTTTACAAAACTGATACAAGAGCCGTCATAGGGGTGAACTATCTGGCGTTTGACATCATCGGAGACCTCTCATTTGGAGCTCCATTCGGAATGTTAGAATCCGGTAAAGATGTCGCTATGGCCCCAAAACATCATGGCAGCCAACAAGCCCTGATGAATTCCTACGGCAAACAGGAAATAAATTCGGACGTCATCGGCATTCCCGCTGTTGAGATCCTGAATGGCCGTGGTGACTTTTCCATGTGTATAGGTGTGCTGCCTCCCTCCTGGAGGCCGATCGTCAGCAAACTTCCTGGATACCGATTTGGAACCGACTGTGTTCGGTACTTGGCTGGAATATCTATTATGGCTGTTGCCAAACGATTGGCAAACCCCACCGATCGTAATGATTTGCTCAGCAAATTGCAGAACGGTCGCGACGACGAAGGCAAGCCTTTGGGCGCGGAAGAACTCACAGCTGAAGCTCAAACTTTCCTAATTGCCGGCTCGGATAGCAGTGCAAAGTAAGTTCAAACAGTAATAGTATACTGCACCTATACTTACGCTGTCCTAGCTCAATTACCGCTATTATCTATCATATTGCCAGCAATCCCCGCGTCCAGGCGAAACTTCAAAAGGAATTGGATGACCACCTTGGAGCGGAAGACGATGTTGTTGCACCCGCTGATCAGGTCAAACTCCTTCCTTATCTCGACGCTTGCGTCAACGAGGCTCTCCGTGTCCACACCACCTCTGGTATTGGCCTTCCCCGCGTCGCTCCAAAAGGCGGCCTGACGGTGTCGGGTCAATACTTCGCCGAAGGTACCATTCTTAGCGTGCCCAGCTACACCATCCATCGCGATGTCAATGTCTGGGGCGAAGATGTCGAAGTTTTCCGACCCGAACGGTGGTTCGAGCGTGATCAGAGTCTTATGCAGAAGACGCTCAACACCTTTTCTGTCGGTCCAAGGTGAGCAGGATCTTGTTCGCTAACGGTGTCCATTTTGCTGACCGTTGGATGTAGGGCTTGTGTGGGTCGTAATCTGGCCATGATGGAGATGCGCATTGTTGCTGCTTCACTTTTCCGCCGGTATAGCTTTGTTCTTGAGCGACCCGAAGAACAGGTTAGTGTTTCCCGGGAACTGAGGAGTTTGTGCCTAACCTGTTATGCTTAGGTCGAAATATGGGAGGGATTCTTAAGGAAGCTGGTCTCTTGCAGACTTGGCATTAGGCGACGTGATTGACTTTGAATCTCGCATTTACTCATCTATTGGTCATACCTATCTATATTATTTTGACGACCAATGTTTATTAATTATTAGATGTTATGCACTGAATGACAATTGTTTTTTTAGCAATGTCGCGCGATCGTCATGAATTACGCAAACGAATGGATTCGTAAGGTACAGTCTAGTTGGACACGACTTTTTATCAGCCTTCTTGCTTCGTATTTTGTTTGGAGCTCTCGCCAACAGAGCGCGCGCGAAGTGGTTCCATAATCAGCAATCCATTTTTATTACACCTCTACAATGTCGAACGCCAATCGCGGGGACTATTGTCTCGACTCCCATTTGAAAACCTAAAGTCTTTGTGCTGCACACTAACTTGAAAGTCAAAGTGACAAACATTGCGATACTCAAAGGCAAGAAACATACAAGCTCCGTTTCCTGATAGACGTTGTGATTCCTTCAGGAAACTCTCTACTTTCCTGAATTTGCCGACCACTGATTTAGTTCAGCCTTCTTGGTTTATTATGGCCTCGACTTGTTCGCGCATGGGTTGCACATATTCGGGATGAGCGGCGAGGTCAAATAATGCATCCAGAAACGCCTAGAAGTGCATTGGTTCACGCTATGTACACAAAAAAAAGGTTTTGCGTACCTTGCGTCGCGGTATCAATTGCAAAGTTGATGAGGAGGATCCGAATGATGTGACTCGTGTAAGGGTTCACGAACGGGTTTATCTGGCCAATCATCTCCGTACTGCGCTTCCTGCTCAAGGCGTTCCGTGATGAGAGGTTCTAGGTGCTTCATTCCCATTATTCTTCAGGTTTCCTCAAAATGGACGATGAAGCTAAGAGAAATCTGTCTTTTCAGTTGGCATCCGGACCATACAACAACTTACCGTCTGACGGGGATAGGGAACAAGTTAAGCAGCAGTCAATTCGTTCAGCGATACGTAATCTGGGTCACGGCCTTCTGAACGTGATTGAATGAGTCTAGATGGCCAAGAGAATGTGTTACCCACGTAAGGGTAAACCGACGAGCAGCCTATTAAGTAACACTCCTGCACATGCTGCAGACACGAACCAGCGCTTCTGTTTTGATCACAGTGGGACGACAGCGGGTTTTTTCCATGGGAAAAGTAAGGTGACCTTGACGCGTTTTTGCCAAGTACGGATACGGGTAGCCTAGATAAAGAAACGATGTGATTGGTTATGCAAATGTGCGCATATTTGGTTACCGGCGCGGGACTCGAGTTACCGGCGCTTATAACCAAAAAGGCAACCCCCACCCAAAGAGTGCTATGCCCACTCAAACGACAGCAGCCCTTCTCCCCAGGTATTATATCACCCGCTACTCGTGTCGTCCTCGATTCAAAAGATTGACATCGGCACTCATCTTAATTGTCAATACTTCCGCGTAGCACAAATACCTTTATCCACACGCGTGCTTCTTCCTTCCCGGACACCGCTTGGGAATGATTTACGACGTTTTGCAGGACTCCGATGTCAAACCTCTCCGAGGATTTAGCCGGTCTGTACGATCTCCAAGGAAATATAGTGAATCACTTAATTATGGTGATTGTGGGGACTTGGGCATCGTCAACCGGCGTTCTCTGCCCCAGAATCTAGGCCGGCACTCGGAATCTTCACTCAACCAACCTGAAAAAGGGTCATCGGTCACATGCGGTGTCTGATATAGATTATTTAAACTACGACAGCCGTGCGTATCTACATTACGAGGTGACAAGTGGGCACAGCAGCGCTCAAACTTATATTTTAACCTCCAGGGCAACACTGCGTCCCTGTTCAGCATCGTGAACTTGAACAAACTAGAATTGCAAGTCTTCAAGATTTAACACATGCGGCGTGGCTCTTTTCGTTTCCATAGAGCAGGTATCTGTTCATGTTTTACACTTACCGATTTCCTGTCCTGACCATTGCTTAGTCCGTCGGCCATTCGACGTGCACCTTGAGCATGCGCCGCCTCGATTCTCATTTCTATTTCAAGGTGACATCGCCCCGGTTCCTTAACATCTGTCAATCTCATTTCGACAGCGCTCATATCTCGATCCCAACATAAGCCTTACCCCCTACTGGCAAACCTTCGTGGGATCGCTACATTAAGCGTACAATGTGTTGACACGCCAAAGGGAAAAATTCCTAGCAGCCTCACGCTCGAGCTTCTACCGAAAACATGTCATCGCATCGCGGCTTATGTCTATATGATCAAACCGACGTGCACGGACTCGGACGGTCACCTCAGTAGAGCTGCCGCTTGCCACACGACGCGACAATGGTACTATGCACTCCGAGTCGCGCAACGCTTTTACTTTGGATCACATGGAACGAATCTGATACCTGATACTATATCGATATGCTGCATCATTGTTCCAACCTTGACTCGGAGTCATCCAACTTTCTCCAGCGATTTGTTGATTCGAATCGACGAACCATCCACGTAGATTTCACTTGCCCGCGTCGTCCAACATTGACTTGAGATGCGATATTTCCAAAGCAGTATGTGGGTGATATCGGTCGTCCGTCCAAATGATTTGGAAAGCCTGCCATGATTTAATCGCCATCCTTTAGTTGGTCGAGAAATACTTTCTGTGTACATATTGACATTGAAACTGTTACACTACTTTACATACATGTCGAAATGGAATTGCCCGCTGTCCTCATCATGATGGAGTCCTAGATGTACATGACATTGCTGGTACCAGTGGGCTCCTTAGGTTTATGCCCTTGTACTAATCTTTCTGCTTTGCCTTGAAGAGCTTGTCCAGTTCTTCCTTGTAACTCTGTGTAGTGTGATGTTCAGATCCCATAACCTGTTGCATGGTCTGAACTGCATGAGATAGTAAACCCTCTGCTTCATCAAGCCTTTCCTGACTTTTATATGTCAAGGCCAAATCAGCCATGACCTGAAGAGTGTCTGGATGTTCAGACCCAAGCTTTACTTTCCTTGCATGCATAACTTCTACCTGCAGTCTCTCTGCCTCATCCCACCTTCCCTGATTATGGTATGTTAATGCCAAATTCTTCATGGTAATGAGTATGTTTGGATGGTCTGATCCCAGAATTACTTTCCGTCTGTTTATCACTTCTACCTGCAGCTTCTCTGCCTCATCCCACCTTCCCTGTTTCAGGTGCATTGTTGCCAAATTGTTCATGGCTGTGAGAGTCTCTGGATGGTCTAATCCCTGCTTTACTTTATGTGCCTCCATCACTTTCACCTGCAGCTTCTCAGCCTCACCCCATCTTCCCTGACTGCAATATGTTAATGCCAAGTTGTTCATGGTAGTGAGAGTGCGTGGATGATCTGATCCCAGCTGTGCTTTCCATCCCTTCATTGCTTCTACCAGCAGCTTTTCTGCATCATCCCACCTTCCCTGCTTCCAGTATGTTAATCCCAAATTGCTCATAAGAGCAAGAGTGCTTGGATGGTCTGACCCTAGCTTTACTTTCCATGCCTTCATCACTTCTACCTGCAGATTCTCTGCCTCATCCCACCTTCCCTGATTCCTGTATGTCACTGCCAAATTGTTCATGATAGTGAGAGTGTCTGGATGGTCTGATCCCAGCTTTACTTTCCGTGCCTTCATCACTTCTACCTGCAGCTTCTCTGCCTCACCCAACCTCCCCTGATTCTGGTATGTTGATGCCAAATTGTTCATGGTACTGAGAGTGTCTGGATGGTCTGATCCCAGTGTTACTTTCCATGCCTTCATGACTTCTACCTGCAGCTTCTCTGCCTCATCCCACCTTCCCTGATCCCGGTATGTTAATGCCAAATCACTCATGGTATTGAGAGTAGCTGGATGGTCTGATCCCTGCATTACTTTCCATGCTTCCATCACTTCTACTTGCAGCTTCTCTGCCTCATCCCACCGTCCCAGATTCAAGTATACCAATGCCAGATACTTCATGATAGTGAGAGTGTCTGGATGGTCTGATCCAAGTGTTGCCTTCTTCTCACTAACTTCTACATTAAAAATCTTCTCTGCTTCATTCCAGCTTCCAATATGATCAAATACAATTGAAAACCTGACATATTCATGACCATAATATTTCTCTTGCAACCTCAATTCTTTTCCATGCAAAAGGTTTGACCTAATGTGTGGTGCAAGTAGTCTGCAGAATGCATGATTATCAATTTTCCAGTCAGGAACTACTGAGCAAGACAACAAGGCTCGTGCCCTGTGATAGTGATGAATAGCATCTGTTTGTGGCATGCAGCTCCTGCTCCAGGAATTTACTAACAGGTGCATTGAATACAGATGATTCACAACACTGATTAATGAAAATGAGAGTAAAACTTGGATCCCATCCAAAAACTGCATTCTATCCCATTCACCATCTTCATCTATAAACAAGGTCTGATGATTCAATAGTGTCATTGGAAAATCAGAATCTGCTGTATCAACATTCTCATTCATGTAATTCTCTGCAGCACTTTTGAATACCTCCTCAGGTATATTTTCATGATTCAGGAAGGCAAAAATCCTTAACAACCTGATTGCAGTTTGTGCTGCCTCAGATTCTTCATTCTCTCTTTGAGTCATTTTCTCAATTTGTTGAAATGAAATATCCCATGTCCCATATGCAGATCTCCCATAACCAGATGCTCCCTTGAACTCTTTCTTTGACATCAGCTTCTGTTTATTCTTTTGGTATAATTTGAGGTAATCATTGATGCCACACCCAGATTTGTGGATGTATGCTCCTGCTTGGTCAAGGGCAAGTGGGATTCCACCCAATTCCAATACCATTTTTTTGGCCACATTTTTAACATCATCAGATGTCCCATCCAGCATGGCAGACTTTAAAAACAAAGTAACAGCCTCATCCTCTTCCATAGCAAGAACATTTGCTGAATCCAATACAAGTCTCTTCAACTCCCCATTCCTACTGGTTATCAAGATGTTTCCTACCCCCCTTGGTGGGAGGAACTTCTCAACTACTGAATAATCACCATCTGCATTGTCATATATGATCAGCCATTTTGGCACTTGAGAAATCCACTGAAGAACAGATCCAGGTGAGTGCATCACTTCCTTTGGAGCATTTTTGGCCTGAGCAATCTGCATTAGTCCAAGTTCAATAGTAGCCTCTGATGCAGCATCCAGCCAATGTATGTCAGAAAACCTTGAACATGTCATTCACCTTGTCAGTATTATATTGTGATATACTCACAAATCAGAATTTTGCTCAAGGAATCTCAGGCAAATCTGAGTTTTGCCAATACCTCCCAGGCCATATAAGAGGAATGATTTCCTCTGCCCATCAGCATAAGAGCTAAAATAATCCTTCATCCTTTGTAAGTATTCATCTCTACCCACAAAGAAGGTGCTGGAATGCTTCAAAGGTGGCAAAGGTGGTAGAAGACTTGGGACAGGGGCTGGATGAACATGAATCTAAGAGTTACTGTTCTTAATATACTTGTAATGAACTATACTTGAATCCAACAACCTCTGTGAATTGGACATTTGTCATAGAGAAGTCATGGGCCCCATGGAAAAAACTAGAATTCAATGGTTGAGGAGGATTTGACATGCTTGAGCCTGGATATAGTATAGTAGAGATGTTGGTAGAACTTCATTATAAGCCAAGTAAAAATTACCGAATATTGTTTGTTAGCCTGGAGATGTTGTGGGTACATTGCCATTGATCGCATGAACTTGTCAATATTCAGTCTATTGTGACATACGGAACTTACCAATTGTTTAACTTTAGCCGAGGTAATCGGATGATGGTCAAGAGCAAGAGATGTCACGCCCGTGGAAAACGACGCCGGCGAAATCCGTCCCCCTGAACCCACAACCTTGAGGTTTATGGCCTACCTCGGATCACGGGCGCTGACAGACGACGAGACTCAGATTCGTTGTGATTGAACCACTGAGGTGACTGCGCCCAACAAAATCGATATCGTGGTGGACAAAGTTCGTGATACGGGATAAACCAAACTTGAAGTCAGCGCCGGTCTCGATCCTCCATTCAAGTCTCTCGTTATATTCCCATCGATGCGTCCATATAACTTGATGGTAGTTACTGTAGTGATGCCAAAAGATACATATACGATGAAGCATATAATATTAGCGATTGTTAGATGCAGGACTTTGAGCTTCTCGCGCTTCTCGTCAACTCCACATCATTCCATTTCCACTGGAGTCTCTTACGTGGCTATTAGTATCAGAAAAACTACGATGAACGCGTTTGTTTACGTCGATGAGCTTGGGTTTCATGAACCACCGTGTCATGATTACCTTACCGTCAGCCTCCACCTCGATGCCGGCCGATTGTCTCCAACTGACCGTCAGCCACTCTACACAATCCACAAAACCAACCTCCAAAATGCCTAACTCGCCCTTCGCCTCCTCGGTTCCTCCGCATTCCTGTCCCTTCTGCAAACTCGTCAGGACGACCGAGCGATTGTTATCATGATACCGCAGTCGACGTCTCTGGACAAACAATTCCTCTACTCGCTATTTGGCGCGCCGTTGCGGGTGGACGTTGGAACGACGGTTGATGGTCACCGTGTTTACGACCAGATAAACCCTGTCAACCCTACTCTGAGTGCGTCCTCTGAACAGTTGACCGAGTACAACAACCTAACTCTCGCCTCTAGTCCTTACTTTGATTGTCACCGCGCTACTCTTTTCTATCTACATGTGGTTCTACCTCTCCCCGCTCTTCCACGAGCGGTCATCGTACCATTCGCATTCAAGGCAGCACCGCGTAGCACGCCCACGGTACAACATCAGAATTACAGACCCAGAGATGAACATCTCAACCCTCCAAGACGAGAAGAAGTCTCTCATCTCGTGGATCCACCGTTCCTCTCTCGGGCGGTTCATCGACATCACAGGCCGCATCCATAACAAATCGGTCGAGCGTCCCACAGACGATCGCGCCAAAGTCAAACTCGCCCGCGAGCCCACGTCGTTCGGCATTCACCCTCTCGGACTGGAAGACTATCAGATCTTCAATCTGCAAGGAACCACTGGCACTGGTACCCCGCCATCTTTAGCTTTGCCTCTACATTTTGGAAACGAAGTCGAGGGTTCTTTGATGCAGTCAATTCTGACGCCCCCACCACCTGCGTACGCAGCACGCCCAGAGGGCTCTTCCCAATTTGACCTGAGGCGACACCAATCACCGCCTTCGCCTGGCTCGTCGTTTGACCCGCATCACACTCTCAGGCTGGTGCCAAGAAGGTCAGCCACCGATATCGATTCTATCAGTATATCGCCTTCGACGTATCTCAGGTTCCCTCTCCTCCACTTGTCGCCCTCTAGGTCTCTCCTCCCGCCGAGTCCTCCGCGCCGGTCATCCTCATCCGTTATACCCACCGGAGCGTAATTCATTTACATTCTCTTCTTTTTTTTTTACTTGTCACAGAAGTACTTCTTAACTGATGTCATATATGTGCTTACACTTTATCGTTCGTACGGATGTATACGTCATGCGTGCATATCTACGACATCTTGTTAGGGCGCGTTTTTATTACTTCTCGATCGCTAGGATGAGTCATTTTTCAGAGGAAGTTGTAAAAAGCCGTCAGTGGACTATAAGTAGGCTAAATGATTTCAAGATTATCTCAGAATGCCGCCACTGCCGCCGATAAGGTTCTAAGGTATCTTTGCCTAATAGTTTCAACGACGGCGTGAAAACTCCGTAGCAGCCGATGTCATACATACGCTTCGCCGCGCTGACGCACACATCCTCCATATGCATATACGACGACTCGTAACATCGCATTGGTTAAATACTACTCTTTCTGGTTCAACATACAAAAACAAAAAAAAGCCGTCACTAGCCCATAACTTAAATAAGTAATGTATAATTTCAAAAAAAGACGGCGTGAGAGGTGAAGCGTAAATAATTTATTCATTTCCGCGTAGCGGGGCGTTTCTTGAGAGCCGCAAAAACGCTCCCGGTACGAATACGGAAAAACCAGGTGAAAGCGAAAATACAAAAAATCTAAAAATAAATAAATAACAACCATACCGTGTCAGTCAACCTCACTCGCAGTCGGTCGATGTAACTTACGTTAAAAGCGACATATGCAATCATGAAATAAACGTCACGCCAGTGGTTGTGGTAGAAAATGTTGAAATTGGCCGCGAGGAACTCATCCGTCGTACGAGTGCTGCAGAATAGGCAGCCGCTCATTGCGTTTGGGTTGGCGAGATATCCGCCTGCGAAGGAGATGTACGGATCCATATACTGTGCGCAGGTTAGGCCCGAGGGGGGGTTTAACGTGACGAATTCGATGTCTGCGCAGTTGATCTCTTGTTGGCCAATAACTAGTGGGGTATGAGGAAGGATGAGGAAAGAGATTTTAGCTGAGAGCGTACCTTGTCCGAAGAGACCTTCGACGAGGTACGTGAATGGAGATAGGTGGTACCTGCAAGTAGACGTCAGCTTGGGCGTGGACTCGAGGCCGGTATACTTACATCCATTTCCACCACGTGAGCACCCGGAATGGCTGAAGGACACCGTCGCTAGAATCACGGCCATGTCAGGTAAGTAGGATGCTCGAAGGACGCGATCACTCACAATACGAATACGAAAGAAAAGAGAGTCGAGAATAGCAACGCAGCGATTTCCGTGTTTGGCGCCATAGAGGCAATCGCCTGTTTTTCCAAAAAAAATGAGCGGCAGGCTATCGTTTAGGTTCTCGGAAAACTCGCCTGAGCAACGGTCGTGTAGTAAAGTGGGAAGAAGATGCCGATCATAAGATAGGTGTAACCCGCTCTAGACGTCTCAAAGCCGACAGTCCAATACCAAGAGACAAACAGTAGCGCGGTGCCGAAGATGTTCCAAGGTATTTCAATGAATAGTTGCGATGTAAGGAGCGCGGTCCAGCTGTACATCCGACTCTGACATTCTCGAATTTCATAGACATCCCGCATTCGAATGAAGACGCTTTGTAGTTGATTCGCGAGCGGCACGCTGAGGATCGTAGCCATGAATATCGACTAAAAAACGGATCAATTACGAAAATCAATTACGGAAACGGGACTTACGAATAGCTTGTCTTGCGTCCCTTGTTGGGTATCTTTGGCCTTGAAGAATGTGAATCCAATGAAGAGCCCGCCGACGATGTTGAGAACGAGCTTGGAAAAGATGTATGCAGGATTCCTCCAGTACCCTCGCGCGTTCCGAATGAAGAGGTCCTTCACTTGGTATAGCCATATCGTAGCGAATTCAGAACGAATAGTAGCTTCTAGAGCCGGGCGATTCCGTCCATCGAGGTGGATAGAGTTGATTTCTGCTTGCACGTCGACAAATTCCTTCGAGTTACACCAGATGCTATACCAATCAAGCTCGCTGGTGGCGGTTGCACCAGCACCGATGACGTCAAGCATATATTCCGCACTGGGGGAGAATTTAGCTAAGGCTGTCGCACAAAAGGGACGGTTGAACTCACGGGTTCTCCTCAGGAAGACATTTGCGTGCTCCGTTTTCCTCAAAATAGTCGATGAGAGTGGTTGCGTTGTAACCGAGATCCCCAAAGTATGCAGTCTGCCCGCCTTTACGTAGAAGCAAAATTCTGTCGAATACCTGTGAAAGTAGGAGCATCAGTAATGCATCCCGTCGACGAATCGAACATAGCACACCTGGAATAGCTCTGCAGAAGGCTATGAACGATGTCAGTATGTAAAAGTTTGGCCCGGAAACCGAGCTTTTACCTGATGGATACTAGAAGATACGAGTGAACATTCTGTTTTACCGTTGAAGGCATTCTAAACTTACGTGCAAAGTATAGCTTGACCGTTATCCGCTAAACTCCTAAGGAAGGAGACAATGCTCCAAGCGCTTTGAGAATCCAGACCTGATGTCGGCTCGTCGAGGAAGAGTAACAGCTTAGGCTAAATGAAAAGGACTCAGTACCATGCCTGCATGAATGCAGAAGGTCGATCACGTACCTTTGCGGCGAGTTCCACTGCAATTGTAGTCCGCTTGCGCTGTTCAACACCAAGAGATCCGACAGAAGCATCTGCGTGCTCTTCGAGGCCGCACTTCTTGAGGCACTCTTCGACGCTAAAGCGCAGTCAAACGGGAAAACAAGCACGGCAGATGACTAGACGCACTATGCCTCTTTCTCAGCAGAAGGAACGGACGCCGGTTGGCGGAGGTTTGCAGAGAATAGGAGGGCTTCACGAACCGTCGCCGATGGGACGTGAGTATCCATTTGTTGACAGTAACCTCTGCGAAAAGATATGTTGTCAGTTGCGTTACACGGCGAACAAGACATACGTTTGAGCCTGGAAATCAATGGGTAGTCTCTGCCCGTTCACAAGAAAGTCACCGCGAACCACCCCAGTAGAAACCCTCTGAGCAAGAACATTCAGCAACGTCGTCTTTCCAGCTCCGGACTCGCCCATTAGCGCTGTCAGCTTCCCGGGCGCTACGTATCCCGACACATCGTCCAACAGCTTCCTAGACTCGGCGCCAACTTGAACGGTGTAGTCCACATGTTGCCAGGAGAAGATATCCGCCAATGGGGTTGTGGCGCCCCATCCGCCTGAGAGTTGGCTCTCCAACTTCTTCGTACATAGATAACTCCCAACTTCTGTCGATGTGGGGCTCATCAAAGTGGGTGTGCCTGCGGAAGACGGCGGGCTGTCCAAATTTTCACATATATCCGCCCTGCTCTCGACGTCGGTAGATGATGGGCTCGAAGGTAGCGTGCATTTGGGGGACGGCTCAAACTCCTCAAAACGAAAGAAGTCTTTAGGACCCTCGACGTCGGGGCAGGCAATGTTCGAGGATAGGACGCGTTCGGAGCCACGTTTGAAGAGAACGATGAGGCGCTCGTAGGACGTGCTGGTATTGAGTTCTGTAAAAGCTAGCAAAGCTAAGAAGAATCCTATGAAGAAGGCTAGGACGATGCCTAAGTTCTATTCGTCCTTGAGTATTCTGATCATTTTCCATTAATACTTTGCGCACCATCCACGTGTGAGAAAACTTGAAGTCGTAGGATAGAAGAAGGAAATTGCTTCCATCGACAAATGGTTGGCCAGGGATTGCTCCGACGGCGGTACAAACTTGGTTGGCGAGGGTCACATTCTCGTAGCCTGGTCCCTGCGGGACCAAAGCCGAACAAGTGCCTTGAAGAGTCCGGAACTCGTTAGTGAGGATCGCTTCAAAACTGGTGCAATTGTTAGCACGTCAATTTCGATGTTTGAACTCTAATTAGGCAACATACCTGTATCGTATGGGCTAAAACGAAAAAAAAGTGCTATGATATTAGCGTACGTTGAACCTTCATGCACTAAAAACGTACATTTATATAGGATATCCATCTCAGAGCGCCTATCATGAGTGGCTTCGGGATGGCATAGCCTGTATAGATGGCTAGCGCAAGGACAGACAAACCGGCGACCGAGTTCGCAACGGGTTCCGACGTAAAAGCGGCGGCAATACTTCGGAACCACGCCTTCATTGTTAAGGAAGTGACAAACACAAATAGGAGAAAAATACTGTTCACCGAACTCAGTAACATATCAGATACAATGTTCTGATTTACGTACAAAAATTGTTCCTAGTGAACGAATCATTCAGGTTTAAGAAAGATAAATTAGGCAAAATTGGGCACATACCGCGCTGCGTTGGAGTCCAGCCATAAAATATAATACAACGGAGAAGATGGACAGCGATATCGCTGTGATTGGGATGTCCACCAAGGTTAGGGCCAAAGCTTCGACAAAGGGGTGATACATGGCAGCCCGGTAGTGTCTTAAGACGATCGGACGTTGCGTATAGAGAGCCGGGATTTCGGCCATCGCTGTCAATGTGGTGAAAAGGAGAGCGCTGGAGATCAACCATTTAGTAGAAGGAAGAGGAGGATAAATTTCGAGACACACTAGAAAAGTACACCTCCGCGGGAGAAATAAGCGGATGTGGCTTCTGGAACCTGGAAAAAGAGACTGCCCGCGATCAAGGCCTTGAATATAAAAACACTGGAAGTGTAAGTCTAAGTTGCTTTGTTTGTTTGTTGAAACAACGTACAATATCTGTATGTAGGTGAGGGTGTCTCCCTTGACTATTCGCGCCCTTCTGAACATGACAGCCATGGCTTGCTGAAGAACGGTGAGCAAATACGGACTTGGAATGGTCAAATTAGGAATGGGTCATACTGTTCAATATATCTACTCACCTGCCCTTGGAAGCGAACCTGGCAAGCTCGGCTCGTGCACTCTCCTTATATTCGAGGGCTCGCTTTTCGTTTCCGACGTGCATGACTTCGTATGACGCCATATCGGACCGATTCGCTGCTGCAAAAGAGGATTTCCTGAAATACTTTGCAAACTCGGTGGCTGTCTTCGGGATGTATCTAGCACCTTTTCGGGTAATACGCCCGTTGGGGTCGGTAACTGCGACAAGAAAGTCGGAGGTCGACTGGCGGTTTGCAGGTTCGTACCTGGAAAAGTGTGAGCCACTCGCAGAGAATCGAAGCAATTGATACACACCCCATGTCGATGAAGTATTGTCGAGCCTTGTCTGCAGGGCCAAAATAAGCCATTTTACCTTCGTATATTACGCACACTTTGTCAAAGTGCTTATAAATAGACTCGCTAGCTTGATAGATAGCCGCGACTGTGGTGAGATGCATCGTATCCGTGGCAAGTCTCAATGCGTGGATAAACTCAAGCGCAGTGCTTGAGTCTAAACCCCGCGTAGAACTAAAATTTGTCGCATCGTCAGTGAAGGGAAAAAGAAACTAGGGACACAAGCAAATGCTCACTTATCCCAGCAACTAATCAGAGCTCGCGTCGCTAAGACTTCGGCAATGGAGACACGTTTTTTCTCCCCGCCGCTCACTCCACGGATCGCGGCATTTCCAATGCGCGTATTTTTGGCATGTCCCAACCCGAATAACGTTGTCAGCATATCGGTTTCCTTACGAGCAAACTGACTCCTCGACTTGGTCAAGTGTTCGCGAGGCGTTCTGGTGGTAGAGGCAAAGTTGAGTGTTTGATCAACAGTAAGCGTCGGGAAATGAACATCTTCTTCAGGGCAGTACTGCACGTCGCCGCGGTAGTGCTTGTACAATTCGCTTGGGGAAATGGAATTATAATGAACAGTCTCCTTCGAACGACATGGTATTCTGACCGTCGGTTCGCGAGCGCCTTCAAAAAGGTTGTGCTGCCTGCCTCTGGTCGCCCAAGCACCACTGAAAAGTGTAAGCCATGCGCAGAATATATAGTCATAGCACGTAACATACGAAGCATTTCGCCAGGACGAACGACACCCTCGAATCCTGACAGGATGGTTTTTAAATAAGGATGGCGGAGGTTCTGAACGTTTTCCAATAAAGCTGATGGATTTAAAAAGGCTCCAACTGTCGGTATGTGAGATGCTGCAGAGGCAAGACCAACAACCCGCAAATCACGAAACATGACACCGAGCTCGCGCGGCTTTATGTGGGCCTCATTAGCTCTAAGAAAGGTAATGGTTTTTAATGTTTCTGAGTTAAGATCCAAGATTTGCCTACTTCTTTACCATCCGCAGTAGCGTCTTCCCAAAATCGAAGTTGTCATCGACAATGATTGTCCTGTCGGATACCTCGGAACGAGCATCAGCGTTTGAGTCATCGTGCGATAAGGAACGTTTGAGGTCGTCAACGCCTTCACCGTCAAAATGGTTGAGGTCGACTCTTGAAACGGAGGACCACTCCCGCGGCGTAGTCCGTATGGAGTCCGGAGTAAGTGTCCGAGACTTGTGCGATGCCGCAATTCGTTCAGGTCGGGATGGGGCCATAGCGGGCCACAATGACACTTGGGGAACCGCCTAAGAACACGGAAGCAGGATGCGGTCTCGGTGAACCTATCAATGTCATTGAGGGAATATATTCTTGGATTATGATCGGGTCTAAGGGACAAGACAACCGGGGGAGTGAATAACAACAATCTCATTCGTGCGGAGTGTTGTTGATATCATGATGCTCGGGAGCAGACATCCGTGCCGGGCACATCCAAAAAGATGTAACCGCCGGAGAAACGGATTAGCATTGTGATGTAGCAGTGCCGGTTGATTACTCTGGATAAATCCTGCGCTCTTAGCGAGACTACTAGCAGCTTGTCCGAAAGACGCACTCTTTTTTTGCTGGAAATACGGGTAGGCTTAGATCTTCTTGGGACAGTGTTGGGATAGCTGTTTTATCTTTTCGCGGCACGGTATCGCAGCATCAACAACTGATTGATGCTTGATGAAGTCACTTGATATCGATTGATGCTCACCGAAGGTGACCATATCAGCCTGTTCCTAGTTGAACATTACGCTAGTGAAGGCTAGTGGATGTTGCAGATTCTGCTGAATAAAGACAAGCGTGAGAACAGACTGCTCTAAACGGACGCCTTGGCGCCTCGTGACATGTGACATGTGACGTATTGGATACCTGATCAAGAGTTGTAAAAAACCTTTGGCGAGTATAAAATCCTGATGACCGGTGATCATGACAAGGTGTTCCCTCCCGCAACAGTATTCTGTGCTAAGTCGTCATGTCCGTGCCGGAAAACCGTTTGCCTAGGAGAAAAACCGTAGGATGCTTTCTCACTCGCACTCCTGGGCAACAAGATCACAACTGACAGCCTGAATATCACTTGATCGTCCAATTCTGGTAGCTGAAACATCCGGGAAAGGGTATAAGGCCTCCCCAGCATTCGCCATCTGCGGAGGCTTGCCGACGATGGCGATGAATTTAGTATACTTATGGCATCATTTTTATCAGACTTTTGATGGAATCTGATTCGGAGGACCTCACGAGTCGGACCCTATCAGACCTCCGACGTTTTAGTAGATCCTTACGGCAAGGAATTCCCTCGATCATATCAGCGTATCAATAGCTCAGCAGTCTGAAGTTCGCGCGTCTCTATGCATATAGTATGACGTACAAAATTTCATTAAGTCATGTTCATTGCTCTATATATCTACATTACTCAGTTCATAATAATATCGGCATCGAAAAAAATCGTCACTAGTCTACAAGGTGTATACCAAATCATTTCAAGCCGGACCGAGATCTATTCATTTGCGTGAAGAAAAACGTTTCTTGATGGACGTGAAGATGCTCTCCGTGCGAATGCGGAAAAACCAAGTGAACACGAAAATGCAACAAATCTACACAGACCGTCAGCCTCTGGCTTCCATCGACCAATTTGTGAAACTCACATTAAAAGCGACATATGCTATCATAAAACCAAAATTACGCCAGTGGTGGCTGTAGAAAATGTTGAAGTTGGTCGCGAGGAACTGGTCCGTTGTGCGAATGCTGCAGAATTGACAGCTGCTAGCTGCGTTTGGGTTGGCGAGATATCCGCCTGCAAAGGAGATATACCGATCCATGTATTGTCTGCATGTCAGTCCCGAGGGGGGATTGATTGTGACGAACTCGACGGATGAGCAATTGACTTCTTGGTGGCCAATGGCTATGAGACAGCATAAGGAAAGGTGAACGGGGCAATATCAACTAAGTTGCGTACCTTGTCCCAAGAGACCTTCGATAAGATATGTGTATGGAGAGAGGCGATACCTGGAAGCGCGAGTCAGCTCGGGTATGCATTTACAATAGTCGTACTCACATCCAACTCCACCATTTGAGCTGCCGAAACGGCTCCAGGACACCATTACTAAAGGTCACGCGCCGTGTTAGACGATGGGGATGCTCGAGGGAGATGTCCACTTACAATCCAATTACGAAGGAGAATAACGTTGAGAATAGCAAGGCGGCGATTTCCGGGGTGGGCGCCATCGAGGCAATCGCCTGTGTTTCCAAGAGATAAGCGACAGGCTAGCTTTCAAATTTTACGGGGAAACTGACCTGACCAATCGTCGTGTAGTAGAGGGGAAAAATTATGCCAAGCATAAGATAGGTATAACCCGCCCTCGACGACTCAAAGCCGACTGTCCAATACCATGTGAAAAACAGAAGCAGGGAGCCAAAGATGTTCCAAGGGATTTCAATGAGCAGTTGAGATGTGAGAAGTGCGGTCCAGCTGTACATCCGACTCTGACTTTCTCTGATTTCGTAGACATCCCGCAACCGAATGAACACGCCTTGAAGTTGATTCGCGAGCGGCACGCTGAGAATCGTAGCCATGAATATCGACTAAAAAACGGATCAGTTACGAAAATCAATTACGGAAACGGGACTTACGAATAGCTTATTTTGCGTCCCCTGTTGCGTATCTTTGGCCTTGAAGAAAGTAAAGCCAATAAATAGTCCGCCGACAACATTGAGAATGAGCTTCGCAAATATGTAAGCAGGATCCCTCCAGTACGCCCGTATGTTCCGGATAAAGAGCTCCTTCATTTGATATAACCACGATGTAGCGAATTCCGAACGGAACGTAGCCTCTAATGCTGGGCGATTTCGTCCGTCGGCGTGGATAGAATCTATTTCTGCTTGCACGCCGATAAATTGCTTCGAGTTACGCCAGATGCTATACCAATCAAGTTCGCTGGTAGCGTTTGCCCCAGCACCCATGACGTCAAGCATGTATTCCGCACTGTGACATAACTCAGCTCATGCTGTTGAATGCAAACGGTCATTCGAACTCACGGATTTTCCTCAGGAAGACATTTACGAGCCCCGTTCTGCTCGAAATAGTTGATGAGAGTGGTCGCGCTGTAACCGAGATCTCCAAAGTATACAGTCTGGCCGCCTTTGCGAAGGAGTAGGATCCTGTCGAATACCTGTAAGATTAGGAGTGTCAGCAACGCGTCTCGTTGAAGAGTCATACTAGCATACCTGGAACAGCTCGGCGGAGGGCTACAGAACTCGTGTTAGTACGTAGAACTTTAGACCGTGGGATTCAGATTTCACCTGGTGGATACTAGAAAAGAAAGTAAATGAGCATTTCGATTATTGTTGAAGGTGGATTGTGAACTTACGTGCAAAGAATAGCTTGGCCGCTGTCTGCCAGACTCCTAAGGAAGGAAACGATACTCCATGCGCTTTGCGAGTCAAGACCCGACGTCGGTTCGTCGAGGAAGAGTAACAACTTGGGCTGATTTGAAAGAGGAGTCTTCAGCACCTGCGCTCAGCTAATGCGAATAACGTACCTTTGCCGCGAGTTCAACTGCGATTGTTGTCCGTTTGCGATGTTCAACGCCAAGAGACCCGACCGAGGCGTCTGCATACTCTTCCAGGCCGCACATCTTGAGACATAACTCGACACTGAAATAATCAATGACGGTCAAATGAATGTGAAGGATCAATACATACTAAGCTTCTTTCTCCTCTAAAGGAACGGATGCAGGCTGGCGGAGCTGCGCAGAGAACAGCAGGGCTTCACGGACGGTTGCTGTTGGGACGTGCGTATCCATCTGCTGACAGTACGCTCTGCGAAGAAAGACGTTCATATCAGTCACGTTTGGTGAAAAAAGACTCACGTTTGAGCCTGGAAATCAATTGGCAATGTCTGTCCGTTGACAAGAAAATCGCCGCGAACCACTCCCGTTGAGACCCTCTGAGCGAGCACATTCAACAATGTCGTCTTTCCGGCTCCAGACTCGCCCATTAGCGCCGTCAACTTTCCAGGTGCTACATATCCCGATATGTCGTCCAACAGCTTCTTGGATTCGGAGTCGGCATGAACGGTGTAGCTTACGTCGTGCCAAGAGAAGATGTCGGTCATGGGAGGCTGAACGGCGGTACCCGCTTTGCCTGACAGCCGACTTTCCGACTTCTCCGCGCTCATGTCTTCCTTCTCCTTGAGATTTTCAACGTCGGGAGTTGCGGGACTCAAAGGTTGCTTGGGTTTGGAGTTACGTTTGAAGAGGGCCATAGAATGTTCGTGCGACGTGCTGGTATTGAGTTCCGTAAACGCCAACAAACACAACAAGAATCCTATAAAGAATCCGAGAACGATGCCTAGGTTCTGTTCAACTGTTAGTTTTTTCATCATTTTCTGTATTGATATTTTGCGTACCATCCATGTGTGAGAGAATTTGAAACCGTAGGATAGAAGAACGAAACTGCTCCCCTCCACGTATGGTTGACCGGGGATTGATCCTAGGGTGGTACAAACTTGGTTGGCCATAGATACGTTTTCGTAGCCCAGTCCCCGCGGAACCAAACTTGAACATGTGCCTTGGAGAGTCCGGAACTCGTTCGTGATAATCGCTTCAAAACTGGAGCAGTCGTTAGCGAGATGTACTGCGACATTTCAACTTCAACGTACCTGTATCGCATCGGCTAAATTACGAAAAAGATTCAATTTAAATTAGCAAGAATTTCAATGCTCAAGAACACCGAATACATACGTTGATGTAGGATATCCATCTCAAAGCTCCTATCATCGATGGCTTTGGGATAGTATACCCTGTATATATGGCCACCGCAAGAATGGATATACCGCCGACCGAGTCTGCAACTGGCTCAGACGTGAACGCGGCGGCAATGCCTCGGAACCATGCCTTCATCGTCAAATTCGTGATAACCACGAACAGAAAGAAAATGCTATCGACCAAATTTAGTAAATGATCGGATTCACTGTTCTCGGTTACGTACAAGAATTGGCCCTGGTGAACGAACGGTTCAGATTAAAAAGACAAAGAAGGTGCAAATGGATACGTACCGCGCTAAGTTGAAATCCAACCAAGAAATATAATACGATCGAGAAGATGGAAAGCGTCACGATCGTAATCGGGATGTCTACTAGAGTTAATGCCAGGGTTTCGACGAAGGGATGATACATGGCCGCCTGTTGGTGTCTTAGAACGATCGGACGCTGGGCATAGAGAGCCGGGATTTCGGCCATTGCGGTCAATGCCGAGAAAAAAAGGGAGCTGGGAGAGGCGACGTTCAGTAAAACAAGATTAGTGCTAATTCTAAAACCTACAAGAAAAGTACACCTCCGCGGGAGAAGTAAGCGGACGTGGCGTCTTGGACTTTGTAAAATAGACTGCCCATGATCAAGGCCTGGAATGTGAAGATGCTGGTTAGGGTGTAAGCATTGATTGTTTTTTCTTTGTATGTTTATAGGGACGTACAATATCTTGAGACAAGTGACGAACATTTCTCCCCTGATGATTTGTGCTCTTCTGAGCATAACGGCTCTAACTTGTTGAGGGATAGTTAACAAATACGAACTGCAATGGATGATCAAATTAATAACTTGCGGCAAGATACGAATAGATCGACTTACCTCCCCTTGGAAGCGAACTTAGCGAGCTCGGCACGTGCGCTCTCCTTGTACTCGAGCGCCCGTTTTTCGTTACCGACATACAGAGCTTCATACGACGCCATATCGGACCGATTCATCGCCGCAAAAGAGGATTTCCTGAAGTATTCTGCAAACTCGATAGCTGTCCTCGGGACGTTCGTAGCACCTTTTCTGGTGATGCGGCCGTTGGGGTCGGTAACGGCGACCAGAAAATCGGAGGTCGTTTGGCGGTTGGCTGGTTCGTATCTGAGAAAAAGGTTGAGTTGCTAGAAAAGGGTTGGTGCGATGATACGCACCCCATGTCAATAAAGTATTGCCTGGCCTTGTTTGCGGAGCCGAAATAAGCCATTTGGCCTTCGTATAAAACGCAGACTTTGTCGAAGTGCTTATAAATAGACTCGCTGGCTTGATAGATAGCTGCGACTGTGGTGAGATGCATAGTGTCTGTGGCGAGCCTTAGAGCGCGGACAAACTCAAGTGCAGTGCTTGAGTCTAAACCCCGGGTAGAGCTAAAATTCGTCGTAATGTCAGTGAAGAGGGAGAAATTGGGACCTGAACAGATGCTTACTTATCCCAACAACTGATCAGAGCCCGGGTTGCGAGAGATTCGGCGATCGAGACACGCTTCTTCTCTCCGCCACTCACTCCACGGATTGCGGCATTTCCGACTGGTGTATTCTTGGCATGTCTCAACCCGAATACGGTAGTCAGCATATCAGTCTCCTTCCGAGAAAACTGCCTTCTCGTTTTCGTAAGATGTTCGCGAGGCGTGCGGGTCGTAGAGGCGAACTTGAGTGTTTGATCAACGGTGAGCGTCGGGAAGTGAATGTCGTCTTCAGGAGAGTACTGTACGTCCCCGCGGTAATGGTTGTGTATGTCACTGGGAGAGATTGAGTCGTAGTAGACATCGCCTTCGACGGCGCGGTATTCTGATCGATGGTTCGCGAGCATCTTCAAGAAGGTTGTGCTTCCTGCCTCTGGTCGCCCAAGCACAACTGAAAAGAAGAGATATATTAAGTCATGCGCAGAATATTAATAGAGATACATAACGTACGAAGCATTTCGCCTGGACGAACGACGCCTTCGAATCCCGATAAGATGGTTTTCAAGCGAGGATGACGCAAGTTCTGAATGTTTTCCAAAATCGCTAACGGATTGAAAACGCCTCCGACTGTTGGTATATGAGACGCCGCAGGGGCAACACCGACGACACGTAAATCACGAAACATGACACCGAGCTGTCGCATCTTTATGTTGGCCTCATCAGCTCTAAAAGTGACTAATTAGCGTCTCTTCGAAAGGTAAAACGGTTTGCCCACTTTTTCACAATCCGTTGTAGCTTCTTTCCAAAATCGAAATTATGGTCAACGTCGATAGTACTATCGGTTATATCTGAACGAGCATCCTCCTTTGGGTCGTCATGCGATAAGGCACGTTGGAGCTCCTGAAAGCCCTGAGGGTCAAAGTAGTTGGCGTCGACTCGGGAAGGCTCTTGAGAATTGCCCATCCTTTCCGATTCTACGATTAATTCTGGCTGGGACGACATAGTAGTGAGTTATGAGGAGACTTGAACAACTGCGCAGTCGCAGGCAAGCAGTGGGAGGTCTTCTTGAGCCTATCATTGCGGAGTCCGGACTGTGTTATATATAAGTATACTGTCAGGGACGAGGGAGGACGCGTACTCGTCTCGGGAAGCTGTCAGGTCTAAAGCAGTAGACAACCGAGACAAGTGTACGAATGAACACGTAGTCATCATGTATTATTGCGACTCTTCACATGCTCGAAAGTTGACATCTGGGAGCACTTCCAAATGGGTGTATGTATGTTGTGGTGGCAGTGCAGCCGAGCGCGTCATCATCTTTGGTGAATTCTGATTTGATTGCCGTCGTAGCATCGCGTCATATCGTGCGAGAGATAGCGTCGCGCGATAGTACCCTATATGGTATCCCGTTGTCCTACGATAGGACACTATCCTACTAGATAAAATTACCCCTGATAGGATACGTCGACTTGCATTGTTTTTTATAGCTGTCCCCAATTGAAGCATCGAATCTCGGCGGTCGGAACTGATTGGTATCAAGTTCGGAGTGATTGCCTGCGACGAACTCGACTGTCTTGACCTTTCCCCCAGATATCCCTTTGATGTCATCAACACTCCATTCAGTCGGAGAGACAAGATCCTACCTGAACACGAGCCTGCGGAATGCCGGGCTTACTCCCCTCGCCGCCGTGAGAACCGTGTCAAGAACTCTTGGCAGACTCGATGTAAGCTGCCGAACTCGGCGCCGACAGCTAGGCAATGCAACACCAACGTTGTCAAAATATATATCGATTCGAGTGTTTTAAAATACTCACGAGTAGAAGCGCGCATGCCCGAGACCTTGTGGTAGGCGAAACTTGAAGTCTTTGGACCGTCAGTGGGCACCGAGCTTGCCTAGCACGTCCTATGTGACGTCGTCAGCAGAATGATCACTTGCAGTGCCACGTAGCACTCACCTGAGGTCAAGACGGGTTGTCTACCCATCTCCAAGCCCGACTATGCTCGCGCTATATCCATTTCTGGTTTAGGACTTGCCAGCCAGGTGACTTGCCTGAGGTTGATGGAGACTTTGGCTATACATATGCTATGAGTTTGGTAATTGTGATGCCTCGTTGCATGTCATGTCGTCCTTTATCTACTTATCTTCTTCGATAATAGGTTTGAAGTCAGTTCCGTACCGCGCTGTCAGTCGACCATCCCCTGGAGCGTGTTGTGGATGACTTGGATTTGACGGACGAACTGGAGGGCATGGGCGGCTGTCACTCGGCACAGGCTCTCTTGAAGGGTGCGGCTAACGTCGTCGATCAGTTAATCGGTCTGCACCGGGATAAAAAGGATGACACTTACTGACTTCTCCACTCAGGACGAATCCCACCACTGGGGCTGAGCACTGAGCGCTGTCCAACATCAACAAAACGTCACGAGCCTGACAAGGCTCTCCAAGGCTTCGCAAGGCTTTGTCAAGCCTTGCAATCGTGCTAACCCTTGGAATCCTCGGGTGCCTTCTGAGCCCTGGTGATCCGTGCGTATGGATGGGAACAGAAGATTTAGATGCGAGGTCTGGAGCTTTTGAGCCAGGATGATAAAGCATAAGCGACGACACGTACATGGTCCGTAACTTGCCCTTGGTACCGTCATATGTAACGTTCAGGACGAATCTGAGCGTCGTCCCAACGTGATCGTCTTCGAAATTTCATCTGAGCGATCTCACTACTAATCAGTACTTCTTGATCGCGAACAACCAAACAACCTCACCATCGCTTTTGGACCAGAGACGCGTCTCCTGTTCCTTTTCTCGACTGCCAGTCAACTGAGACCACTTTTTTCCCTTTTCGTCTATCGCCACGTCATCCTGTCTTTTCACGGCTGCTTCTCCTTCGCTCCTTTCGCTCGCTCTTTATAAGTTCCTTAGCTACAGTATTATTGAGCCTAGACCATAAAACGAACCAAAAAAAGTGAAACCTTTCGAGTTTAGTTTTTGGGCATTGCCGAGTTACGATGGGTCTTCCACGGCCTTGCGCTTCCCACTGTTCCCTTTGACGATGAAGATGAAGGTACAAAATGGTCATATCTGTGGCCGTGGGAACATAATCATCCCCCGACGCCCATATGAGTGTCGTCGTGCATCACGTCAAAAAAGACCGAATTTATTGGTCTGACTACGGGAGACTACCGACGCCCGTGCTCATATGGCAGGCTCACTTAGATGATCCATTAGAAAAAATGGCCAGTCATTCTGAGATTCACGATCCTCGGCGTAACATGCTGGGACATATTCCTCGTCTTCGTGAGAAAATCCCAAGTTCAGTGTTTAGATCCATCCTGTGACGCGAGACCCGAGGCGCTTGGAGAGGTTATGCCACCTCAGCCGGAGTGGTGGCTTAATGGCGATCCGTACGTGAATGGACAGGTCAGCGTGTCTTGCTTCCTTGATCATATATGCGAGTTGTGACGTTGGTTTAGGACAGTTGCAAGGTAATATCGACATTAGTTTTCGAATAAAAGGGTCCAAAGATAAGATTTCGTTTCGAAGAAAATGGTGACTTGTATTCAAGACGGTGTATTTTACAAGTATAAAGAGAGAAAAGTGGGAGCCGTTTACAACGTGTATGTTTATCACTTGCTGATGGTCAGCGTGCTTACGGATTTCGAATTTTAGTGTGATGACTCCGAATGCAGTGTCTGTTTGAACGCATGTGACGTATTGGATACCTAATCAAGAGTTGTAAAAAACCTTCGGCGAGTATAAAATCCTGATGACCAGTGATCATGACAAGGTGCTCGCTCCCACAGCAGTATCCTGTGCTAACTCGTCATGTTCGTGCCGGAAAACCGTTTGCCTAGGAGAAAAACCGTATCATGCATTTAGGATGATTTCAGGCGCACCTCGTACTCATGGGCAACAAGATCAAATAAATTATGTATAACAATTATACAATTGGAGAAATTTCTACAGCCTGAATATCACTTGATCGTCCAATTCTGGTAGTTGAAACATCCGGGAAAGGGTATGAAGGCCTCCCCAGCATTCGCCATCTGCGGAGGCTTGCCAACGATGGCGATGAATTTAGTATAAGTATGGCATCGTTTTTATCAGACTTTTGATGGAATCTGATCCTGAGAACCTCATGAGTCGGGCGAGGACGGACCCTGGAATTCCCTCGATCATATCGTATCAATAGCTCAGTGCTCGGCGCTCAGCAACGCAAAGTCTGAAATTCGCGCGTCTCTATGCATATCAAAATTTCATTAAGTCATGTTCATTGCTTTACATATCTACATTACTCAGTTCATAATAATATCGGCATCGAAAAAAATCGTCACTAGTCTAAAGCTATATACCAAATCATTTCAAGTCGTACCGAAATCTATTCATTTGCGTGAAGAAAAACGTTTCTTGATGGACGTGAAGATGCTCTCCGTGCGAATGCGGAAAAACCAAGTGAACAGGAAAATGCAACAAATCTATACAGACCGTCAGCCTCTGGCTTCCATCGACGAATTTGTGAAACTCACATTAAAAGCGACATATGCTATCATAAAACCAAAATTACGCCAGTGGTGGCTGTAGAAAATGTTGAAGTTGGTCGCGAGGAACTGGTCCGTTGTGCGAATGCTGCAGAATTGACAGTTGCTAGCTGCGTTTGGGTTGGCGAGATATCCACCTGCAAAGGAGATATACCGATCCATGTATTGTCCGCATGTCAGTCCCGAGGGGGGATTGATTGTGACGAACTCGACGGATGAGCAATTGACTTCTTGGTGGCCAATGGCTATGAGACAGCATAAGGAAAGGTGAACGGGGTAATATCAACTGAGTTGCGTACCTTGTCCCAGGAGACCTTCGATAAGATATGTGTATGGAGAGAGGCGATACCTGGAAGCGCGAGTCAGCTCGGGTATGCATTTACAACAGTCGTACT
>WION01000149.1:0-123375 GCA_015039365.1 Amanita rubescens
CATACGTCACAAACGCCAAACGTCTTAGCCTCTCCTGGCTTTGACAATCATCTCGATCCCCCGCGCCAGCGACGCTACCACACTCTGGCGACAAATGCGATATACTTATACTTTTCGCTCTTGCCCCTTAGACTAACCCAGCGTCCACATTCTTGCTGACCGCCTTTCAATTCAATGTCCTCCCGCTGCATTAATGCCCGCCCCCTCTGCCATGTACTCCAGCTCGCATGAACCATGCTGTTCACCACCACCGCTATGTTATAACCCGTCACCTACACCATGTCATCATTATCGCCTACTGCTACATTCTCGTGCTTGAATCTTGCTGCTGCCCCCCTGTCGCAATGTCCTCCAAACCACTTTCACCGGCACGAAGTTCTCAATCCTCACATTCCCCCACTTTCTGCATCGCCTTCGCATCTGATCGCTCACGCTCTTGTGCGGGTTGCTCGGCAGCGCTGCGTGCTCTCTTCTCGGATCCTCGTTGATCATGATAGGTCGTAGAACGTTTGGTGACTGAGGGAGAAAAGAACTCGGACTATCTTCTCGGATCCTCGTTGATCAGACGCTTATGGTACGATACGTCGTACAACGTTTGGTGACTGACGGAAAAAAGAACTCTCTGCGTTCATCGCACACTTTATGCTACTCCTCAAACACTATCACTCTCTCTATTGTTACCTACCTCACTGTTTTCTCACTTCTTATTGCGTTACCCCGCTACTTGTACAGTTCTCTCACTTCTTATGGTTTTTGTCACCACTGCTGTAATACGACGCAGGCAATTGGAACGATCTTTTTTTCTATTTTGAACTGCTTTGCTCGGACACGAAACCACTCTCAGAGCAGTCGAGCTCCGTTAGTGATGTGCCTTAGTTGTAACTGAATATAAGCTGAATTCCGTTCGTGACCCTGCTTTCATATCGGGTTAGGGTTAGGGCGTTGGGTCACAAATAGAACACGTCGACACTTACCTTCCACTCAAGACATTGTCTTCGACTACAAAGCTAAAAGTTGGTATGTATTATTAACTTTTACATTCCATTAACTAAATCATGATCTACGATGAGTTTCTTTCTAGGCGTATTCAAATGTCAATATTTTGCTTATGAACGACGTCAACTTACATTATACCCTCCTAGTTCATGACTCGTTCGGAAGAAGGAAGAGTTAATAGAAATAAGAAAGCAAAATTACGATGGAAGAGGAATAAGAAGACAACAGATGTTGTGACAAATGATGTTGTGAAAAAGAAACGACGACGATCTGGTTTGTGTTTAAGTCTTTGACCGAATTACGCTTGACATCGATAAATAGATCGTCCAAGGGGCCGCCGATCGAAAGAGGCGAGACACCGACGTTTCCTCCGTCGGATCCATTTTCGGAATACAGCGAGGCTTGTTGCTGAATATCGCATGTGTTGTTTGAGTTTAGCGTCAGCATATTCAAAGCTTGTTTAACAATCATCTCAGTGTATCATCATTGTTCCGCGATACCACGCGATTTCTTAACCCGCAAGTCTAAGAGTGTTGTTGAACATACAATTCGTACAAAATATGGCAAAAGTAAACACTCCATCTATAACACAGGCAACATCCACGTTTCCTGTCCCTCATACGCAAAAACTGTTCTATTCAAAACACCTCGATTTAGCTTGGTTTCGAGAGCTAAACTTTCCACGCTGTCAACTTTACGTTTCATCTTCCCCGATTTTTTGGTCAAACAATTTGGAAACGTAATAACCGATGGCCAGATGAAACAGCTAATCACCAAATGGCAGGCTTTTATTGATACAGGAGTAAGACCAAAGGGAAAGAAACATAAAACTCGTTCAATGACAGCCGCTTTCCATTTTGGCATTTGGAGACGTTATAAGAAGATTCCCTTCATCACGAGCGATACCAAATCCGACAACTGCGATATTCAGGCCGCGTTGGATGGGTTTTTAACCATGTTACGCAACCGTGTCGCGTCTAAAATCGCCACCTTCACCAAATACTATTCTCCAAATGTCTGGAAAGTTCAATCAAAGTTCGTCCACTTCTATATACTTTCAACTTATCAAATTCATATTTTATTAAGTATTCCTCGGTTTCTTTCAATATTTGAAGATATAGCTGCTAGGTCTGCAATTGATTTTGAAGGCGCGTTCACAACCGTCGCGGTTCTGGAAGGCAGTTCTGAAAAAATACACATTGATGCCAACGACCACGGTATAACATGGATTCTACCGTTGGGAAAGTGGACTGGAGGAACATTAGTCTTTCCTCAATTGAAGATGAAGATAGATGTGTATCCCGGTCAACTACTTGGTTTCAGTGCTAATATTCTTGCTCATTTTTGCACGCCTGTGACTTCTGGTCGTAGGATTGTTATCACTCTGTTCACATGTAAGAACGTTTTGTTTGATTCGATAGTGTTCTCCAAATTAGGATACTAAGACTCTTTTATCGCTAGTATATATCGCTTCCTATATATATATTACACCATATCACTTCATTGAATGTTATGGCGCATCAGCTTACGTATTGTAGCAATTTATAAGTTTATACATTCGCATCGACTACACTCATCCGCCGGGCATTGTCGATACACTCAACCGCACCAGTGTTGTCCGATTCGAGAGCAACAAGAGATGGAAGCGGCCTTTAGTTGATGTTGGCGGTAACAATTGCAAAGAATGAGACATTGAAAAGAGACACGAAAAGTAACGAACCTCAAAAGCCTTATCCACAAACCGTTCCACAGCAACGACCGCAACGCGGCTCACATCCTGCTCATGTTCGCGCGCTCGCAGCAACGCCCGTCTCCATTCTTCGATCAAGTCTCCTCCATACACTCCTTCGATTCTTATACCTTCATCTCCGAAAATGTCTATATATTACTTAAATTATGTAAACGAACGCAACTCACCCTTACCCAACTTAAACAAGACAAGGATCAGCGCATAACGCTCGACGGCGTTCTCGCCCAGTGCGCCAACGTTTAAATTCACCTGCATCTTGCACCACTTAGTATTTTCAGATCGCCATCCACACTCGACCCAAAACCACATACCTCTACCACTCTCAAATACGCCTCCAACACGGTCGTATGATCGCGCGCATCTACTCTCTCCACTGCCAGCGTCGTGTACATCCTTTGACTCTGTACCAGTTCCTCTTTCTGGTACCGCAACCTGTCAGCAAGCAAGTCAGGCTGTGAACGGCGGTCAGCGAGATTGTGGACGCAGGGTGACGAACTTGTGTTTGTCGTACCAAGAGGGTTGGGGTGAAATTGAGACAGGGAGTTGGGTGAGGGCGTAGTCGGGCTTGTGAGAGGGGGAAAGAGCGCCCATGGCCACAGTGGAGAGGGCGCGGTAGATGGAGTAGGACCCGGTTTGGGCGCCGATGGTATTGCGGTGTTTAATGGAAGAAGAGAGACGGGAGTATATGACGGGCCCGCGTGTCTTTGGGTCTTGCGTTCCCCAATTGAGCGGGTGGGGATCGATACCGTGTTGGTTGGGGTAAGCTGCCGGTCGAGTTTAGGAAAAGACGGGTGTTGATGGACGTACGGTAGTGTTGTGAGGATCACTGTTAGTGGAATGGTCAGATTGGACATGAAAAGGGAAGAGATCGGCATACCGTCGAGTTTATGACTCGAGACTCGGAGCGATTGGAAGAGAATCTCGGGAAAAGATCCAATAAGAATATCTTGATGTTTGTAGATGGAGTGTAATCGGGTGGGAGATGGCACCGATGTGGCGTTTATAAACGTTGAGGTCCCATTTGGGTGGCGGAGGGGCGCTAGGTGCAGATCAAGGATGTTGGCGGCCCGAATGAAGGATCCTGCAGAAGGGGGTTGGTCACTGGCTCGGTACATACAGAAAGGGATGAACGCACCTTGGTAAGTGCTGGACCCTTCTGTCTGTCTCTGTACCATCGCCGTTGTCGCTGATTCCGACGTCAAATCTGAACCCCATCGCGGTACCATCGATCCGCTGGGAAGCGCTGGAGATTCGAACTGGCCATACAGTATACTAGAAGTCGGAGGGCCATCTTTGTACTGAAGATCGTTCAAACTTCATGCTTTCACTCGTAATGAGTCTCAAACTTGTAATAAATGATGTTCAATTCTTTTCGTGAAGCACGAGATCCCTTCTCCTTCTCGGGAAGGGGTAACGAGAATACCTCCTCATACTTGAGGTTCATAGTGATAAAGCCAAAGTGTTGTGATTGGTTGTCGCTTGCGCGTTAGTGGCCTGAGCTGTCGTTGTTGCTGGATCCACAGGAACAAGAGATGGTGTCGCGAACGAGCAACCACTTGAGGGGCATTGTATGGTTAGGGTTAGGTCGACGGATGATAGAAGATTTCATATGTGTAAATGTAATGGAACCGGGTTCTTAGACACCGATCAGACACATTGCTGTGTTGTTCGGGGTCCTCATGTTTCTCGACGCTTGATCGGACGCGTTCACTGAAACCGCATCCAGAACGTGAGGAGGACAAAGAGAAACGTGAGAATGATTCGAGTACTTTTACTTGTCAGATTACATAAGAAAATTAACTTAGATTGTCCCAGGTCGATCAACCGCTTCAGCAACTGCATCATTCTTCACCTTCTTCGCTCGCCCTGTCGTTTCGCTGATTCTCTGAGTTATCATCATCAATGATCATTTGGCCCAACTTCACCCTTATGCTGGCACGTTCTTCATCCCCATATCCAATCTTTCTTTTTACTACGCAATGCTTCCCTTGCGTTTTCAAGTTCTGATGCAATTTAGAAGCTGCTTTAGATGCAAACGCTTTCTGTAAACATAAAATCATTCATCCGCTTTGAGCTGACCACAATGTATCTATTTACCTGTGAGAACGAATTGTCAAGCATCGTCATGCTTCGCAAGATAGATACCATCTTGTAATCGTTTCCAGGTAGCGATACCAACATAAATGTCATTTGCGCCTCAACGATATCGCCAATTTGAAATCGAACCGGCGATATTTCCACATATCTACCACACAACACACTGTAAGTTTTTTTCTCCGCGCCAAAGTTTTTTTCAACTCACTTCGTTTCGCCCGTCTCCAAAATGGTACGCTCGTAATATTCGACAACGTTGTTAATGTTATGAACATAGCCTGAGTTTTCGAGATTTGACAGAATTCCATATGGGTCGGTATCACTTGAAAATGGGATTTGTCTCTCTGTCGGGCCACAATCTTTAATTGAAGAAAAGTAACGGTTAGATGAATCAATGCTCGTGAACTCGCCATAAGCATCAATACATCCACACGGTTTCAGTTTATCTCGTGGTACATGGCCTCCAAATAGTGAATATACATCGAGAATCCCTTTCACTGCTGCCTCGAACGTGGGAGTCCCAAGGCCGGTGAGTGATACACTTTGACGAAGGTACCTTGCTTTCTTTGCCGTTCTTTGTCGCGACCTGGTTAGTGGAGAGATTGTGTAATAAATACCAAACTTACATTTCTTGGTTCCTAAAGGGAGGGAGATCATGCCTCCAAATAATACCTTGCACATGTACGACAACTTCGACCAAGTCGCTCATCGTAGTCTCTGGATCTTTACGTGTTCCTTCTGCATATACAAGCTGCTTGGCGGATTTCATATGGAGGACTCTATACGCATTGGGCCAGTCTGAAACCTGGTCGGAAATCGCCTCAATTATTGAGTTGCGATGAAAACTTAATACCAACAAAACTCACGTTGGTGAAACGCGATAACTGTATCCCCGATACAGCACTGACACTTCTTTCCCCTGAAAGGTATTCAAGTTGATCTGCTAATAGGTTATGCTGCGTTAGCCAAAGAGCTTTACAATTGACAGATGTAATGTGATCATTACCTGCGGCTTTCAAGTCGTAGTCGCCGTTCATGTATGTGATTGGTTACCAGTGATTGATGCCGTCATCTGCTCCTCAGCTCATACATTTTCTATATAGGACCTACAGCGATCCTGAACTCGTGATCTTCCTTCCCAGGGATAGGGATCGACGGATCGCCGAATGGACTTGACTACAATAGACAACGTCAGATGACGCAGTAGCTGCTGAAATAAGCATTGACGCAACGGGCGCCGCATCCGACGGCTCACCGAATATTACTATATCGAACAGTATCCCGCAGCTCAAAGATCATACTTCAAGTGATTAGCCTATGGTCGTCACGGTAAGTACTTCGGACTTCATGCGCGTTATCATTTCTGACAGGCGAAACATCTAACGGAGCACCGAAGGCCACAATAACGGTGCTCCGATGCTCAATGATTAACCATCAGATGATGCGCCTTTACTACTGTTCTATTTCTGGTGTGTTGAATTCGATCGCAATACGATCTACAGTCAGCTTCTCGCCTGAACGATGCGGCTTCAAGTTCACCACCATCGTTACCCTTATCATATGAGGGTATGTTCAAGTTTTTTTCCGTGTGCTATCCTGCTCCCCACAACCAGTCTTTCACCTCTCACCGTTGATCTGTGGTCTTCGTGTCTCAATGGCTCCAAGGAAAAGGAAACGAAGTAACACCAAACAAGTAAAGTCTTCCTCGGTTGTTCCGGAGTCAGACAAGTATGTCTCTTGTCTGTCCATCACACGTTTCTCATTTTGCATACTTCTATAGCTTCGTCATTCCAGGCGATGATGATAGCGACGTTCCACTTGCGCGTGTTTCAAGCACCAACATCCTGTCTGAAACTGTCGCTCACGAAAACGAGATCACAGAACCTGAGCAAATGTATGTCATTCTTTAAGCTTTCTCTTATTCTTTTCTTACTTCTGTCTATTGTAGCCCTAACCTCTCTACAAATGTCGCTGTTGATACAGATGAATATGCTGTCGTAAATGTCAAGAAACCAAGACTTTTCAAGTTACGAAGGTACATTTCGTTTCATTTCAATGCTTGATGTAGACATTTATCGCATCCAGTGATTCGGACCTTGCCAAACCTATTCAGACAGCACGTCCAACCAGAGGGATGCCCCGCATAAAATCTCAATCGCATACAACAAAAGAATCCTCTACTGTGTATGTTGTCGCTTTCCGTTTTTCTCCTCATGACGTTGGCACTCAACGTGTTTCATATCTCAGCGCTTCTAGTACCGAAGGAGACTCTGATTTCGGTATAAACGATAACAAAGATAGACACTCGTATGTTCAATTCTAACTCTATGTTCTTCCGCCAAACGAGATATCGACTCAGGTTTTCCGATTCCGATATCGACAACTCAAATGAAAGCGGGGACGATTCCGATGCGATGCACAGTACGCATTCACTCAAATCGAGAAACTCAACGAATGTTTTGACAAACTATCGAGCAAAAGAAACAAAAACAACATATCTGGACTCTTTTCCGGAGATTACGGACTCCGGTGTTACACGAAACAAAGATATTCAGAATAATCCCTTGATATTAGAAGAAGAAGATATTGATCCCCTCTTACGCGAAGAACATAAGACTCTACCCACTCTTAGGCAAGTTTCGATGCATCCAACATCTTTGTGACTCTTCGTTTCGTGCTAACGTTTTCAACATTAAAGGAATGCATCTGTTATTCAATTTGTTCGGTTTGGCCAACCTCAACCTGAGCCAGGCTCTAACGTTGCTCTTGGATATGAGAAAGTTGTTTTAAACATGGTAGCGGGGCCTGAGGGTAAACGGTACGTATACTAAAAACTTGACCCAATGTGCCGATTACCATGTTTCCTTTTAGGCAATTAACAGCGGCAGTGAAATTTACCCACACATTACCTTTTCTCAATCCTTCTCGTGCATCGCCTAATCTAGTAGCATATGATGCTGGCAAAATATGCTTCAAGGGCGAAAACAGTAAACAAGGCAGGAACGCAGTGTTCCTTACGACTGGACTAGTTGTCGAATCTCAATTGAAAAATCCGACGGATAGTTCGATTAATGCTAGTCACAAGGTGAGATTATATTTATTATCTTCTGCACTTCGTTCTGATAAACTGATATGGTGCTGCTATTTGCTAGATTCGACAGGTTGTCTTACTTCCTTTTGCGGGAGAAGTACAACGGCTTCTCGCCTATATAGGAACTGTGTTTGAAACGGACGAATATCTTTGCTTATTAGACTCAGGGAGTTTGCTTCTTACTACTCGCAGAGAAGGGGCCGGTGCAGATTATAACAACTCTGTAAATTATGCATCCTGTGCGTTTTCGTTCCTGATCTTCTTTGACTTCCCTAAATCTTTTGTAATCAAGCTTCAAGCTCCCCTTCACGTACGCGAGTACCTGCAGGACTTCTCACTTCATCGCCAGTCAAACTTGGATCATCGCCGAATCCAAACAAGGGAAAATCTACGCATTTTCCTCCATCACTTGGGTTCAAAGACAATGGTACGTACAATTTTCTGTCAACGTTATGTGTCTTAAAACATCCTCCTTCAAAGTACCTGTTTACGATGTGCGCAAAAGACCAGAGTTTATGTTTGACAAGGAAGGATTGAAGAATATCACGGATTTGCCGATATATAAAAACGGCAAGACAGACATCCCCCCTTGCAAGTACATCGCTACTGTTGGCTATACAGTGGGCAGCTGGAAAACAAGAGCGAGCGCTGATGATGACACCATCAGAAGCTGTGCGAGCTTAAATATTCAGTTCATAATCATACTGGGCAAAGTTGACGTTAAAGACCTCGCATGATAACATCTATCTGATTGTTATGTATGATACACGTATAACATAAATGACGGTTGTAGTTGACGTTATATGAACTCTTGCACCCATGTCTCCTCCATCTTCTCTACATGTTTCAATGTGCAGATATCAGTTTTTGGGAAAGGTTCATTCGCAAGAGTAAATGAGATACGCTTTACTTGAGTGGGTCCTTGAGGTAAAACGCATGGGCATGATGACGAGTCATCAATGACCTCATGCAATTAAATGACTTATGTAATCTGAAGGAAAAGGAAACTCGTCATTGTCACGCATCTCTCCGTCCTCCTCACGTTCAGGATGCGGTTTCAGTGAACGCGTCCGTTCAAACGTCGAGAAACAAGAGGACCCCGAACAACACATATATATGTGAATGATCGGTAAAGAACCTTTGCTGTCCACGACATTTACATATAGGGAATCTGCTGTTCCCTTCATCTTAACCCTAACCCTACTATATAACGTCAAGCCGATCTCAACGTCGCCAGCAAGCATTTCACCGCTGTTTATCTCTTCTTTACTTAACGTTGGACTCCCATCCGCCATATGACATGTGTTCCATTCCTGTTGTTGAGACGCTTAGGGTAATTCTCCCTTCGGTTCGCCCCAACTCGACTTACCTTGATTTGTCAGCAACTGGAATAGTTTTCAAGTCTAACCTTCAAATGGCGCTCACGCCAGAACCATCAACGGCTCTCAAATCTCTCACCTCATCTCCGTCGGCCGCCATACCAAAGTCGCCTCTACAAGCGGCTCTGGAGCCTGTCCCAAACACATTGACACCTGGTCAAACGGCGTTCATGCCCTTCTGACAAAAAGCCCATATGTCTACTCGCTCACGCTCGCAAGAGGGTCTCAAACCTACTCTACAAATGGCCATAGCACGGCCCCCCCTCCGCCCGTTACGTATCTGAAATAGCCGCCCATCCCAAACACATCTTCACGGCATTCAAGTCCTTCTCACAAACGACCCATACACCTACTCCCTCACCCTCAATAGCGGCTCTCGCATCTATTCTACAAATGGCCTTAAGGCTTACACGTGCCCCCCCCTCCCCCCCAGCCTTACACGTGCCCCCCCCCCTATATATCCCAATTGGCCTACAAGCCTATCACTCATACCCTTACGGCCCTAGAGCCCATCTCACAAACTCCGGCTCTCTGTTTTCACCTCTCTCAACATCTGCGAATCGCGAATTCACCCTGTCACTATCAGAAACGAACCCCGGTCTTATCAACTTGCCCGCTCACCATCAGAAAGGGCCCGTGGTTCACGCCTATGCTACTAAATACGCCTACGGTCCCCCCCGTACGTATCCGAAACCGCCTACAAATCGACCCAATCACAGCCACCGTACGATTCACATCCTTTACAAATCTCTCCAGGAGCGCACCTTTTGACGTTCATTGATGGGATTCAGAGAGGTGACTAACATCGTTCCATGTCATACTGCGTCTTTCGAAATCGGATATACGCCCAAATGTGCTCTGTACTTGCATACATCTAGTTACATACCATTTGTTTACCTAGCTCACCAATATCATTTCTCTTATAGAGTCTGTTCGATACTCGTATGATAGTCATGTGAAAATTTAAACTGTAGTGTAAAAAGAAACAATTGAAGAGCGTCACTGTCAATCGACATTTGTGTACTCTGTATCACGTTTCTTCCCGGCATTCTTTTCTGAGGTCTTGGCCTGCTTGACGCGGGATGCGAGTGCTGTGCTACTAGAGACAGAGGATGTAGAAGACTGCAAAAGCAATGATGTGCAAAGGAAGGATAACTACCCAAAATGACCTTACCGCTACATTATTTTCAAGTCCACCATCAACAGGCGGGACAATCGCAAAAGGTCTTAGGCGATCGTCGTCGCTGTCGGTTTTACTCCCTTCTTTGTTGCTAGTGGAGTTGTTGATCGAGAGACATGTAAATCGTTCATCTATTGGTTCCTCCGAATGTATGACTCCTTTGACTCTCTCCGTGTAAATCTGATAGAACTTGTCGTCTATGATGTTGTGATTCTAATAGTACAATAAACAAGGTCAGCGACTCCCTGTTAATAGAGAAGATGGGAAGACACACCGGACGGTGTCCAACATAGTGATTACCCGCTATGGTGAGAGGAGGAAGTTGCGCTACGTCCCCTGCGACGATGATGTTTCTCTCGTCAATCATAGATAAGCAATCGGAGGGCCAGGAGAGCATGAGGCTAAGCATTCGAAGAGACCCAAAACTGACCATGGACACTTCGTCAATGAACAGGTAGTCGAGACCATACCACAATTTGGTCATTTGTGCTTGGCAGGAAAGAAGGCGCGCCAATAGAGCAGGAGCAAGGGATGAATGATGCGGATGAACCTTTCCCAAAACCCTTCACCTTTCAGGTTGCGGTGCTTCTTTGCCAAAGGCGGACAGGGTGTTCTAGAATTGCGTCGTCACATTGGCGCATCACATGATGGCAAAACTTTGAGCTCCGGAATACTGTAGGTTTGGTGATCCGTTCCGAGTTGCTGCGCCCTTTGCGTTAATTCATCATCCACACTAGAGTCAGCCGTGATCCATCGCACGATCGCATTCCTGCTGGAGCGTTCCAAAATGCTCCAGGAAATTCTCCAGAAAGATCCTGTGCCTGACGTCCCCACCCCACCTAAGTTGTTTGCTGAAGTGAGTAGGCGAAGTGGACGCATCAGTAGACTTCCGTCTGGCAGTGGCATCACACGAACTAGCTGTAGTATAGCATTGACACTCGTACTAATGCCAATGTAAGGACCTATCCTCATGTCTCGAAGCGGTGACCATCACACATATAAATGCTATACGAGCTACGTCGCCGACTAGTTGCTGTCTTTTGATGGTTTGATGCTCTATTATGAGCATTGAGAACAATCCCCAGCTTACAGAGCAACATTACGATGAGCATTTAAACATGTCGTGTATGAAATTACATCTTTCTATTTAATTCTTTATCACCATCTGTGGGTTAAACTGGTAAGTTTTGGCGTACTTCGTCAGTTTTATACACCACAATATGTTATGCCCCTCAAGTTTAGACCATTCTTTATTCTCTCCTTCAAGATTTATCATCCAGCACCGACTGTCTCCGAGCCAACGTGTCCTCATTTTCAACTCATCCGCTGCGCATTGGAAGTTTTCAGTAAGTATTGTGTGTACCGCAAGCCAACCGCGTTTCTTGTATTTATCAAGTGCTTTCAACGCCTTTTTGTTTATCGGTCCACAAACTATTGTTTCTCGCTGGATAAAGGTGCTGACGGGATATAAAGAGTATGCACGCGCGTGTGTAATCACATTCATAACGCAGGCTTTATGTATCTCAGTTTAAGAACAAATCACATTAGGAACGCTACGCACTGGAATGAAAATCCAATATTGCACGAATCGGTGATGCCTTCGTCGCCATCAATTGTACGACCTTGGCTGTACTTCTGTGCTTGAAGGTCTCCAGCGCCTCTATTTGTTGGAAGCTGGGATACTCATAGATGTTTTCGACAACATCCAATGCATTATTTCCTATCTTTGGAACCAAGGTATACCCAAATGCGATCATCTGCGTCTTCCAGACTTCGAGGTGCTTCGCTTCAAAGTAGAGGTCCAAATCGGCATATTGATAATATGTCCTGTCGAAAAACTGCAACGCGGTGGAACCGCTGATAAGCGCGTCGGTACCCTTCATCGTTTTGACAAATTCTTGTACATCATTCTCCGATGACAAGAATGGCATAAGGACTCTTGTCAGTTTGAAAACTGACTGGCAGTATTCATCCTTCAGATCCCTCAGTCTCTGTGAGGTACGCTCTAGGACCAAAATGTCTTCGATCGGCAGGAGATCAAAAATTTTGAACCACAATTCTACGCTGAAATTTGTCCTTAATTTCCGGTCATCAAAATAATACGAACAGCGATTGAAAAGTGTTACACACATATCGAAGGTGATCATCAATGACAATATCGGCTTTGTTATGCAAAAGATATGAGAACGGATAGAACGTGCACGAACGGAATAGAGGTGACATCTAGAACCAGCATTGACGGTACTTATAGTTGTTCACGTCCAATAGGAATACTTCGATCATTCCTCTTCCGAATGGTTTAAATATGTCCCACGCGTGTAGAAGCCGCCTCGAACTTGCGTCTGTTCGTGCACTTTGTATTAAGAACTGAAGGATACATTCATTGATAACGTATATGATTCATGTGAGTACTCTGTCTAACGTCCTCCACCTATCTACAACGTCGACACAGAGGACTGCGATAAATTTGTTCCATACGTTAAGCTTTACAATACAAATTAAATCAGTAAGAGAGACTTGAAAGTAGTGTTGATCTCACGATAAAACGATGCGTTCAGCCAATAAACGGTCAGTCGCCGTGATAGAAACAAGCCTTTGTTCTTCTGTTTTGGTGGTCTTCAAAATAAGCACATTGCCAAACCATAACGAATGACCGGCGGATAAGTTCATGATACATGAATTGACAATTTGATCTGTCTTTACTAAGTCTTTAACGTCGTTATAGCCAAGAATATGAGTGAAACATACCAACGACAAGAAGAAAAAGACATATTGATATTTCAATGGCAGAGGAGAACCAAGTGGAAATTCGTTCACGAGTTTCACTCGAGGTGTAGAGCCCTCAAAATACATATCCAAATTCATATTTTGCAAAGTTGGTTGTAATGATGGATGAATTAGAGGGATATTGATCAGAATGGGCAGCTTCGACGAGTCAGGAAATAGTAACGCCTTGAAAGTTGGATAGGATTCCTGCGCTTGATAAGAATTCAAACGTTATCGGTGGATGAAATTGTACGTACAACAGCAACTTCGCCACTTAGTTTAAGAATTTCCGAACGTCGCATATGAGGGCCCGAGAGATAGAAGTAGATGATGTCTGAGTGAAGGTGACTTTGGGAGCTAAGACGAGTCGGTGGTGGAAGTCAACGTAACATGTAATCCATAGGATGTAACCGTCGTCATCCGACTTGCCGGTTCCAACCAACACGCTTAGCTTCATCGTTGCAGGGCAGTCCTATTGAGCTAAACTGTCATCCATGCATGCCGCGCGGGGTGTAATCTGCGGAAGCCCGTACTCACATCCATCCGACTTGATCATCCTGTATCCATAGTAACACTTTGAATCGGAAGCGAGAATTTCAGGATGGATCGCTGCGGATTTCCGTCCAAGTCCACCTAATCTGTCATTGCGTCAACATGGCCGATAGCTTTACGTGCAAACATTAACGCACCCGGTAGCCATAATGGTGCTTTTCATGGATCAAGACGCCATCTCCAAGTCTTCAAATGGTGTCTCTCACAACGCGCGTTCCGCGTCGGTGACTGGTTATCGCAGTGCGCGTGGGCGATAATGATTGAAATTGACTCCATGTATATCATGAGCGCCTAAATTTTACGTTAACAATGCGCCTCACCGTAGACAATGTACAGTCGTCAAATGGTGTCAGTCACGACTCACACAGGAGATCAATTCAGTGAATGAGACGGGATCTCCTTGATCAGCGGCCCACACGTTCCACATCTGCAATCGGTTATTTGTAACATGCTTCGGCAATGAGTTGATGTCGTGTGTATAGGCAGGAACAGATAAATATTATGTAAATGTCTTGACTGTATCTGATATAGGCTAGCATGTTGCACGTGCGATGGGAATCCAATTATAACTGATAACCCTGTGACCGACCTCGACAGTCCTCCAACGTAACTACTACAAAGTGAAGATGTACATGTCGTGCGAATTGAAAGACTTGGTGAGTTTGCACTATGTGATCATCCATCCCTGTCTGATTTCGTTATCCATTTAGCATCTTCTCATTTCAACAACTATCCAACCGTTCTATGGCCTATGTGTAGCGGTGGGGATAGATATTGATTGTGTTCTCGTCAATGGTGCAATCCATTACATTGTCCATGATTAAGCTGACCTGACTTTTGGAAAAGCGCTGTTACTTTTCTCAAAAATGATTTACACAAGACTTGTACAGGAATCGTCCATTACCAACTTAAGGAGTTTCCTGTACGGTTCACCACATCTGATAAGCTTGATGCGCGAAAAGCTATGCGTGAGTGATGATCATTGGGATATCAGTATTTATGTCTACACAGATGGATATACAGATGATGTTGCATGTAATCAACGCAGTTTCAGTGACCTCTTTTGCAAAATGGGATATCATGAATTGTGAGTCTAGTATGAGATGACGACGTTATGACGTTCCTTATTTTTGTTTTTAATAGCATTTCAACATGCGTTGTCTTTTTATCCTACGCTTGTGTGCCTAGTGGTCATCGTGGCATGCATATTAGTCAGAGACATCAGGGCTTTGCAAATAGCAGTTCTTGTACATGGTAAGAATCTATATTCGATATTACCCTCAAGGTCTTAATACATATGATCCTATAGATTTGATTCACAATTCAATGTCTTGTGTTTATTCAATATCAGATACATTCTTATCTGTAAGTTCAAGCTATGATTCCATATAATGTTCTAACACCATAATATATGTATAACAGCAACTTTATGTTCAATGTAGAATAGCATATATTCTTAACTTAGTTGCCCAAGACAGGGGTATGACTCTTTTGCTTGTTATCATACAAGTATGGTTACATATTGTCTCAGATGAGATGCAATTTGCTGCTTTCATCACATTGGTGGTCATTGAAATGTGTTTGAATGTATGGCATGACATTAGTCAATTTAAACTCTCAGCATCTAAAAGGTCTGAACATATTGGTGGCTATAGAATGCGTCCTATTTCCTATGATATGTTGATGCCTTATCTGCCTAAAGCGATACAAGGTCACTTAGCAAAATCTGGTTGCACTTTCCAATATATTGAACACACCAAAGAGCCAAAGGATCAATATATTGATTCAATGTATGTGCAGACATCCATACCTCTGAGTGCACTTGTAAAGATCATCCCTGTATCAGCATGTCGACAACTGGCTCAATCACATGGGATGAATGTAGGCTCACGATCAACTTCAGCTATGCTTCACAACCTTTTCTTATTACATTCTTGTTCTGAGTGTCACAAATTTGTTACAATATTTGCTGTGAACAAACCAGATAAAATGGAAAAACCCCAAAAATTGTTGATAAGTTCAAACTAGAGATAACAGATACTAGATCTAAGACCAGAAAATTTATTAAAAATATGAAAGTGAATAATATAAATGATATGAAGGACAAATCAGTAGACACATATTATAAATTAGCAGATAGTTCAACTATTGTAGAAGAAACATTGGATTCAATATTTCCACCGCCCCCAATTACTAAAAGTATTGCACATACAGTTATTACTGGAGCATGCCAAAAAATGTCTAAGATAAACATTGAAGAATTAGGATGTGCTGTATGTGGGCAGTTGACCAGTGTAAAACTTCTCTCAAGTTTAAAAAATGTTAAGAACCTTCTTCATGTGTTAAATACTCCGGGTGTTACTAGACAGGAGAGACACAAGGAGCATGATAAATTAAAAGAATATCCTGTGGTCATAGATCATTCTTGCAAACATGTATGTAACACATGTAGAACTGCTCTGCGCAAAGGCAAAGTGCCTAAACATGCGCTTGCCAATGGGCTTTGGATTGGTGAAATTCCAGATGAATTGTCTTCCTTAAGACTAGTGGAGCAAATGCTAGTTGCCAGGGTGCGACATTCTTGTTGCTCCATAAAAATTGCATCAGGAATGCGGAAAATGAAAGCAAATGCTATAGCCTTCCCTTCTCCTCTACCAAAAGTATACGACATGCTACCTCCTCCAAAGGATGACATAGAAGAGGTTTTGGCAATCATGTTTACAGGCCCTTGTAAACCATCTGCAGCTGATTTCAAGAGAACACCATTTCTAGTCCGTCGTAATCATGTAAAGAGAGCTCTAAACTGGCTCATTCTAAATCATGCAGATTATGCTGATGTGTGTGTATCTGAATCAAATCTAGAAAGCTATCCAGAAGATATGCCCCCAGTTAGTGTAGAATTCAAACAATTGTTTACCAATAAAACTGCTGAAGGTACAAGTGTGCATGATATGGAGGATGAAGATGGAACAGAGGAAGGTATGTGCTCTTTCACAGTCCATGGATTAACAGGAGAGCAACTTAACATAATGTCATTAAATGAAGTCAAGGCTAAGGCATTGCATCACTTAAACAATCAAGGCAAGGTTCTTGCAGTTGGACATGGTGCCCAAGCTGAAAGCATCTGGAAAAATCCCCATTTATATCCTCAAATGTTTCCCTGGCTATTTCCTTATGGATTAGGTGGTATAGGAAGTGTACCAAGATTGTCAGATGCTGAACACAAAAGACGACTACTTATGTATCATGATAAAAGATTTCAAACAGATCCTAACTTCCCTTTTGTAGCATTTAGTCATGAACAAGTTAAAGCAGCTACAACTAATGGTTTTTTACTAGCTGAAAAGCGTATTTTTGATGACATATCAGGGAGGCTTCTGAGTATTGATGCTGATGCACTGAACTCAATCATTCATCGCCTGTCAAAGGATGACTTTGTTGAGCCAAATACTGAAGCAGAAAAGCAGTGTTTTCAACTGATTAGAGATTTAGATCATGTTTCTGGTAAAGTTAAAGGATCCAATACAAGCAAGAAATGGATGAGAAATGAGATTTGGTCTCTTGTTGCACACTGTGGAGCACCATTTTGGTATATCACATTATCTCCAGCAGATGTAAAACATCCTATTTGCATTTACTATGCCGGAAATGAGGCATTATTTGAACCAATTAGCCTACCTTATGATGAACGTCTAAGGCGGATTTGCAGCAATCCAGTGGCATGTGCAAGATTTTTCCACTTTTTAGTAAACACATTTATTTGTGATGTTCTTGGGGTTGGTTCTACACATATGGGCTTGTATGGTCATACTAAAGCTTTCTATGGTACTGTTGAACAGCAAGGCAGATTGGCTCTTCATTTACATATGATGCTATGGATCAAGGGAAACTTGACACCACAGGAAATGCGTGACCTCATTCTGGATCCAAACTCTGACTTCCAAGAAAAAATCATTGCATGGATTGAAAGTTGTCAGATTGGAGAATTTTTGACAGGAACAAAAGATGAAATCTTACAAAGAATGGACCACATTAGTAAATCAGAGGACTATAAAGACCCTACTGAAACTTTGCCTGATGCACCTCCCCCAATGTGCCCAACTGAATGTAATGACTGCCAGAAATGTTCTGATGTTGAATCTTGGTGGAAAAATTTTGAATTTGTAGTGGATGATATTGTCAGCAAGTCAAACATTCATAACTGTGATAGAGGGTTAAACAAGGATGGTTCAATTAACAAAAGGGTGGCATATGTGGGGTGTAGAGACAACAAATATGGAACATGCAAAGCACGCTTTCCAAGACCTACTTTTGAAGTGACTCAAATTGATGCAGAGTCTGGGGCTTTGAACCTGAAAAAAGGTGAACCTTGGATGAACTTCATTACTACTTATTTGACATATATATTCAGGTGCAACACAGATGTAACAAGCATGTGGTCAGGTACTGCATTAAAGGCAGTTATTGTCTACATTTCTGACTATATTACTAAAAGCAGCTTAAAAACACATGTAGTGTTTGAAGCAATAAAAAGCATATTTGATAGAAATCAAGAAATCATTGGGAGTTCAATTTCTGAAAAGGATAAAGCTCGACAATTGCTGACAAAAATGGTAAACTTGCTGTCAACCAAATCAGAAATGGGTGGACCAATGGTTTGCATGTACCTCCTTGGGAATCCAGATCACTACACCTCACATAAATTTGTCTCGTTCTACTGGAAATCATTTGTTAATGAGGTGCATAGTGTGTGGGACTCTGATGTGGCATCTACCCTAAATAGTAAAGTTGCAATTCTAAAAGTAAAAAAAAGAATAATTGGATTTTCACCTGTATGACTACATTTACAGGCCAGATGTATTAGAGAACATGTGTTTGTATGACTGGGTTAGAAGATGTGAACGAAAGCGTGTGTTCTTCCAAGTGCTTCAAAGAATAAGAAGACAAGTAATAATGATGCTTTTACTGAAGAAGATTGTGAAGATTGATCACTGTCAATGAGTGTGAAATAATTGATGAAGATGGAATGAAAATAGTGAATATGAAGATGAAAAGTCTAAGAAACTGCAAATAATACATTCTATTTCAAGAAGTTGCATCCCTTGTTTGAAACACATGTAACTCATGTTAACCCTGACAAAGAAATATGGTGGTAAATTTTATAGGAGGCACATTACCAAGATGTGACCAGGGTAACAGAGAATACTATTGCATGACAATGCTGACTTTATTCAAACCATGGAGAACAGGAAAATCATTAAAAGACACCGAGTTCTTGGGATGATACCTTTATAAATCACAAGTTTACAAAGACAGTGTCAATTGATGAAAAACTTTAATATTAAATATGAGTGCCTTGATGCTCGAGATGACTATCGTGCTCAAATGAAGGCAGGGAAGGGAACAGCATTGTTCATGTTTTGAAAAATAGAGACTAATGAAGAAGAAATAACACTAGACTGTTATGTTGATGGATTCAATTAAATGATGGCATTGACACCAATCAAACATACTAGGCCAAGGAATTAAAGCTCCAAAAAGAAATGGCAGATATAGGGCAGTGATGCGTCAAACTGGTTGGACAAATGAAATTTCTTCTCAGATTGATTCCAATACAATACAGCCAATCAATTCAGCAAACTTGAAAGCATCTGATTGGAAGGCAATTGTACAACTGGAAAAGCAAAAGTGATTCAGAGAGAAACAAACATCAATCTGGTGCCAGAAGAAGGTGTCTCAAATGGTAAACCTAATGTTGTCAAAATCATTGACAAGTCATATTTGGAAAAAAACATTACAATACCATTCATGAATTCTATCAACTCTTATGTACAGAGTTTAAAAATCAAGAGCAGGAGCGTGCATTTAAAATAATTGCACATCATGTTGTAATGGAGAACTCAGGTCAACTGAAGATGTACATTGGGGAATGGGAGGTACAGGAAAAACTCAAGTAATCAAAGCAGTTACATCTTTCTTTTTGCAAGAAATGAAGCCATCGGTTAATTGCAGTTGCTCCAACTGGTCAGCTGCTGCACTGTTGTCAGGATCAACATCACTCAGTTTTGGGAATACATGATCTAAGTGAAAATGCATCTGAAAAGATGTTATCTCAGTACACGTTAGAAGGTGTTGATTATGTATTTTGGATGAGGTTCAATGCTTTCATGCCATGAGTTATACAGGATCAGCACTCAGCTTGCAAGGGTAATGAATCGTCTAGATATGCCTTTTGGAGGTATAAATTTAATTTTACTGGTGACTTTGGACAACTGCCACCCACCAATAGGTGGAGAAAATGTGTCACTATATAGTCGTAGCATAGGACAATTTGGAACATCCCTGAGATCACAAGAAGAAGCAATTGGAAGAGCTGTTTGGCACCAAGTAACAACTGTTGTCATTCTGAGGCAAAATATGAGACAACAACAAAATACAGAAGATGATGATAAGTATCGAACAGCATTGGAAAATATGAGACACAAGGATTGCACACCTGATGACATACAGTTCCTAAGATCAAGGATTACATCTCAGGTGCCAGGAAAACCCTCAATGTGATGAAAGTTCAGAAATGTATCAATAATCACTGCAAGGAACATACAGAAAGATGAATCAACAGGTTAGGATGTATAAAGTTTGCACAAGAAACTAATCAACTAACTATGTTCTATTCAGAAGACTCAGTAAGGGTCACAACTGATGAAAATACTCCAAGAAGAAAAGAAATACTAAGAAATTGGCTGCTATCTCTAATGACATGCAACATATTATATGGAACCTTCCACATTCATCTGCTGATAAGCATGTACCAGGTAAATTGTCACTCTGTATAGGGCTCCTGTCATCATTAAGTGCAATGCAGCAACTGAACTATGCATCACAAATGGCCAAGAGGCTATTGTTGTTGGTTGGCATCAACAATAGGGACTAAGGGCAGTTATTGGAGACACTATTTGTAAAGCTATTGAACCCTCCAAAGACATCACATTAAGTAGTTTACCTCTAAATGTAGTTCCATGACTCGTACTACAAATGCAATAACTTGCAAACTGCCTGATGATAGCAAACTGCTTGTCCAGATCTCAAGTAGAAGTTCTTCCAAACTTTGCCATGACTGACTTTGCATCACAAGGGAAAACTCGCCATATAATGTTGTTGATCTGTCAATGTAGATCACATCAGGCTTATTATACAGCACTTTCAAGGAGTGCAACTGTGAAGGCACAATCATCCTGCAAAGCTTTGACACAAAAAGATAACAGGCAGAGCTTCTAGAGCTTTGAGACAAGAGTTCAGAGACTTGGAGTTGCTAGATGAAATAACAAAGCTGGAACATGAGAGCAAGCTGCCAAGTAATGTATGTGGATATAGAAGGAATACTTTAATACAAGTTACAGAAAGTATAAAGGGATGTCTTATGTGCCTTCAGCTGTACATCGAGCAATTAGATGGAGCAAATCTGACCCTATGCTTGACCAATAGAAGGTGATGTAGAATGGAGATACTGAAGAAATCAAATAAAAGTGGTGCCAATCTTGGTTCAACAAATGTCATAAACTCTTTTATTCCTGCGAAAGGAAGTATCCCTTTAAATCAAAAAAAGAAACTGAAAGAGTGTACAGTCCTCCTACAATCTAAAAAATCAAAACTAAGACTGTAACAATTTTGAGAAAAGATTAAGAAAAAAAAAACAACTCCAGACACAGAGACAGGTAAAGTGATATCTGTTTCATCACTAACACCTTCTGGATTTTATTGGACTGAAAACAGCTGTGCATATGATTCTGCTTTGACCATATTACATGCTATTTGGAGAGTGACTGTATGAAATGGGATGATACATTTAGAAACATGAATGAGAGAATAATGGGTCCTCTTTTAAACAACTTCACAGCATCCAATATTGGACTGATATCATTGAATGCAAGCAGAGATAATTTACGTTTCAGATTAGAACAGTTATCTCCAATAAACTTTGCATGGGGACGCTACACTAGTATCACTAGGCTTTTGGAAATCCTACTTGAGACTCCAATAGATACTCTTCAAAGATCTATACATTGCTACAATGAACACTTAGTGGAAGATGTTCAGCTTCGCAACAATAGTTGTCTAATAGTTGCTGGTGCACAGGGGAATTATCTACTGAATCTTGGATGACAAATTTCAGAGAAGACATAGTAGGGATATGCAATTTATGTCAAATAAACATATATAGAAAATTCAGATTTGCTTATGCACTTCCAATTGTAGCTTTGGATGTATCAGGTCATGAATTCCAGATTAATAGTAGATTCAATGTGACAATAGATCAGGAACATCATACATATATGTTGAGAGGAATCATTTACTTTTCAAATTACCATTTCACCTCTCGAATTGTATATGAAAATGGAATGACATGGTTCCATGATGGTATTACTACGGGTGATGAGCCAATATATGATGGTATGATAAACACAATACAAAATTTATACCACTGCAGAGGAAAGAATGCATCCATTGCCATCTATACAAAAAACTAATCTTATAGAGGATAGTGTTCAAGAATGAATGTTGACTTTAAATGTAAGTTACTCTTAATAGTTAATCATCATGTCAGATTTGATATAATTAGATAAAAATAGCCTAAATAGGCCTCGGACTTGCCGTGCACTGCAGCGGCCCACATAACCAAGTAATTTTAGTGAAGCGAGGCCTTCCATGAACCTTTCAAAGCTACAAGCACCCAGCTCGCCACTCATTTGGGGTCCAGGCATGGTCCGAACCCGAACCGGACCTGAACCCCGTGTGCAGGTTCAGGTTCGCCCCCACCCCGAACCGAACCTCCATGTCCGGTGCAGGTCCGGCCTCAAGGGTCCCGAACCTGGACCGGACCGGACCGCGGCCAGTATACAGAGGAGTGGGCTTACAACAGAGCAGGAGGAAAACGGTTGCGCGGGGAGGAGTGGGCAAGTGGGGGGAGGGGGGGAGTTATAACGCCGTAGTCTAGAAATTTAAACACGTTCGTGAAGCAGTGGTGTAGAATCTAAATCAACCATTACGGTCATGGGTCAGGAGTACGTAAACGAGCTGTGAGCCGGTGTATAAGTGGAGTGCCTTATCTTCCACCCTCCTCAGATTGCACAAAGCTGCCGATCAGAAACAGTGAGGATTCGTTCTTGACAGTTGCATACAACAAACAGATACAAATAGGATATAAAAGGCATTTCAACCGCGCGAACGTACTTACTGAACTTACTTGCTTCTTTCATTCGTTCGGAGTTCCTGCCATCGCATCTCACTCTCGATAGCGAATACACGCTCTAGTTCTGTCATCGCGCGTCTCAGTGTTTTTCCTTGTTCATTACGGGAGTTTTACACGTACGCGTTTTATTGGTGTGGGAAAACACAACTTCAATTCTATATAGCTCCACGAAGACCAACTTGGCCATAAACAATGGCCAAGCCGCGCGACGCTCCGAAATATTGGGATGACTCATATGAAACAGTCGTTGCAGGAGTTGTGAGTAATTCTTAGACTTGGGCGGGAAAAAACCCTGCAAAAGTTTCGCATGTTTCTCAACCTACTACACAGGAAATGCGCGACACCCCCACACGGCTTGCCGACATCCTGGGCACCTACGTCTGGCTGTTCAGCGGTGACCCAGAGTGGGGCGGGGATGTCGAGGATATGCACCGCAGCGACTACAAGGACGACGCGGCTTTCATCGCGAGGCACAGCATCATGCTCGGCGCTGCAAAGCACCGTCCTGGCCAGTCAGTCGCGCCCGAGGACGTTAGCGGGCACATCGCCCTGGGGGTACGTGCACGGTCGCGTTTGACGGCATGCGGCATGTGCGGAAGGGGAAGTCTTCGAACGCGGCTGTCGTGGAGAGCTATTGGGAGGTGCTGCTGAATGAGGAGCAGGACGACGAGGACAGCGCAACATGGTTGGATACGGAGGGCAATGCAGTGGGCGTTTCGGTGGTGCTGGATGATAATGGGTCCCCGTTTTTGGTGTTTGAGTGGCACCTTCAGGGAGGGGGCCACAGTTCGTGGTCCGGCTATTATCTGGGGAAGCGATTGGTGAAGGGTGAAGGAGTGGCGGTTGACGGCTAAAGAGCGGGACCGGTTGGGGATGGAGGTCAGGTTTAGGAGTGTGGAGCGGTCGGTAAAAAGGGGGGCGTCCACGCGTGTATGAGGAAGATGAAGGGGGAGGAAGATTACTATGGTCGGTCCGATGAGGATGAGACCAGTGGGGGAAGAGACCAGTGGGGATGAGGCTGTTAGAGAGAAGAGGAAAGACGAGCAGTGATAGAAAGAGGCGCTAAGAAGAGGAAAGTGAGCAGCGATGAAAGAGGCTCTACTAGTAAGAAGAGGAAAGCAAGCAGCGATGAAAAAGGCTCTACTAGTAAGAAGAGGAAAGCGAGCAGCGATAGAGAGGGCTCTACTAGTAAGAAGATGGAAAGCGAGCAGCGATGATGAGAGGGCTCTACTAGTAAGAAGAGGAAAGCGAGCACTGATAAAACAGGCGCTAAGAAGAGGAGGCGCTAGGGAGCGTCACCGCGAGCGTCCGACGTCATGCTTAGATGTCTCCTGGTCAATTACGGTCCTGTTACTATTGCTATTTCTAGATAAGCGTCGACTCCGTACGTCCTTACTAATAGCTATATCTTGTCAACACATTGTGTGATTTGTGAATTGAGCCAATGGCTGGGGTTCTACTAGGGTTACGCAATGTCCATATTTAGGCGCGTGTCCACTGCGTCATTGCCACTCGGTCTGTGAACGTGGAAGATCGGCAGGATCCGACCCGTGCACGTTGTCTGAGGGTTTTCTATCATCAATTCGGCCATAGCGAGTTTGCACAGTGTGAGGCGCATCTGTTGCATATTGAACAAAATTGATTGATATATGTAGATCATCAGTAGCATGTTATATTTGCAAACAGGCGATCGGAAGAATTGAAGCGTGCCACTCAAAGCGTGGCTAGACAGGAGGTTATGTGCAGGCGAACGACTCAAATGAAAATGAAATGGTCGTTGGGGACACCAGGGTAAATACAATCTCAATTGAATATGTATGTAAAGTAGTGTACTAATGTCAGAGCCGTGTTTCCATGTGTGATGCCATTTAGCATAGCTCCTACTAATACCAGCGACAATCCAGTGACTTGTCCCATTCGTCCGATCCAACGCCCTCCGCAACCAAGAACAAGTCATCAGGGTCATATTTCCTCTTTATTTGCCTCAGGCGATTGTAATGGGAGCCAAAAAACGTCCTTTTCGGGTCTCTCTCATGTAAGGAAGCCTAAATGGTTCGAATTTTAGTTTTACATTCGACTTTGCGTCAAATATGAAGCCTCGTACCTCGTTGAAGTAGGTGCCCGAGTCTGGAGATACCTTGTCCAGGTAATTGTTGAGTTGATCGAGGCTATCCCGTATTAACACCTCTATCTTGGCCGCTGAGGTGCCTTCATCCCACGATGCCCCGCCGGTCAGCACTCCAAGCCCCTTTCTCCATGCTGGATTAAGTCCAACATTATCAGGGTCAACACGTGCAACAGCACCCCCAGCGACAAAGCTAAGACCGACATCAGCTTAGGCTTGAACGGTAAAAAGGTGGTGACTTGCGAGAAACCAACGCCGAGGGCAAGCGTTAACTCGGCAACCCTTTCAGGCTCCTCTTGGGCCTTCTTTCGAGACATCAACCTTGATGTGAGTTCCAATAACCCCCCGGAACCACTCGGCGTGCTGAGGAAGAGATGCTCAAACTCGTAAAACGAGCTGAAATCTCCGAATTCGAACTGAAAGTCTTTCGCAATGGATTTCGCAGGTTCGATGAACGGCGAAAACGTCTCTTTTGCCTCAAGTACTGATATGTTGGGGCCAATATAAACATGGTTAAAGGACGTGTTGGACCAAGAACCATAACCACCCCATCCTTTATCTGAAAGATCTGGGTGAAGGCGGATGAATTCCGTCATGAATTTCTTGGCAACTTCGGGGGTTGCAAATGTGGCGCTGGAGTTGAACGAGGCGAATGGCAGGACCTCGTGGGTGCGATAAGTAACAGTCGCGATGACACCAAATGTGCCACCGCCGCCTCCTCGTAAGGCCCAGAAGAGGTCACTGTTTTTGTAATCATTTGCGATGGCATATTCGCCCGAAGCAAGGACGAGTGTGAATTGAATAACGTTGTCCACACCTTGCGCAGGACTTCAATTATATGCATCCGAGGCGGCAGATTTACGCACCTAGTCCATATTTGGCTGAAAACGCGCTGTGACCACCGCCAAGAATCCATCCACCAGCAGCCCCGACTGACCCTCCGCCAGATATTCCGCCAAGTATGAAACGTCCGCTGGCATTTGCGGCGGCATAGGCTTCTGACCATTGTACCCCAGCACCGATTGTAAGAGCTGCAGATGTCACTAAAAAACGTGTTTAAATCAATAAATAACCCCGTACCTTTATATGATTCGGTTGAAGGCGCGCCATCTGGGACAAAGTGGTCGTCGTATGTGATGTCCTTCAGTTTATGCGTCCATAACATGAACCCGCCGCGACCGGAGCTTCGACCCAAAAAGTCATGGCTTTGGAAACAACGACGTCAATGGCAGAGAATGTTTCGTAGGCATTTGGACATACCCAGTATTCTTGATGATCAGCTTCAAGTTGTGCTGCTTTGCAAACCTGACCGCGGCTTGAATATCGCTGACCTTCTGTGCTTCTACACCGAGGATTGGTATATTCCCCTGCTCGCATGGATATCCGAGGGTCGTGTTATAATAACATGCATCGATGGTACCGTTTTTGAAAACGTAGCTCTCAAAGTTGAGTATCTGCATCGCCCCTGGTAGATTTGAGCGCCAAGTCGCGTCAGTCAGGTGTTCCTGGACTGCGGCGCAGTTCCCGGAGGGATGAGACGGCGGGTAGCAAGCAGAGGCCGGAGGAATGGGCTTGATCAATGGTACAGAGAGTTGAGTTTCGAGTTGGGCAAAGTCGGACGCAGACGGCCAGCACGGTTGATACGATAAGCATCGACAAGACGGCGGCTGCTTGGTAGAACCATAGGAAAGCAGAGTGGACAGTAGTAGCCACACAGCATACGCCATCATCGTGGAAGGGGGACTGGAAGACAATGAGAATGACACCGTTTCACCTAAGCATGATATTTGTATGGGGCCATGCGTGAAAAAGTGCTTGCACATCATTGCTATCAGTTTATGGCTCCGTAAAAGACGTAAGTTGGCGCTGTTGGAATGCTGAAAGAATGGACATAAGCGGGAGCTCCATAGATTCCTGTTGATCTTGGCGTCGGTCATGCAGTATCGGCGTGTCTATGTTAGACGATGCCTAACAGTGTCTAACTGCCTTTGGTCAAATTGGTGATAAGCATAGCGACAATATGAACTCACCTCGGGTCCCGACGTACGTATTCGCTCCAACGTGAATTGTCTTTACACAGCCTCCAATGAATTGAGATGAGGGTTTCCTGCTTCGTGTAGGTCATGTTTATGTCTAAGAATGGAAAAATTATGTTTGTGAACCTGTCAAGCGCGATCGATTACTCACACGCGCAATCAGTTTGCATTTTTGGAACATCTGCTTGACGGGGAAGCTCTTGAAACGAGAGTTTCAAGAAATTTAGAGTGTTGAATGGAAGTCATGCCAGCGCTGGGCGGTTGTGTCACGTAGCCGTGACGTCGCGCTGGCCCGACAGTCCGTTTCTGCAACGTATACACTGTCAAGCAGATCATCACCAGCGTTCTTCCCAACACGGCCCCCCCATCCCATCTGCACTTCAGCGCGCTGCCAACACAGCAGAACGTAAGCGTCAATCAGCCCCGCGCAGCATGATGACCACGGACAAGCCGGTGATTCCGCGATGCAGAGGATTTAACATGACAGGGGGGGTGAGGCATTCTGCGGATTCTGTCATTCCGCCAAAGCATATGAGAAGTTAGAACGGTGGATTGAGGGTGGCGGGGTAAGACTCTTTTCTTGTTGGTTCGATTTTTTTACGATACATTATTGATGTGATGTTTAGATCCCATTTATCTATATTCTGCGGCAGCAGGCTATCTCATACCCCATCTCGGTTACTGACTTCTATGTCAACGTTCCCCTCTTGAGACCCGCGACGAAAAGTATCGGGTTTAGGGGCAGTTACTTCGTCATATAGCAACGCCAGTGCATCTCCGACTCGAAGCAGAGTTCCAACTTCCACTTACGTCAACTACACCAAGGACGAATAAGACTTCCAATACGGTGATACTGGAGTCTTGGGCTGGGGTGGCAAAGAACGTTCTTCGCCGTGGCGGGGTCGCGCCATCAAGCTTCCCGACTGTCTTTCTTTAACTCGCCTAGCTAAATTTACGAACGTTCACAGAGCTTTCTATACAATCATATCCCGCAACTGCTTATATAGCACACCAACAGCAATCGATGAATCTCGTTACCCCATTTATCAACATATGGCTGTACTAGCGACTCACGTTGGCATAGATGGAGGCTTGCGCGGCCGATATTTCCAGTGCGATTTGGACGGATCCTTGGATTAGCGGTCTACACTTGAATATTTCACCATTGATTTCGCTAGATGACGTCCAAATCAAACAGGACTTCGGTTATACTTCATGTTGGGCGCGCGATCGATGTTGATGGGACCTTCAGACCACAATGACCAGTCGGGACCATGGTCTACGTGCCGCTTCTTCATCCAATTAATCGAAGAGGACATCACACATAGTAGTGAACGCGCAGAGCTAGGTGTCGCACGAATATTCATATGTGATATATCGCGAGATGAATGGTAAAGGGATCCTGAGCGATATCTGGCAGGTGCATGAGGATTCGATCAGATGTCTATAACTCCCAAATGAGGAAGCCTTAGATGTAGTTCCGAAGGCGCGAAGCTCGGACACGATCGGAAGGGCATCTTATCAACCCTAACCCATTCTTTATCATCGCTTGCCTCGCACGCTCACGCTCCAGCCCATCGTCCCAACTTTTCTATTGCGCATTCACAGTCGAGTCTCGACTTCATTGTATCAAACGTTGCATACCGTTCTCAATTTTGACGCAGTGACTGTTACTTCCCATAGTCTAATTCTGTAGCACATCATCCTTCAAGCTTCACTCCTCGTTCATTAGCCCCTTGATCCCTGGCAGTTGCTGGTGGTGACTCCACGTGTAGGCCCACCAGTTCATTATTACTTTTCTGCTACTTCCTATTGCTGGAAACCCGTATTGTACAAGCAGAGACGATGGCAGAGACTGCTGGTGCACATGTATCAGGTATGTCAAATATTCAGACTTGTGCCTTGCAGAGACTGATGTAGGATATATCAAAGTGCTTAAGGAACAATACAAATGCCCCCATTTTCGGATTCTTATCATAGGAAGGGCCAATGCGGGCAAAACAACCATTCTTGAGAAGGTCTGTGGTGTAGAAAGTGGGACAGAGCCTGTCATTTATGATCAGAATGGTGAGCTAAACCAAACCCTCACCTACTGTATGTGTATTCACTGTGCTTTAGATCAACAATTGGTTCCTTCCACAATACATTTGACACCATCAATGGAGGTGAGTTGACTTATGAAAATGAACAATTGGATCAGATGCAATAGATTATAGCGAGGCATTCATGATATTGAACACCAAATTACATACCCTGGAAGCAACTTTATCTTCCATGACTCTCAGGGTTTTGAAGCTGGTGCAAGCGAGGAATTAGTAAATGTCTGGAAATTTATTGATAAGAGGTCAAGTGCAACTCGAGTTAAGGATCAATTACATGCAATTTGGTATTTATGTTGTTTATTCTTTTCAACAGTAAACAGGCTAAGCTTTTTATAGGTACTGCATACCCATGGACAGTCCTCGTCCTCTTCTATGTGCAGAGCTTGAATTTTTTGCCAAAGGCATTGGGAAAGGTTAGTCCTGCAGCCAATTACACATTGTCATAATATTTGGTTGAGTTGGCAAGAGCCTCTCAGCCTTTTTTTGCAACTCTCAACTGAATGATACATTTTCAGTGCCTTTGGTAGTGATATTCACCAAATTTGATGGTCAAATAATTCAAGAATCTACTCAGTTGAATGAAGCTGAAGATAAGTGGGAGAAGGCTAGAGAAAATGCTGATAAGACTTTTCTGGGAGTTTATCTTCCTAAAGTCCTGAGTACAAGATATCCCCCAAAAGCCTATGTGCGATTGGAAGGTAGAAATTAAAACAAAAAACCTAAATATATTATGTCCTAATGTTGCTCAACAGATATGGATATTCCAGGGAATAACTGTCCAGAATTGACTGAGAGGACTGCTGATGTAATTGATGATGCTAGTCTTCTCCAGTTGTTTGTCTCAACACAGATGAACAATGTCAATATTTGCATCAAAGCTGCACTGAAGTAAGAAATCACATTAGGATCATCACTCTGAATTTCACAATTTTTAGATGTATTTTGGCTGCAGGGGATTCCAGATGGAAGATAATTTTCATGTTGGTTCTGATCCACTTTCCACACTATTGGGTGAGTGTGTGGCACCCTCTAATGGGAATGTTAAAAAATCTAAGATAAAGGATAGAGTATTGTAGCAGTATGTTCCTTCAATATTAATGAGTCATGCAACAATTGAAGTATGTAATAGGTTGTAAGTGTATTGACATCCCCTTGCACTGATGTGCTCAATCATGGCACATTGAACAGGATGAAAAAAATGTAAGACACATGGCTTGACACTACAGTGTTTTAGAAATTCTAATCACATCACATCTCACTCCCAACAGCTTGTGTGTGATGCTTCAGCATCATTTCTTTGGGAAATTTGATTATACCTCATTATCATGAACAGGAAGTGAGTGATACTGCAGTATGTTTTTCTTAACAGTTTGATCATACTAAGTACTACAGCATGTATGTGATCCTGCATTGTGTTTTTCCAGACAGCCTAATCACATTTCATGATATGATTAGTCAGTAAGTGACACAATAGTCTTTTTTCCTGCCCAGAAATCTAATCATATCACCCACCACAACCAACAGCAAGTAAATGACTCTACAGTTGTCATTTTTCCACCAGGCAGTCTAATGAAACTTGTCCCATGATTGTTAGACAGTGAGCAAGACAATACAGTTTTGCTCTGGTGGACAATCTGATGATGTTCATGCTGTGGCCATTAGCTTGTGAGCTACCTACATTACTACCAGAAATAGCATTTGAATCTCATCCCATTCCAACAGAAGGTGGGTGGCCAGGAGTCCTTGGCCTTCTGCACCACAATCAATTTTTGTATTATAATATGACCAACAGCAAGTGAGGGTAATTTAACTATTCTCTATTGAACAATTTAACCACATCCATACTTCTTCACAACAGAAGGTCCATAAATGATGCTGCATTGCTTTTTTGTCAGGCAGTCTGATACATCACACCCATTATTGACAGATTGTGAGCAATGCTGTGATATTTTTATTGTGATGGTCTGATTACACCTCATCCCATGGGGAATAGCTTGTGAGTGACACTAGGTATCCTCACAGTTTTCTTGCACCATGTCTTATGACAAATAGAAAGTGAGTGACTGTGGTGTGTTTTTCTGTCAGGCAGTTGATTACATCTTATCACATAACAACAGGGGGTGAGTAACAGTGTTGCATTTTCTACTGGACAATTTTATCACATCTCATTAATGAATCACAGGGGGTGAGTGACACATCCCTCAAATGAGTGGCCTGATCACATCACATCCATAACCAACAACAGCAAGTGAGTAAAACTGCCTCTTCCTGGCTGTTTGACCACATATGGCCAACAGATTGTGAGTGGTGCTGATTTTCTTTATATATCCTGAACACCTCACCCTATAAAAACAGGGAGTGAGCAAAGTATTTTTGCCAGGGAGACTGATTAAAACTTCTCCCATGATCAATAGTGGGCAAGTGGCATATACAAGCCAATTTAACCACTTTTCTTCTCATGACCAACAGCAAGTGAGTGGAACTTCACTTATGTTCTTTGGGGCCTCAGATCACCTGTTATTCAGTCTGTCAGTTACACTAGAGTCCTTTACCAGACATTCTAATTCCTGTCTCAATTCATAATAAATAGGTTGTAAGTGCCAGTGCAGTTTTTGTCTTAAATGCTCTGATGATACCACATGTCATTCCAAAGCTTGTAAGTGATCCTGCATTGTTTTTTTATTACTTGGGGTCTGATTACATCCAATGTTATGATGACAGGAGGTCTGCAATTTTCTGCAAAGCAGTCTGATAAAATTAATCTTCTATGACAAACAGGAAGTGAGTAGGAGTGCATGCTTTGTTTCTTGTTTCTCAACTGTTTGCATCACATCCTATGACCAATAGTGGGTGAGTAGGGCCAGCATACTTTATGAAAACAAGATAATCACATCATATCCATGGCAAACAGTGGGTGAGTGACACTGCAGTGGCCTTCAGAAATGTAGTCTTACCATGACCAACAGCCTGTAAGTTACTGCAGTGCTTTTCTCTCATCCATCCTTTTCATAATGTGACCTCCAGAGTGTAAGTGCCAATAAACACTTTTGTATCAGGGAGCCAATCTCATTACATTTCTGGTGACCAACAGGTTGTGAGTTGTGATGATGTAGGATTTTTTGATCACATCTCATATGATGGGAATAGGTTGTGGGTGACTTTGGAATCTTTGCAGTTAATAGTCTGATCACTCCTTATTACACAATAGGATGTAAGTAATTCCTGTTGGCTGATCTGACCAAATCTCATGATCTAAGAGCAGCTTGTGAGTAACACTGCAGGAATTGTTTCTAGGCAATGATGACATCTTATCCATCACCAACAGCAAGTGAGTACAGTCACTGCAATGTTGTTCTGCCAAGTAACTGGATCAAATCTCATTCAATGACCATCAGCAGGTAAGCAACACTACCCCTTTCCCTGCCAGGTAGTCTTATTGCATTTCATCCCTTGACCAACAGCAAGTGAGCAGTACTTTTTGCCAGATGCTCTAGTCTGATCACATGCTACCTGATGACTGACAGGAAGTGAGTAATTCTGGCATGAATTTTTCACTGCAAGTAAACTGGTACACCTAATCTCTTGACTAATAGTCAGTAAGTTGCACTGCATTTCTTCTCACATATAGCTTGATGATATGTATTTTATTCCATGACAAATAGGAAGTGAGTAGTACTGCAGTGTCTTCCATCAGACACTTTGATCACATCTTACACCATACCAACAGATAGTTGAGTGATACTGCAGTGATTTCCATTAGCTGTCTCATTTGATCACTCTCAACATATGCAGTGGGTGAGCAACATTGCAACATTTTTCATTCATGCAGTTTGATCGATATCTCTTCCCATGATCAATAGACTATGGTATTATTGCTGCACTTTTTTTCTAGGAATCTGATCACAACATTCTATCATAACAGGATGTTAGTAAAATTTGTTACCACCTCATACAATCATCATATCTCATGTGATAATAACAGTTTGTGAGTGACACTGCAATGTTCCTGCATGGTCATTTTGAAACACATCCTCACTGTGACATTGAGTAGCTTGTGAGTGGCAGTAAACTCATCCCATCCCACTTGTTTGAACATGTACATCTCATCATGACCAACAGCAGGTAAGTAACATTGCAATGTTCATCAGGCAGTATCTCTGATCACAATACACTCCATAATGAACAGAAGGTATGAGTGCTTTAAGATCTGAGTATTTATATCCTATCTCATAACCAACAGCAAGTCAGTAGCAATCCAGTCTTTTCCTGCCATGTAGTCCAATCACTTCTCATGACATCAACCACAGATTGTAAGTCATGCTTCAGGTTCTTCTGTCAAGCAATTATTCAAGACTCATCTCATGACAAACAGGAGGTGACATGCAGTCATTCCTATCAGGCATCCTAATCATGTTTTGTGCAATAATCAACAGATTGTAAATAATGGTGCTGTATGTGCTAGCAGAGAGTCTGATGAAATCTGTTAACAGGTTGTGAGTAAAAGTGCACCATTTTTTGGCCAAACTGAAGCAGCCTGGTCATGTGTTTCTTTATCTCAGGAAGCAAGTGGCACAAAATTTTGTCTGTCAGGCAGTTTTCTGATGTCTATTGCATAACCAACAGCTTGTAAGTGATGGGGTAGCTTTTTTTCCTGACAGCCTCTCTACACCACATGTACACAATCCAGAGTCCACAGCAAGTGAGTTATCATGCAATGATGTGATTACATCTTATCCAAGGGCCAACAGAGAGTGAGTGTTACTAGCATTCAGATCCTATTCTTCCTGACAATCAGATTAATCTACCTTATGCTGGTTTTCAGAAAGTGTGTGCCACTTTTCAGATAGTCTAATTGCATGCCATATCACAACCAACAGGAAGTGAGTAGTACCATGGTGACTTTCTTCCATGGCCTTTGCCTGAACCTCTTCCCATGACAAACAGGAAGTGAGTGACACTCAAGTGATGTTCTGGCAGACAGTCTGATCACATCCAACAGATAGTGAGTGGCTCTGTGACTTGTTTACACCAGATCTAATCATTGTCATTCTATGACCAATAGGAGGTGAGTGATACTGCAGTGTTTTCTGCCAAGCAATCTCATCCCATCCCATTCAATGGCCAAAAGAATGTGAGTGACACTGAAGAACTTTTGCCTGCCAGTATAATCACTCATTATGCATTGATCATACATAGCTGGTGAGGGCACTACAATGTCTTGTGGTACATTGTCTGACTCATTACATCAAATGATCACACCCATGACCAACAGGAAGTAAGTAGCACTACTGTCTTTGTTTTTCTGCCTGGAAGGATGTAATTGCATTCCATGAACAACAGATAGCAGTGAGTGATATTGTGTTGCATTTGTGCTTGGCAATTTATTGAGATGGATACATATCACCCCAATACCAACAGAAAGTAGGTGACAGTGCAGTGTTTCCCTGCTAATCATTCAACTCATACCATTCCATAAATGATAGGAAGTGAGTTAGAGCCATCTTTCTGTCAGATGATTTGATCAAATATTGCCCTCCATATAAGGCCGTGAGTGATGCTGCAGTGATCTTCTGCAGAACACCATGATAAAATCTCATCTTATGACTAACAGGAAGTGGGTAATACTACATCCCTGGTTCTTCCACTACTCATTCTTCTCACAATCAATAGGCAGTAAGTGACAATACTATTGTCTTTGTTGTGCTGCTAGTCAATCTCATAAAATTGCTAACAGTTAGTAAGTGGTGATGCATCAAACAGTTGCAATCATATCTCATTATGTGCTGATCAATTAACAGCAAGTGAGTGATAATGTGGTTTTTTGTTCCAGAAAGTGTGATACCTCATTCCACACCAAACAGTTTGTAAGTGGGACTCCAGTGATTTCTGCCAAGATATCAGTCACATATCCATATCCCCCAATACAAAAAGCAAGTGAGTACTCCTGCAGTTTCTTCTTCCACTGGTCAGTCTGATCACATATCTCTATGACCAACAGCTTGTGAGCAATATTGTCATTTTATCTTGGAACTCTAATGACATCACATCCCATAACCAACAGGAAGTGAGTAATAGTGTACAAAACTGTATTCAAGGCAGCCTGATCAAAACTCATCCCATTACCAATAGCAAGTTAGTGATGTTAGTGTATAGCTCTGCAAGGCACTCTAACCACAGTGTATCCCATGATGAATAGCTTGTGAGTAAAACATTAATCTTTTTTCATGCAAACAAGTCTCATTTAAGACCACCAGGATGTGAGTGACACAACATGTTTGCATTCCATTCAGCTTGATCATGTCACACCTCATAATAAACAGCATGTCAGTAGCACCACACTAGGCTTCAGCCATAGTGAGATGTATACTGATTCCAGTCACCAACAGATTGTTGGTTGCATCACTGTTTTCATTGTTCTGCAACCTGGTCTGACCGTACATATCCCATACCCTAACAAACAGTTTGTGAGTAATGTTGGATTTATCAGGATCTGATCTTATCCTTATACAAACAGGCTGTGAGCAATACTGCAATGTTTCCTGTCCTGGAGTCTGATTACAACAAACAGCAAGTGAGGAAATATACTGTCTTTTATATTCTTTTCCATCACTCACACTTCAAAATTATCCATAGATTGTAAGATGTTATACATGGCCTTCCAACCAGTACATTCTGCACATTCTTAACTTCAATACTGGTTCTCTAGGTCAGTGGTAAAAGACACAAAAGATTGATATACATACATGCTAATGAGCACTTAGCTTGTGTGCTCATTACCAAATTAAGTTGATATTCTGCTCATCAGTCACTAGGCTGGACTTCTCTCTTTGTTTGGAGAGGATGTATCAAATTTTGAAGAAACTGTAGGAGTTATATTTATGCCTGCAGCACACAGCTGACATAATATAATCAGCCCATAGCCTTCCAAATCTTAGTCTGTAATACACAATGCTTGATTTATGGTTTTAAACTAACAATATACAAGCAATGACTATCCTTGTCAAGCTGTCATTTTTTATAAGGAAGCCACTCCTTATATCATTACAAGATGCTTTTAACCAGTTCAAGGAACAAGACTTCGTGGGCAGACTCAAGATGCACATTACTTCTGAATCTTTGCCTTCTGACAAAAAGGCTTTGACTGCCTTTCTGTATGATTTGACTATCTCCATCTAATGGTGTGCATTTCATTTACAATCTGAAAGCTAACATTTTTGTCCAATTTGCTTTTAATCTGCATAGATATGGTCACCTGCAAATGGAAAAACACCTTTCCTTCCTAGGCCTATATTTGTGATCTTTTCCTCACATGCTTTCCTTGATAAAACTGTACTTCAAAGGCCCTTTAGCCCAAATTTTTCCTACATATATCGTGTATACATGCTTGCTGTTGGTTTGACAACTATGACCAGATATCATTTTTCAAGTTGTGACATTGTAATTTGTGAGACAGAAATACAAAAATAAGATTGTTTATGAACTCACTGCTTAACCCATGTATTAGCAAACATTTCAAGTAGCTAAAAAGGTGATTTGAGATCATGCTTCTGAAGGTGTGCTTTTCATCCAGAATGCTTCCAGGCATGAATTGAATTTGATATACTACATCTGTATATGTACATTCACTGGTTATTGGATGAGTTTCATTTGAAAAGTACCACTGCAACTACATATCAATTTACCATTGTTACATGCACATCATCTGGGATATCAGGGAGGAGTAGTAGGTTCAATAGTGTTGAAAATTTGTATCTGAATTTGTTGAGTTACTGTGTTAATGCACCCCTCTGCTGCACAGTGGGGGTGCAGGCAACATATATATTAATATATATGTAGATGAGCTCAGAAGTTGGCAATGCTGAACCAATCCACCTTGAGTCAGTGGCATTTTGAGCTGCTATTCTGGTAGATTCAAATTTCACAATTGACTCCCAATAGTACTAGTAGGTAAAGGTTGAATGACATTATCATCCAAACAACATGGCTAATCAAGTGTCTGGTGAGTGCAGCACTATACCTCGAGAACCCATGATCATTGATCATCATGATTCATTATCCTCTTGCTTCCTTGTGCACCTTCTTTTCTCCATTGTCACCATCGTACGTATTCAAGTCAACCTCCTACAAATTGATCACCTGTCATGCAATCACACAGTGACCTGCATTCACTCGACAAGGAAGTACCTGGTCCGAATTGGAAAAACATTCAACTTAGTTGTGCTCTCGGAGAAGCACATTAAATTGCACGACTGGCCCAACTTGAACGTGTTTCGCTGACCTCCGGATCACGACCCAGAGAAGCTCCATGAGGTATTACTATCAGCTGATCAACAGGTGTCACACTTTCCGATGCGCCTTCAAGGAAAGGCTCCGTTGCAGGGACGACATTCAAAACCGTGTTTCGATGGCGAAAAGTCCCCGAATCTTGAACGTAGCGAAAGTCGGCTGCCGAGTGCATGTTAGAATCAAAGTTGCATTAAGCACATGGCTTCCGGCAACTCCGGTAGTACAACACCGTGATAGGCATCAAGGCTATAGTACTGACGGTCAGAGAGCACCGTGAAATGAGGACTTTCCTCACATGCGCATTTGATCGACGCTGGCGCCCATCATCCCTGAATCAATGACTGGACTAGTCAAGTGCTTCGGCGTAAATGGCCATGTTTCGACGGCAAAAGACGAAAAAGCGCAAAAGGGGTAAGCGAGCGTGCACCGAGTTCTGTCAAGTGATGCTGTGGTTGTAGCTGCCCGTATGTCTGTCCGATCTTACGACACCGCGTATGTGAGCCCCATGTTAAGCTAACCGCATCCTCTTTTCGTATAAAATGACCTCCAACTGAGCCATATCGTCCAAGCCCACGCAATGAAGCTCACAGCCTACTTCGCATCTCTTCTCGCGTTCGTCGCTGTTCCCGTGTTGGGTCAAATCACCGTCGCCTACGACACTTGGTATGACGATGGTACGGCTTCTCTGAACACCGTCGCATGTTCGAACGGTCCCAACGGCTTGGAGTCGCGTGGTTATACCACTCTCGGCTCCCTTCCTAGCTTCCCGAATATCGGTGGTGCCTATGCAGTCACGGCCTGGAATTCGCCCGCCTGTGGCACTTGCTGGCAGCTCACGTATACCAACGCACAAGGCGTGAGCAGAAGCATCAACGTAACGGCCGTTGATCACGCTGGCGCCGACTCGTTCAACATCGCGTTGAAGGCCATGAACAACATTACAAATGGTCAGGCTGTAGCACTGGGACGTGTCCCTGTAACTGCCGTCCAAGTCCCTGCTTCTGGGTGTGGCCTGTAATAAGCGATTGTGAGTAACAATATCAGGTGCCATGATTATAGCTCACCTAACGCAGCTGCTTCGTAGGGAAATGGTTATCCGCATTCGTGAGTTTCAACAAATAAAGTAAAACCTGACGGATCTCATTTACGTCAATCGTAGATGGTCTTTTTTAAGTGTTATGGACATGGGGTAGAATGGACATTGAATTGTGTATGTTTTATGTGATCCTCAGACATATTATATGTGCTGGATACGTATCGTGAACCCGTCGTTAGCAAAGAAGTGTGGCTTTCGTGTAATGCACATGCCTCGTACTCGCCCGAATATCTGAACGCCATGTGTAAGTTGAGGGGTGCTTTGCGTGATTTGATTCCAATCCCATTGAATGTCACAAGATGGTTGATTGTTATGAATGGGGAACTGCATACGGTCTTGACCAACATCTATAAGACAAGCCCAGAAACGCACTCACGTAACTCCCTCGCAGCTAGTTAACTAGTCACCCTCGATGACGTCCAGGACCATTCGCACACGATCTTCGCCTAAACCTCGTTTCTTCATTTGGGTTGGCGGATGAAGGCGATTGGTAGCGAAGCAAATATACGCAGCAAAAAGTCAGCAATCTTCGCATATAACCGGATAGAATGACTCACGTTCAGATCATTCATCCGCCCACGTATACCTAGTTATTATTCCTAATTTCGTGAGGAAACATACTCCTGCACGCTCCATACCAAGTTCTCTTCGCGGATTCAGCGATTTCGAAAGAAGCCAGCTTTGAGTTACACACGGAAATTTCAAAGGTATATGAAGTGAAACAGTGGGCACTTGGTCCCTCCTGCACGTAATGAGCTCGGACGAGAATACAATCACGAAAACAGGAACGTACCCACCGCGAAGGATCAACACCATTCTTTCCGTTCATGTGTCCTTGACGCATCCTTGGACTGGCAGACGTCCAGCGGACCAGATGAATGTCAAATAAAGCATATTATCACCATTGCGAGCGAGCTGGGCTACAGATCATGGATTTGCGTGTCACAGCGGGAAAGGAAGGTTATTCCCAGGCGGTGCTGTTATCGCTCCGTCCACCATACCCCGCTTCTCCACACTTGCCCCTCCGGATCCCTGGCAGCTCCGACAGCTTAAGCCGTACGCAGACCTCTCATCCACCATTTCTTTCCGTCGACTTTGGCAAGCTTGATGCTTTTGTGCCCTGAACGCGCAACTGACCGATTTGCCAGTGTCCTAATACCCACATTGGTCCTTCAGGCTTTCATGCCGGCCTCTCTTCTTCCCATACCCGGTCTATAGGATCCAATTACCATGAGTTCAAACGTTGAAAAGGAACCCAGTCCCCAGCCCAACTCACCTGCTGGAGAGCCAGAAAAGAGGAAGAGAGAATGCGGGGAGTTTGGTCACGATGAGGAGAAACATGACACCCGTAAGTCCATTCCGCCGTCTGAAGCACCCCTTGTGACATACTTGGAACCCCAGATGCTGCCGTTGACATGTCTAAGGTTCGCCACTTTAATAAATCGCAACAAGCGCGTTTTTTCACCTATCCTTTCAGATTATACTCGAGGCAGAAGATTTGTACGACAAAGATAAGGTCGATTTGGAGACAATTGTCCTGGAGGACGTTTTCAAACTTTTACAATGTAATGACGCTGGTCTCACAGTCGCGGAGGCACAGCACCGTCTCCAAATTTTCGGTCCCAACAAACTAGAAGGCAAAGAAGAGAATGCTATCCTCCAGGTTCCCTTTCGGTGCCTTCGCTTTGACATGCGGCGCTGATAACAATGTAGTTCTTGAGTTTCATGTGGAATCCATTGTCTTGGGTCATGGAAGCAGCTGCCTTAGTTGCCATCGTCCTACCCGACGGCCCACCAGATTGGGAAATCTCCGTTGGTATCGTTTGTTTGCTGTTCGTCAACTCGGCGATTGGTTTCTACGAAGAGCGCAATGCCGGTAATGCTCTCAAGGCGCTCATGGATTCGCTTGCTCCCAAAGCAAAGGTTAAACGCGATGGCTCATGGTCAGAAATTGAATCCGCTGATCTCGTTCCTGGTGATATGATTGCATTCAAAACTGGTAACATTGTTCCCGCGGATTGTCGTCTAACCGAGGCTGTCAATGTCTCGATCGATCAGGCTGCGCTCACCGGTGAATCACTTCCTCAGCCCAAGAAAGTGGGTGACCAATGTTTCTCGTAAGTTCAAGTCGTTCTTTGTTCAGCATTCTTATTCATTCCATTCGCAGCGGTTCAACATGTAAGCAAGGTGAAGCAGAGGGTGTCGTCATCTCTACCGCTGCCAACACTTTCTTCGGTCGTGCTGCATCCATCGTTGGTCGCGATGACGATACTACTGGTCATCTACAAAAGATTTTGGCACAAATTGGAACGTTCTGCCTTGCTAGCATCGGTATCTTTATCATTGCCGAAATTTTCTGCTTGTACGCTGGATTCCGCTACAAGTACCGCCGTGGTCTCAACGATATCCTCGTACTCTTGATTGGTGGTGTTCCTATTGCCATGCCGACCGTCTTGTCCGTGACACTGGCCGTCGGTGCGCAACAACTTGCAAAGCACAAGGCCATCATCACACGCATCACTGCCATTGAAGAATTGGCGGGTGTTACCATCTTGTGTTCCGATAAGACCGGCACTCTGACGATGAACAGATTGACCATTGATCGCAGTATCCTTCGCACATACGGACCCTTCTCAGCAGAGGACGTCATTCTCCTATCCTCATACGCATCACGCACGGAGGATCAGGATGCCATGGATGCCGCTGTCACAACCGCTTTGGGTGACTTGCCGCGTGCCCGCGCTGGCATCAAGGTTTTGGACTTCAAGCCCTTCAACTGTATTGACAGACGCACGGAAGCTACCTACCGCGAGGAAGCAACAGGTAAATTGAAGAGGGTCACGAAGGGCATGGTGGGCATCATCATTGAGCTTTGCACACGTAACAGGACCGACGAGATTGATGATCGTCTTGAGATTGATGTCAATGAATTCTCTTCTCGTGGTTTCCGTACCGTTGCCGTTGCATATGAAGAATTGGAAGGTGATGATCCGGAAGCCGAAGGCAATGGCTTTGAACTCATCGGTATGCTCCCTCTCTTCGACCCGCCTCGCGACGATACTAAGAAAACAATCGATAATGCCCTTGCTCTCGGGGTCAAGGTCAAGATAGTCACTGGCGATCAGTTAGCTATTGCAAAGGAAACCGGACGTCGTATCGGTGTTGGCGATCACATGTATGCTGCCAAAGTTTTGAGAGATGGTCCAGCCCCCGGCAGCAGATTCAACACTCTCGACGACCTGATTCTTGAAGCAGACGGTTTCGCTGGCGTCTTCCCCGAGCACAAGTGTGAAATTCTCAAGCGTCTTCAAGGCCTCGGTCATCTTTGCGCTATGACTGGTGACAGTGCCAACAATGCTCCAGCTCTCTCGTGTGCCAATGTTGGTATCGCTGTCGAGGGTGCTACGGACGCTGCCCGTGGCGCAGCCGATATTGTCTTGACGGAACCAGGTCTTTCCCCCATCATCCATGCCATTCGTGAATCCCGTATTATCTTCCAACGTATGCGCAACTACTCCATTTATGCCTGTGCCGTCACTATTCGTGTCGTTGTCTGCTTCTCCGTCCTTGCCTTCGCTTTCAACTTTGACTTCCCACCATTCATGGTGCTGATCATTGCCCTCCTCAATGAGGGTACCATCATGACTTTGCCTCTCGATCGTGTGCTTCCGTCGAATACCCCAGAGTCGTGGGACCCGATGGAGATTTTCGCCTACGCCATTGCCTATGGTTTGTACCTTGCCGCATCGACGTAAGTTTCTTGCCTTTCATCCTGAGTTGTAGTTGACGATTCCCTCTTATAGTATTGCGCTGGTTGCAATCATTCTCAAGACACATCTCTTCCAAGACAAGTTTGGCGTTACTCTCGAAAGCGATCCCCCAAAGGCCAACGATAATCAACTTCATATGATTGTCTATCTTCAAGTTGCCATCATTTCTCAGGCGCTCATCTTTGTTACACGTTCACACGGATTCTTCTTCATGGAGCGACCTTCATATGCACTTTTGGGCGCGTTCGGCTTTTCTCAGCTTATTTCGTCCATTATTGCGGCCTATGGTAATTGGGGTTTCGCCGATGTTGCAGCCATCTCTGGTGGATGGATCGGCATTGTCTGGGTTTGGGTATGTCGTTTTCATTGAGCCTTTAAGGCAGGACTAAAATGAGCTGGTAGAACATTGTCTGGCTCATTCCTCTCGATTGGGTCAAGTTTGGGATGAAGTTCACTATTATCAGGTGTTTGCGTCGCCGTCACGAGGAGGCACGGATATTGGCGGCAACGCGGACTGAGAGGTTGGGCGTGCAGCAGACGGCGAAGTGGGCTGCGTTGCGCGCCATTCACGAGTCGCTGTACTCTAACCGTGTTTCATTCATTCGTCGGGCTGCCCGGAAGGCTGGCTTGGGGGGCAAGGTGTATGTCAAACCAGAAGAGTTGCGGAAATTCAGCAGTATTCAAGTACAACGTACGGGCGCGACGCTGGCGTGTCACCCCAGCCGGACGGCCGCATAGAGAAAAAGGAAAATGTGATCTGATGCCGATATGACCCACTCCATCCTGGACCTTCGCTTACTAGTGCGAAACCATGTACTTATAGTTTCACGAATACGTTCTCATACTTCTTTCCAGTTTCCGTCTAATGTATGCTGATTCAGACAAGAAAACGGAGCATGTCTGAGGAGCCGATATCGCGCTCTCGGCACAACGCAGGCCTTACCAAGATCGAACTTGAATGAACTCGGAACGATGCTTGACCGTCAGAGGCCACCGTGAACCCGAGGGCAAGGTTAGAGTTCCTGCCAGCAAACTTCGCGATGATCGGTGTCTTGGAGTCAGAGTGGCCGCTGTGCCCTTCTCTATCCGTCTTAAGCTTTCCGCCACAACAGTCAATACTGATCGCAGAGTCGTCCTCGTCCTTGTATAAAGGAGTCCTCCAGCTGAGCCATTGTCCAATCCACTTCACCCTCAGCACAATGAAATTTACAGTCAACCTCGCCTCTCTCCTCGCTTTTGTCACCGTCCCTGTGCTCGGTCAGACAACCGCCGCCTACGACGCCGCGTTTGACAACGGTGCGGCGTCTCTGAACACCGTCGCGTGTTCAAGAGGTCCCAACGGCCTGGAGTCGCGTGGCTTTACAACTTTCAGCTCTGTTCCCACATTCCCGAACATCGGCGGGGCATACAACGTAGAAGGGTTTAACTCGCCTGCCTGTGGCACCTGTTGGCAGCTCACGTACACCGGCCCAGCGGGCGTGAGCAAGAGCATCAATATTACGGCAGTCGACCGCGCACCCGCCAATTCGTTCACCCTTTCATTGGAAGCGTTGAATACCTTGACCAATAATCAGGGTGTGGCGCTGGGACGTGTCCCTATTACGGCGGTGCGACTCCCTGCGTCTGCTTGTGGTCTTTAACCAGGAATGGTGAGCACTACTAGTATCCAGTTGCCGTACCCATAGCTAAACGATGCACAGCTGCGCGACAGGGAATCGATTCTTTCTGAGTTCGCGAGTCGAAATTGATAAGCTGTAACACGGCGCATCTCATTCGTTCTAGCTAATTTTGAGAGTCGTGAAAATTTTTACTCGTATGATAACACAGCATATGTACTGAAATCTCGTATCATTTCTATCTGTATTGATGTCGTCTACTTCCGCAATTGTCCAGACGATATCCATCGCGATACCAACGCACGAGCTACATCAACTCTGCAGGGCACGCGCGATGACGACTCCTCCCGAAGCTCGAAGTTTTGCAAAAGATGAAACTTTCTCCGCGGACGAGATAAACTTCCATCTTGGCGCATAGCAATGACTGGAGGAGACTCTTAGCATGTTTCTAAGACGAGTTGAACCGATACTCACATCTTTAATCGCTCGGCAATACGTAGCGCTCTGGAAACAACACCGCACCTTCGTTGCTGCTGTGTCTGCCTCGCCTGGTCCTTGCGTTTTAGCTGGCAGGCTAAGAACTACCAAGTGGTGTAGATTTGGCCGCTTCTCCAGAAACACGGATAGCTGTCCACAAAACGAAGTCAGCCAAGTCCCGCGTATTTGCGTCGGAGCATCGAGTCATTCACCAAACATACATCTTGGGGAGGTATTGCCTACACAAGTGCGTAGGAGTCTTTGGGTGCGTGCGCTACGCCTGGACGAGAAACGGTTAATGGCACGTTCAAATCGTAGTACGCCAATACATACCTCTTCTGCCAGATGTCCTCTCTACACGACTCGGAGAAAATCGCCGCTTTCATTGTAGCGACAGTGTGTACTGCTTGACCTCCACTGCGGCCTCGGATGTACTGGTTCTTAGGGTCATACAACTTGGTGAGGGTGTTGATTTCCATCTGTGTTGTAAAGAATTCCAGACAGAATGGAAGCGTACAAATCTGTGACAGTGAGAAAGCGTTTTCCGCAACATCCAAAAAAGGATTTATTTTCACACATACTTGTGTGAAGCAATAGCTTCGCTACCTTCATGCTCAAGCGCTCATCGCTAATGCCATCATGTTTAGAAGTACAAAGTCGTGCAATAAAGTCATCAATGAGGATCGTTTGACCGTGTAATTTTGAGCATGCCTCGATGCGATATTGCTTATGTCACACAGTCACACGCCGAACCCTAAGCCCAGCTTCGACAGGCTTCGACCCACACACTCACTCTCACTCAGTCGAGCGGCGAGCCCCAACGTTTATCCCACGCGTGCCAGCCCGAGGATATTCCACCCTGCACTTACGTCAGCGTCCTAACGTACACCAGAGCCCCTCAGTCTGCAGGACTATCAGCATCTCTCACGAGTCGAGCATAATTATTCTCACCGATCTACAGTCTCACGCTCGTACTGGCTGCAACATCTTTGCATCTGAAACCTTTTTTATCTGAGCAGAGCAATGGCTAAAGCTGAAGCTGCAAGTGCAGATGCAAACAGTGGGTTAAAATACTCACCTTGATTTCACCTTGATTTCACCCAGGCATAATTTACAGGTACAGATTTTGTAATGCTCAAGGAGCGATATAGATGTCCCTGGTTCCGTATTCTTATCATAGGAAGGGCTAATGCTGGAAAAACAACTATCCTGGAGAAGATCTGTGGTGTAAAGCATGGAACAAAGCCAATCATATATGATCAGAATGGTATGCCATGAGGCAAAGCAAGTTATTTTGCATATTCAGTGATAATATAGGTGAAGAACTGGCTCCCTCTGGCACACATCTAATGCCATCAATTGAGGTAAGCAATATGATAGAAAATCAGTGCTTTTAATAATGTAATGAATTGTCAGAGAGGAATACATGATATTGAGCACCAGATCACATACCAAGGAAGCAACTTTATCTTCCATGACTCTCAAGGTTTTGAATCTGGTGCATCTGAAGAGTTGGAGCATGTTTGGAACTTCATTGACAAGCGGTCAGCTGGAGCAGAGCTGAAGGACCAGTTACATGCAATCTGGTATGTGTCTAGTTGTATTGCTTCCTTACAACTAGGTGATAAGTAATTCAAAGGTATTGCATACCCATGGACAGTCCTCGTCCTCTTTTATCCACAGAAGTTGAATTCTTTGATAAAGGAACTGGGAAAGGTGAGTCAGAAGGCAGTCACAATAATTTTTGGTTTAGTTTGGCCACTTGCCTTTTGCATTATTTACATGTCCTACATTTCATGTGGCCCTACAGGGATCACAGTGTACTGACTATGAATATATTTTGCAGTTCCTTTGGTGGTTGTATTCACTAAATTTGATGGCCAAATAATTCAAGAAGCTGTCCACCTTAAATATTTTAATAATGAAGAAGATAAGTGGGACAAGGCCAGGAAAAATGCTGACAATACTTTTCATGCAGTCTATGTTCCTAAAGTTTTCAGTACTAAATATCCTCCAAAAGCATATGTGCGGTTGGAAGGTTGGATGGTTTGCATTTCTTTATTGCAGTCAGAGATAATGTTGTTTAACAGATATGGACGTTGCAGAAAATAACTGTCCAGAATTGACTAAGAGGACAGCTGATGCCATTGATGATACCACACTTTATCAGCTGTTTATCTCAACACAAAGGAACAACCTTGATCTTTGTGTCAAAGCTTCCCTTCAGTGAGCACAATGAAATGTAGAATCAGCTTCTTATTTTCTAGGAATGTTTTGGACCATGGAAACCCTGCATGGGATATCATTACAACTACAATTTTCTGCAAGTTTCCACACTATTGGGCAAGTGAAAAAACTTTGCTGTTGATATAAAAGCTGAGTTAAGAACAGGAAGATTATACAGTAGGTTTCATGTAAAATAATGATAGCATGTATAAATAAGGTCTGTAAAAGGAGGTAAGTCTTTTATATATCATTATATGACAAACTTGTCCCAATCATCATATGTGAAGGGGGTTGTATGTAATCCTTTTTTTTGTCTGCAGGGCAATGAAATGACATGACAATTTGCATCTTGCATTGAAGGGCAAAGAATTATATGTGAGCACTATAATATAATCTGTATGACCAGGTCTAATGCCATGTTAAAAGTGGGTAAGGTGTTTTCCAGACATGTTTAATATTTATTTGATCTCATTATACACAGAAAGTGAGTAGTCTTAGTTTTTTATGCCTCATCATATTAAATTTCATAATAATAGGGAGTGAGTGAATATGTATGTCTTCATTTAATTCTGCTCACCTCATATATGACCAATAGAGAGTGAGATACATTACATTCTTCTACTATGCATTATCATGATTATGACTAACAGAGAGTAAGTAAAATTTATTTCTAGATAGTGTGATCTCAATTCCAGTATTCACAGGGAGTGAGCAATACTTCACTTTTGTATTTGTCTGATCACATCATCACATTGTGATCCATGTTTCACAGAGAGTGAGTGACATTGTAACACAGGATTATTCCCACCATGGCCAATTACATCTCATTTCCACCTATAGTTTGTGAGTGAACCAGGCCCTCTTCATTATGACAATTTCATCAAATCTTGCCCCATGATAACAGCTGGTGGGTTTATGATGCTTTTTTTTTGGTAAAGATGGTCTTACTACATAGTATCATTCCGTATAATTAGGCAGTGAGCCACACTGCAGTTTTTCTTCTGGGCAGTTTCATCTTATGTCTTTTCATTGATCCACAGGATGTGAGTGGCAGTTGAGATATTCTTGTCAGGCAATTAATTACACACACTGTCATCATTCCGTGCCATGATGAACAGGGAGTGAGTTGAAGACTACAACATTTTCCTGCATGCTTTTGTCACATCCTATCCATTACCAACAGAGAGTGAGCAACTCTCTTCCAGGCATTCTCACTACATCTCATATAAATGACAGATTGTAAGTGATATTCTAGTTCTATCTGTCAGGTGGCTTCATCCCATGACCAACAGAAAGTCAGTGACATTGCTGTGCTCTCTGCCAGACATCTCATACATTTATATAATTGCACAACTAACAGTGTGCAAGTGTCACATCACTTCCCTCTATTGAGCAATCTCATCACACATCATACCAACAGAATGTGGGTGAAATTCAGTTTTCTTTGCTAGTAACCTACAAATATCATGGTCAATAGGCAGTGAGTTACATTGCAGTTTCCTGAACATTTAACTCAGGCCTGTGTCTCATCTCATGACCAAAAGCCTGTGAGTGGAACTGCAGAGTTTTCATCAAGGATTTCTCATGACTATATTATCAAAGGATGTAAGTGCACTGTTACAATCAGATGAGTCTTATTACATTAAGTCATTCCTATGAACAACAGGATGTAAGCAGCCTTGTCATGGACCTGTCTTATCATGCCAAACATGATTGGGCCATAACAGTTTGTAAGCGGGTTGTTCATGTTTTACTATGCAACCCAATCAGACCTTCATCACCTAACTAGCAGGTGAGTGATACTTTAGTTTTTTGGCACCATTTCAGTTTAGTTTATGTGACTTCCCATGGACAGGGTGTGAGTCATACTCCACATTTTCTTGAGCTCCCAGATGGTCTTATCAGATCCAATCCCATAACTGGACCAGGGTGTGAGTCATACTCCACATTTTCTTGAGCTCCCAGATGGTCTCATCAGATCCAATCCCATAACTGGACAGGATGTAAGTCATACTTCACATTTTCTTGAGCTCCCAGATGTCTCATCAGTTATTCTCACAAAAATATTAGGACATTGTGAGTGAAATACCATGATGCTGTTGTGCAGATCCTGGAGTCATTACTTCAAATTTCTTTCTTTTCCAATAGGTTGTAAGTTATATTGCAAAGTTTCTGTCATTGAATCTCATCAAATTTCATCACATGGCTAAAAGATCGTAAGTAATAGTGCTATTTTACCAGGTTGTTCCATCAAACCTTGACTTGCCCTATGACTAACAGGATGTGAGAGGCATTTTTTTTTCTTTCTGCCAGTCCATCTCATCTTCTCCGGTGTATTAATAGCAAGTGAGTGACATTGCAGCACTTCCTTCTAAGCATTCCAAAATGTCTCATCCCATGAATAACTGCAGTTTGTGAGAGATGTTATGCCTTCCACTGTGCATAATCTTACCAAGCTCATGCCAACAGCCAGTGAGTATTTTTTTCCAAGCAGTTCCATCTTAATCACACAGCTGACAGTATGTGGGTGACACTACAAATACTTGCTTTAAATACATAACTGTAACCACTAATGTCCAAAAGCATGTATGTGACATTTTAGTGCTTTTATTATGCCCAGAAATTTGATAACCCCTTGTTCCATGTATAACAGGTTGTGAGTGAAGCTCAAGTGCTTTGTTCTACCACATCTTATATCTTACCCTTGACCAACAGCAGGTCAGTGAAAATGCAACTTTGCTTCTTTCATTACATCTTATTCATGATTAAAGCAAGTGAGTGATATTGTTATTATATATTTGTTTCAGGCAGCCTAATCAATCTCACTAGCAAGTGAGTGGGATTTTTCCAAGCCACAAATCTTATCTCATCTAATACTGCAACCCCCAGGAAGTGAGTGACTATGATAGTCCTGGTTTATAGATCCTTCTTTGATGAGTAACAGATAGTGAGTTGTCTTTAGTTATGAACTGCTCTGTTCTCTATCGCATATACATAGATTGTAAGGCATCATTCTCACTTCCAAACATGGCCTGATGGCCTTCTCCTAACTTTTCAGGTGAGAAATGGTGTAATGACACATACAAGATGCTAATATACATGCCAATTAACTTTGTCCTCAGTCTGTAAGTCACCAACCACAGAGTTGAAATCCAAAGGTTCACATTTGTTGTCATATTAGACTAAGCTTATCCCTCTGTTTGGTGATGGGATTTCAGAGTTTTCAGTAACTGTAAGACCAATGTTGACTCTTGTATCATGCATGACTGAGGATAAGTGCACCAGCCTGTGGCCTGTCAGGCCTTAGCTGGTAGTAATGTTCTCTGCTTGATTGCTTTTTTAGACTAACAAGTTGAAAGCAATCAATATTCTTGCCAAGATGTCATTTTGGATTAAGAAGCCATTTGAAAAATCTATCCTGGATGCATTAATCCAGTTCATAGAGCAAGACTATGTGACAAAGCTCAAGGCATGCATCACTGTGGAGTCCATTCCCTCTGATCAGGATGGCTTGGCTTCCTTCTTGAATAATAAGATTAAAAACATTTGATGGTATGCACCTACAGTTTACTATCTGTTTAACATGTGACTTGGCAATTTCCAGTTTGAATTGTACAACAATCATCTTACTTCTCATTTTCCAAGTCATTTTTTCTATAAGATGTGCTTTCTTTCTATGTAACAGGATTTTGGAGAATCCCTGTTGAAATGTTATCTCTTACTTCATCATTGGATTTCTTGTGGAGAAATTGGAAGTTGCAGATACTGTTCTAGTAGTGTGGAAAATGGCACCATGTGACATTGGAACACTATACTCTGACATTGAAATGGTTCAGTACACTATGTTACATAAATATCCAAATGACATTGCCTGCTTTCCACTGCCTTCCACATTCCCACATTTATATATATGATGTTGCAGATGTTGGGCCCATTAGCTTCTATACCTTATGCTGATTTTCTACTTCACCTTGAGAAGTGTTACAAACACGGTACGGACTCCTACATTATGATTACATGACACGTCGGACATGCTTACTTTTTCGTATATGCCTACCCCTTCACCACATCCCCATTATGTTCACCAAACGGACTACTTTGTTTCCTTATCGATCCCCATTCCGTTTACCCTATGCCCAATCCCTTCAAGTTCATACACGTACCATCCCTTATGCCCCCTGTTTTACCTATACTTGCTATCGCCCTTGTTCTACTTACGATACAGCTGTGTTTCTGTACATGTATATAAATCGATGTACTGTAACATCGAACCTTAAGTTCGACTTAGTTTGTCTTTTCAATATCATCTCATCTCGCCTAAAGAACGTCATTCCTACTCCGTTCATTATCGCTCTCAAGTATAAGACTTCTTCTAGTCGTCTTATCACTAAGCTTATTCGTTCACCTATTGTTTGACTTGTCCATTGGACTTAGTCTACTTTGTCAAGCGCTCATTAGTAGCGTGGACACATTGTAGGTGGAGATTGACGTGATCATAACAAGAAGCTTCTCCATAACAGAGTGTAGTTTGATGTTGAGATCCCATAACTTTTTCCATGGTTTGGACTGCATAAGATAGCAAAGACTCTGCCACATCAAACCTTTCCTGACTTTTATATGTCAAGGCTAAATTGGCCATGACATGAAGGGTGTTCAAATGTTCTGAGCCAAGCTTTACTTTCCATGCATGCATAACCTCTACCTGGAGTGCCTCTGCCTCATGTGACTTTCCCTAATTCTGGTATGTTGATGCCAAATTGTTCAGGGAGGGTTGCAAGAGTGCCTGGATGATCTAATCCCAGCTTTATTTTCTGTATATTCATCACTTCTACCTGCAGCTTCTCTGCCTCATCCCATATTCCCTGATACTGGTATATTGTATTTGTTGCCAAATTGCCCATGGTAGTGAGAGTACCTGGATGGTCTGATCCCAGCTTCACTTTCCTTGTATTCACTACTTCTACCTGCCCTCATCCCTTCTTCTGATTCTGGTATGTTGATGCTCAATTGTTCACATTTGTGAGAATGCCTGGGTAGAGTATAACAGAGATATTGGCAGCCAGGTAAAAAATCACCTGTCAACTTGTTGGCCTGGGAATGTCACGGGTATATAATGATGGTACTAAGCAAAGAAGGGATGTCACGCTTATTGTCACATATGTCACGGTGGACTCGGTGGAAAAGTCCAGTCCGTCGCCCTCCAATTCCTCCCATCGCCCATCTGCAAATATATATGCTGCTGGATCCGATGTATTTGCACAACATGTAACAGATGCCGCTCACACTGTGCAACTCGATCGCGCGTCACCAATGTGCTAAACATCAGCAGGATCCGGACTGTCGTCGCTCCTCCGTGCGCGCGCGCGAAGTTACACCAAGCGGCAATGGTATCCATATTGCATGAAGATGCGATATGTGGGTACTTTCGAAGGTCTTCACAATGGGCTCTCTGTGTGACTCTACTCCAATCGATACCTACCTGCACGCTTGGCTGCTCCTTCAACGTGACCCTCACCGCACACATCTTTCTTCGCGCAGGCGAATGGTACGCTTTGCCTAGCTAAGATGGTGCTGAAGAGGATTACTGTTACGTGATGATGCTCGTCGATGGCACGTATAGTTTCGTTTCAAAGAATGTATCTGACAGAGATTGCATATCAAAACACGATCTTGCTGGTATAAAACGTACACGATGATGCGGGGGGATGCGATAAATAGAGATACTGGCAGCACCGGAGTTCGTTCTGGGTTATCAACTGGCCTGCGGTGCTTAAAGATTGAGACCACTGAGCAACAGTGATTTTACCTTGGAGGTTGAACGTATGTCATTTTTCGTATGTTATGTATCCTGGGATGACGAGGAGGCCAAAGGTGGCCCAGGTGAAGAGGGTGTATATCGCCAGGAAAGAGTGGTTGTTGGGGGATGCAGTTCTACCGCGACTCTGAATCATGACGAGGATGTCAAGCTTCCCGATGTGCCGAAAGTCCCTAGGGCCGGTGTTCAGAACTATCTCGGCTGTCAAAATGAGAAGTCCGTTCATAGATGCGTGTCAGAAAAAAGAATGTAAAGGCTACCCTTGACGGTCAGAGAATGCCGTGCCGAGAGCTGTGCTCAGAAACACCATCGCTTGCACCAAGGCTCATGGACTGTCAATCAATAGACGAGTGGATTTGGTTCGCGAACGGTTCGGTTAAATGCCCACGTTGTAGAATCAGATGACACGAAAAGAGTGCAAACGGGGTAACCGAGCCTGCAGCCGAGAAGCTTCCTCGGGCAACGCTATGGCTGTGCTAGTACTCATGCCTGCCCGGTCTCGCGATCCCGCAGATGGGAATCACGTCCATACGTAGCCGCCTTTCGTTTTGGTACAAAAGGACCTTCAACTCAACCATGTCATGCAAGCCGCCTCGCAATGAAGCTTACCGCCCTCTTCGCATCTCTTCTTTCGTTCGTCGCTGTCCCTGTGTTGGGTCAAATCACCGTCGCCTATGACACCGCGTATGACAATAGTGCGGCGTCCCTGGACACCGTAGCATGTTCAGACGGTCCCAATGGCCTGGAGACGCTTGGATATACCACGCTTGGCTCTCTTCCCAGCTTTCCGAACATCGGTGCTGCCTATGCGGTAGGAGGCTGGGATTCGCCCGCTTGCGGTACTTGTTGGCAGCTCACATATACCAATGCACAAGGCGCGAGCAAAAGTATCAACGTAACGGCTGTTGACCATGCGGGCGCTAATTCGTTCAACATCGCGTTGAAGGCTATGAACAACCTGACCAACAATCAGGCTGTGGCACTGGGACGTGTCCCTGTGACTTCAAAGCAAGTTCCGGCATCTGGGTGTGGCCTGTAATAGGGCATCTTGAGTGTTACTACCCGGCGACGTTCGTGAGTTACAATTAATAACCGAATCCGGATTCCCTCTGATCCGCCTCGATCATAACAGATTGTTTTTGGCTTGATGGACATTAGATTGGACAAATAGGACATTTAGGTGTATGATTGTATGATTGTATGATTATCGATTACCAATGTGTCATATACAGAATGCGGAACACCATCGACAATACTCGTGGTTTTCGGCACGTCAAAACTGTGGCACCACATCAAAGTTTTCCTATAGTATGATGTCATTATCAACATCTGATGATACATGTGTTCAGATTCATTTCTGTAACACTACCTCCAATGCCTCTCGTCTGAAAGTCTTGCCATCTAGATTGCTGTCCCGTATACATACCATTCATTTGATCTTCTCAACTATGGCAGCGTTCCTTGTGACCCAATGTTGTTTCCGAGTATAAATGCGTTGCATCGATGCAATCAAAAATCAAACCACCTCCCCCAACGGTCTTGCTGTATTCAACACACCCCGTCCAAACGCGCCCGAAACAGCCTCAAACCCATTCTCCTTCACTTCTTGCAAAAACACTTCATGATGTTCCGCCAAACGCTCGTTATTTCTTCTAATCTCCCGAATGAGACTGTGCTCCCTCACGCAACTCGGGCACTCGGTATCATGTTCTCCCAAACACCTGTATAATAAGTATTTAGATTCGTGAGATGTAGAGATATGAGATGGCACCACACACCGTTGGTGATAACTATGATCACACATAAAGTGGATACTCGGCAAATCAAGTTGTCCACTACAAGCCGAACACCGCGTGACGTGAAACACGCGAGGTTGTTCCGAATTAGACAAATCGCGAACTTGACGAAGTTTCGTCGCCGTTTCCGAGCGATACGATTTCGTCAAGTCCTGGTCCTGAACACAACAAGTCAGCGATAATCTCCTGGACCCCAACGCAACGTACATTCTGAATCTCATCCTTGGCATCCTTAATCCTCGCACCCAACCAATCCTTCACAAGACCCACACTAGCAACATTATTCCTACTCAAAACCTGTATTATCCCCACAGGTGTTAAAATCCCTTGTTTATCCACATATTCCAAAATCTCTTTTACATCCGCTTGATGTTTGGTTAGCAACCCGGGCGTGGAGGTGAGGAACCGCAAGACGAGAAGGTATAGTCTGGGTTGGGAAGGACCGTATCGTTTGAGATGCTCAACGACGCGGTCGGATGCATCCGGGACGGTAGAGCCGTCTGCTCTTCGTGCCTTGTCCATCCAGAACCGGATCACGTCTTCGTACATCCCCAGTCGTTCCCAAAGGAGAACCAGACCGTCCGTGTAACCGTGCCCAGAACAGAGTATCAGCGCGTGCGTAGGATCGTAAGGTATCACCTCGCTCTTGAGCACGTTGATCGCTTTCTTGCGAAGCACCACCACCGAAGCTTCTTGCAGTAGTACACCGTGCGCTTTTGGTTCGACGGGGTGGTTATCGTCCCCCGGTAGAGTGAGATAAAGCTCCAACAACGTATTCCACACAGCCATTTGATCCGCCTTCTCAATCAACTCGTTCACCTCCTCTTCCTCATCGAAAGCCACCTGTTGTTGTTGTCCCACCACACCCGTCGCCACAACCTTGACACCCTCCTCATCCACAGTCTGTCCCCACCTCCTAGCCGCAACCGTCTCCAAAAACACAATAAACTGCTCCAAATGATCAACGAATAACGCGAAATAGAGACGAGGAGAGATTTTTCTTCTTCTCGGTTGAGGGGGTGGCAGCAGGATATGCGTTTGTTGAGGAAGGGGAGTAGTACCGGTACCCGTTGCGCTGCGCGAATGGCCTGTACCTATCGTTGTTGCTGCGCGGGCGTGAGAGGTTCGGGCGCCACTGACGTTGGGACCGACTGTGGATGGTGTTCCGGGACGAGAACTGGGAACGAGGGTGAGGCTATACGTTGAATCGCGGCTTGATTCTTGTCTCGTCGCGCGGATGGTGGAAGGTGAGGTCGGTGGTTGGTGGGTATCTGTCGCGGTGGTGGTGGTGCCGGACAGACCTAATGCCAAATACGAAAGGTACGATGTTGTGGCTTTTTCTTCTACCGCTGCTGCTGATGGTGGACCGTCACTTTCGGGCTCGTCGGTTACCAAGACGGTAAGAGGCCCCGTTGTCGTACACAGATCAACCAAAAGCTGAGTCGTCTCAGCGGGTAGGTTGTCAAGCAGCGCACGACCGTATCGTGCTAGATTGCTTTCCGCCTGCCGTCGTGTCAACGATACGAAGACATAAATGCGATAAAAAACCCACCACTTCCGATCCCAACACCCTCAAGTACTGTAATGCTTCCTTGTAATTTCCGGCATCCTCGATTTGGATCCTCAAATAATCCTCATGCCGCTCGTGCTTCTTTGCAAGATACGATGCATGCTCAAAGTACCCGGCTTGTCGACACACTCTGATCGCCGTTTCAAGATCGAACGGCAGTTCTGCTTGAGCGTCCAAGTGCGAGCCAGGGGCAGCAGATACAAGAGTAGTAGACGGCCGAGTCGTAGACTCTAGTTTAATAAAACTATCGAGTCTAGAGAGATCCTTGAGCTTCGTGTAGGTGTTGAGAAGAAGTGTGGTGTGATCGGCGTTTGCCAACCCCATTGAATGGAGTTCTTGGAGGTACGTCACGAGGTTGTTGATCCGCTGCGAGTCCAGGAACTTGCAAGCATTCTTGAATCAACAAACCGTAATATTAAGCTGGTGCGCTCACCTTTCGGATAACGTAACTCGCTTGCACGTGTCCTATAGTATGGAGGTATTGCTGCATTGCACCGTCGTAATCACCTTTTATATAGAGGTGATCTCCGTACTGCTTATGAATGTCAGCTACAGTGGCTTCGTCCAAGCCTTGCGTCTTGGCCAAACTAAGCGCCATGAGATACAGCGACTTGCGGTACAGAATGTCAAGTTTGTCTTGCGTTGGTTTTTCCTGGAACATGAACAACTATCCAACACAAAAAATCAGCAAAAAACGCGAGAGCATAGGGTTGGCCACTCACGTTCCCATCGTTTGTCAAAACGTACACTTTACCCCATTGCGACACCACGTCCCGCACGCCATGAGGAAAAGTACCAGTATATGCCACATACTTGTTCTCCAAGTCGAATATAGAGACTTTGGTTATATCCGATTCGCCCGCGTTGGCGGTACGAGCGACGTAGTTGCGTACAGTGGCCGAAGCGGAATGAGCGGTAGGTGTGATCGGGGGTGAGATGATAACGATGTAGTGCCGGTGCATATGGATGGATGATTTTACTCCTGTATAGAGTCGATAAGCGAACCGTGATTGAAGGAATACGGACGGACCTTCATAAGCGTAACACGCTCCTCGACCATCAGTCCCGCATAAATAAATCGCTTCGTCCCTCGCGACGACCATATGTCTCGCTTTCCAGTCCATCCTCGCACATCCCAACCCCGTCCCGATTTCATCGACCACCGCAGCCTGCGTGCCTGTTCCTTTTCCGGAAACTTGGTATGATAGGACGTGGCTCGTGGTGACGATGAAGAGGTACACCTTTGGAGAGTCGTCTGTGGGTTGTTTGAACCCGAGACTTGTAACGGGTTCGCTGCCGACTACGGTTCCTGAGGCCGAAGAAGAAGAAGAAGGTAGAGTTGGTTCGTGTATCGTACGGACTTTGGGTAAGGCTGTGAGTGATGAAGAGGAAGAGAGTGATTGGTCGAGGTGTTTGTATAGCAGGACCGTGCCGTCTGCAAAGCCGATGGAGAAATGAGCAAGGTTGGGGGCTAGAGCGATACATGATACGGGGAATGGTTTGAGGGAGGAGATTTGTTGTTGGAGTTTGACGGAGCGAAGGAGGAGTGGGGATGGGGGTGCGGAGGTCGGTTTTGGGTCTCGGGCGGCGAGGTCGAAGATTTTGAGGACGGGTCCGCGGGTGTTGATTTCTTCCTGTGTGTAATATGGTTAAATTGATAATAGGAATTTGGAGGTTAGTACACACCCCGATGGAGACTAATATTCCATTCTGCTCTGCCATGTGGGTAACCCGACCTTGTACATGGGCAACCCAGCTTGTTATAGGTTCAAAATCCTTGTTGAGGAGATGAATACTCCCGTGGGTATCGGCGACGAGCACGCCGATGGAAGACGAGGAAACGCAAGATATTTCAAGAGCTGCCTTGAATATATCTGGTGGGCTTTCCAAGTCGTGGACATCTTTGACCGGCGCGACATCAAAGAATGTGAATTGGCGCCACTGCAAAATGAGTTGAGAGTAAAAGTTCGTAATGTAATATGGACACTTACCGCAGGTGCAGCGGTCATGGTGTAGGATTGAGTAAGAAAGGAAGTTTGTTCCCACGGAACTCGCGGTTGAAAACGGAAGACGCGAACATCAAATTGAACCAACTCAAATGGCTTTCCTTGGAATGCGCAAGTGGTCTACTCCAGTTGAGTTTGTTCAAGCGATTTTCAAGACTTTTGTTCTTACTTGCAGGAAAGGTTATAAGGCCAATGTGGCCGTTCCTCATTGGTGGAAGTGTCGTCGCATACGCAGTGTACAGTTTGCAGGAAAAGGGCGTCCGATGTGCGTTGTATTCAAGCTCTTTTGGAATTAATCTCACTCGTCTTTTTTAGCGGAAGAATGGCGCAATGACGCTCGCAACCCATACGCAGCACAAATCGCAAAAGAATCGTTGCATTAGAGAGTAGACAATAGTAGAACTAATTATTGCTGGGAGGGACACCCCATTCTGGTACACCTTTCGGCCGAGCAATTCGTTTATTCTCCCATTCCTCGTCAGCCTGTGCACTCAGTCGCTGGTGTCACTTTAGTCAACGAGAGACTTGAAAAAGAAGCCGAACACGCACGAAATACTCTTCCCTAATGTCAAACTTTTTCCTGTCCTGTTTCAACTTGAGTTCCTGCTCCTTTGTCACCTACCCGTCATGAGTACAAGTCTAAGCGTGATCCTAATACTACCCCCCCACCTGCTTGACCTTTTGATCATGTAAATCGTACCTCGTCTGGGTGAACGTTGACAACCCGTACGACGCTGCGACCATGAGCAACACAAACGGAACTCCGAATAACGCCGGGTGTTTCTGCGCGTGTTTCGAAAGAATGTGGATGACCGCCATTCTCAAAAAAGGCAGCCGGTCATCGCCGTCGTCGGAATTTCCCCTCCGTTGCCAATCCGTTTTTAATGTTTTGCTTTTTGATACCTTACACTCATCATGCCTCCCAACGGCGGTAAGTATTCCTCCCTTAGTCCATCTCGTAGCTTAATAAATACATCCTACAGTCACCGCCGTGTTGGGTTCTCAATGGGGCGATGAAGGAAAAGGAAAACTAGTCGATATCTTATCAGCTGATTTTGATATCTGCGCAAGATGTGCAGGCGGGAACAATGCCGGTCACACTATCGTCGTCAAAGCTCCAGACGGTGCCGAAACGACTTATGCGTTTCATCTCATACCCAGCGGTACGCCCATTGATCAACGATGAAAAGAAAAAAAAATCCAACATCGCGCAGGTATCATCAATCAACACTGTACAGGCATCATCGGAAACGGAGTCGTCATCCATCTCCCATCTTTCTTTCAAGAATTAGAAGCACTAGAAGCTCAAGGCCTCAACTGCGCCAATCGCCTCTTTATCTCTGATCGGGCCCATCTCGTCTTTGACTTTCACCAAATCGTCGACGGACTGAAAGAAATAGAACTCGGAGGCTCCTCCATCGGCACCACCAAGAAAGGAATCGGACCAGCCTACTCTGCTAAAGCTTCCCGTTCCGGTTTACGAATTCACCACCTATTCGACCAAGATACTTTTGCTCAAAAGTTTAGGAAAATCGTAGAAGGCCGGTTCAAACGGTATGGATACTTTGAGTTTGACACCGAGGGCGAGATTGAGCGATACAAGGTTCGAGAGCATATATATACATCCACTTTCACTTAAACTTGCAAACCAGATCCTTGCGCTGCGTCTCAAACCACACATCATCGACTCGGTTTCGTACATCCACTCCGCCATCTCCTCAGGCAAACGTATCCTCGTCGAAGGCGCCAACGCACTCTTACTCGATATCGACTTTGGAACGTACCCCTTCGTCACGTCTTCTTCAACCACCATCGGCGGTGTATGCACCGGACTGGGTATCCCCCCAAAATTCATCAGCAACACTATCGGAGTCGTCAAAGCTTACACAACTCGAGTCGGAGGGGGGCCGTTCCCTACCGAACAGCTAAACGACGTCGGCGTCCACCTCCAAGAAACAGGCAGAGAATACGGAACGACTACAGGCCGACGCAGACGATGCGGTTGGCTCGACCTTGTCGTGCTCAAACATTCTTGTCTTATCAACGGTTATGACCGGTTCAATCTCACTAAACTGGACGTTCTGGACCAGCTTCCAGAGATTAAAGTTGGTGTACGTTATCTCGTGGAGGGGAAGCCACTGCTTGGGTTTCCGGCGGATTTGGACGTGCTCGAGAAGGTCGAGGTGGAATATGTGACGATGAAGGGGTGGATGAAGAGTATCGAGAGTGCGAATAAGTATGAAGAGTTGCCTGAGGAGTGTAAGAAGTATGTTGAGTTTGTGGAGGGGGCGTTGGAGGTGCCAATAGAATGGATTGGAGTTGGGCCGGGGAGGGAGAGTATGATTAGACGTGCTGACTAAGCTTATGAGTAATAACAATATCTTGAACCATGACTACCAGCACAACGGCTCAGAATCTCGAAGAGGCGTCGACTATAGCGTCCGAGTTTCTCTATAGCATCGATAACTTACCAAACGAAGTCCAATTTCTACTCGCTGAAATCAAAATACGCGATGTCCGTGCGCAGGAACTTCAACTAGAAATTGACCGAGATTCTGCGAAATACGTTCGACATTCTCTCAAAGCCGCAGCCGCAGCCTCCGCTGCTACCACTCCATCTACATCTGCCTCATCCTCTGCAACAACTACAAATGCCACATCCACCGCAGCCACAACTCCAACCCCAACCACCAAAGAACCTCTTATCACGGCTACTTCAATATCCACCCCCACACCTGCCTCCAACGTCCCTACAACCACAACCACAACCACCGCAACGACCAGCCCACCAGTACCCACCCCAACACCCAACACCCCAACCTCAACCTCAACCTCAACACCACCAACAACCACAACCCCAACCATCACCATAACCACCGCCCCCCTCACAAGTACTAGTAACACCCCCTCCTCCCCCCTAGCCCTCAAAATCGCCCAAACATACTCCGAAATCCAATCCCTATCCGAAGAAAAACAATTATTAGCTCAACGTCTCATCGAATTGATCAACCGTACGAGGTCGAGGCTTGAGTTTGATTTAGGTAGGGTGAGAGTGTTACAGGGGGAATCTGTTGCGGGTGCTGCTGTTGCTGCTGTTGTCGGAGTTGGGGGTGATTATGTTGGTGGTGGTGTCAGTACTGGTACTGGGGGTGGTGCGTTTGGGATCGGGGGGTTAGGTTCGTTGGGGGGGATTGGGGGTGCGGGGATTGTAGGGGGTGTTGGTGTTGGCGCTGGTTTGGGAGGAGTGGGGGTGGTAACGGCTGCTGCTGCTGCGAAGCTTAATGGAGTTGGAGGGATAGGAGGAGGGACGGGGTTGGAAGGGTTGGGTTCGTTGGGCGCGTTAGGGGGCAGAAACACCGCGATGCATTTGACTGATTCGATTCGGTCTGCGTTGAGGGTTAGTCCGTCTGGTGCGGGAAGTGTGGGGGCGGGGGCTGGGGGTGTCGAGTCGGGGGGTGCGAATAAACGTGGGTGTCTAGGTTTGTTTTTTTGGGTGTATCCTAATGTATATTCACAGGTCGGAGAGTGGGGACTTCGGCGTCGATCAAGCTTTCTACGACGCCATCGAGGAGAAGGTCTGCGTCTCCGGCGACGACGAGTGCGGTTGCTACGTCGCATACGCACCAACGGTCTCGTCTTTCACGACAAGTTTTGCCTCCTGAAGAGTCGGAGGAGGAAGCCGAGGCAGAAGAAAATGCGGAAGAGATGGAAGATGTGGATGCGGAGGAGGACGACAAGATTTATTGTTTCTGTCGCAAGAAGAGTTTTGGTGATGTGAGTCGTTTTTTTTTCTCCTTCAGCGTGGTCTTGTGTGCTGACGAGGTTTAGATGATTGCGTGCGATAATGAGGGGAATTGTCCATATGAGTGGTTCCACCTTACGTGCGTTGGGTTGAAACAACCTACACCCGAGAAATGGTATTGTTCGATATGCACTGCGAATATGTCAAAGGGAGGTTCGGGGACGAGAAAGGGCAGGAAAAAGTAGTGGGAGTTTATACAATGTTGACGCCCATAGCTAATACATGGAATTGAAAATTGTACTTGTAGTAGAGAGAGACTTGGAAACGTTGGACGCTCATGTCAAGAAAGGAAGTTCGTTCCCATGAGCCAACAAGTCTAACCATCTACGGCACAGTGTCAACTTGTGAAATGAAAAGAGCCATGTGGTCCTATCAATGCGGGCTCAGGTTGCTGTACGGAACAATCGCTCAAGATTTGGCCTCTAATAACCCATCGCGACCCCAGCAGATCCGTATCTTATGGCAACTCGGACGATGAATCGTGGGGATACCGTGCGGCGCCTGGACACCTCGCGACATTCAGCGCAGCGCCATCGTAAAGGGGACGCTGTGCACTCGGCTCTTGGGGCCCCGGATACCTTCCCCTCAGCACAGCACTATCATGAAACTCCCCCTAGGGATACCTACGAGCGCAATCACGTTGAGATTCCTCCCATTCGACAGCACGCTCCTCAGACTCCTCTCGTTGAACCTTTAGTGCAACGTGAAGCGGATACTGTGTACTCGGCTCTTGGGGCCCCGGATACCTTCTACTCAGCACAGCACTATCATGAAACTCCTAGGGATACCTACGAGCGCAATCACGTTGAGATTCCTCCCATTCGACAGCACGCTCCTCAGACTCCTCTCGTTCAACCTGGTGCATGGGATACATTCCACCCAGCCCAGCAACATCATGAGACTCCTGTCATTCAACAGCACGCTCCTGAGCACGAGACGCCTCTGATTCCTGGGTCCACCCACTTTGCACCGCACTATCATAATGAGGATCCTGCAATTCGACAGCATGTTCCAAACATTCCTCCCGGGGATGCCTTCCACTTAGCCCAGCATCATCACGAGACTCCTCTCATTCGATCACAAGCTCAATATACACATGAGCCGTTTGCAAACGCCCACGATTTCATTATGATGAATCCCGTCTTTAACGATATGGGCACATATAATAATTATTCAGACGAGCCAGGTAAATGTTATTCAAGCGTTTCTATATCGTGCTGATTCAGGGATACACTAGAATTGGACCGTCTTTGGAAGTACATCTCGGCTGATGCGCTTCATGACTCTTTCGCACGTTCTCCTCCACCCAGATGTCATCCTGGAACCCGTGAAACCGTTTTACGGAAAATCTACAGTTGGATCGACCAACCAAATCCGCGCCAGCGTATATTATGGTTGAATGGCCCTGCTGGAGCAGGAAAAACCGCTGTTGCCCAAACTGTCGCAGAGCACTGCAAGGGACACCAACTTGCGGCTTCTTTCTTTTTCAAACGAAACACCAAGGACCGCGGTGTCGTGGACCGTCTGTTTCTAACGCTGGCGTGGCAGTTGGCGACGTCCATACCCGAAACACGTCCCTACATCGAATCTGCACTGAAGGCAGATCGTCTACTCCATACAAAAGCTATCGACGTTCAATTCGATCAACTATTCGTGCAAGTTTTCCGGAAGCTTCTCCGTGACAAGCCTAACATACGTCTAGAGAAAACACTCGTTATAATAGACGGTGTAGACGAATGTGCCCCCGAACGAGACCAGAGGCACTTCCTGAATCTTATCGGGGATGCATTGGCACCTGGTGGCATACCACTACATTTTCTGCTTTCCAGTAGATCAGAATTTCAGATCCGGGAAACATTCGATATGGAAAAAATGGGAAACGCAATATTCGCCATTGCATTAGACGATACAGTTGCGCCGAATGATGATATTCGAAGATACCTGGAAGATATATTCCTCGACATCTTCACGAAACGTCAGGTTTCACCTCTCCCAACCGACGCGGATATCGACTACCTAGTCCTAAAAGCATCCGGCCAATTTATTTATGCATCAACGATCGTCAAATTTATCGACGATGACGATTGTAATCCAAAGGAACAATTAGCCATTATCTTAAAAAACCTAAAGCTCCGTCCCATCAATTTGTCCTCGCCCTATGCACCGCTGGACGAACTCTACATTCAAGTACTTTCGCAGCAGCGAGACACGAGGCTGTTGAGAGATATCTTTGTACTCATAATTGCCCTCGGTCGACCAGACTGGGTCTTTATTTGTCGACGTTTGCAAGAGATTAAGGAAGACTTGGTGATAAAACTACGTCGGCTGTCTTCACTTTTGCAGATTTCGGATTCGGGTATCGAGACCTATCATCAATCATTACACGACTTCTTCCTGGACAAGAGCCGTGCAGGGAAATACTACATACATCCTGCGAGAGTGGCGTTGGTACGACTACCACGAAACTCTCGTAGGTTTGTGGAAAAAATTTCAATTGTTCGGTCAGAAGTCGGAATAATACGTATTGTGCTGGTTGCGGGGCGGCTGTTATTGGCACCATTGTTCATGGTACCAGGTGTATGCATAGGCCTTGTCTGTGGCTGCAGCGGACGGTGGCAGTTCAGCCCGACCTGTTTATACATCACTTTCTTGTATCCTATCGGCTAGATAATCTTCTAATTTGTTCAGCTCGGGGAAAGAGGCGAGAGAAAACTTCTTAATCACCTCATCATTGTACACTTCTGTAGCCAATTCATCCACAATATGTTAACATAGTAAACTACTAGTACAGATTCACTGTACTCAACTGTACCCTGTATACCCTGAACCCTGGACCCTTACTGACTTAGGCCTATATAATTGTTCATAAGTAATGCATGGCTAGATAGAGTACATACCATCAATGTGGGTCACCTGTCCATAGAGTAATGTGACAAAATCTTGATAGCCAGAGTATATAAGGTCTGAAGTAATGTCAGTCTTCAACTTCTGAACATAGCCTTTTTGCTTGTATTGATCCAAGGCTTCTGTGACAGATGGCAGAAATGGTTTGTTGATCCAAAAGGATAGCTTGGCAATGATAAGAATTGCTTGAAGGTGTAAGCATACTAAATACAGTAAATAAAAAGCAGTTATTTACAAACTAGAACCTGGCAATGAGTAGGCTTGTTGCAATGGCATCAGTTATGTACTAGCCAAGAAAAAACAGAACAAAAATACCTTGACTAAAAAATTCCTTTTCTCATCTCCAAATATGGAGAAAAGTTCATCCTAGTTATGAGGTAGAGCAAAATATCACATGTATCACTGTCAGACCTACACACTAGCAGGCAAATTGACATGAAAATCAATACCTCATGAACCAGCATCACTTACCTAGAAATCAAGGAAAGTGATATACATAGGTTAGAGGAATGATCACAGGAGGAGGGAATGGGCTGGCTGAAATGAGATCTTACAAACTATGATAATAATGTAAAAGGGAGATATAGAAAAGACATGCTAACATACTTACTTTCTGATATACATGGATGATAGGATGTAATAATATATCAAACATTCATTAATTGAGGTACACAGGTGAGTCAGGAAATTGTAATGTCACTCACTTTCTGTTAGTCATAGGAAAAGATGTAATGAGAACTCCTTTCACCAAATGTGCAATGTCACTCACAAACTGTTGGTCATAGGAACAGATGTGATGAGACTGCCTTTCACAAATTGTGCAATGTCACTCACAAACTGTTGGTCATAGGAAAAGATATGATGAGACTGCCTTTCACAAAATGTGCAATGTCACTCACGGGCTGTTGGTTATAGGAAAAGATATAATGAGACTCTGCCTTTCACAAAATGTGCAATATCATCACTCACTCCCTGTTGGCCATAGGAAAAGATGTGATGAGACTGCATTTCACAAAATGTATTGAATGTCACCCACTTCCTATTGGTCATAGGAGCAGATGTGATGAGACTACCCTTCACAAAATGTGCAATGTCACTCACTTCCTGTTGGTCATAGGGGAAAGATGTGATGAGACTGCCTTTCACAAAATGTGCAATGTCACTCACTGCCTGTTGGTCATAGGAAAAGATGTGATGAGAATGCCTTTCACAAAATGTGTGTCACACACTCGCTGTTGGTCATAAGAAAAAATGTGACAAGACTGACTTTCACAAATTGTGCAATGTCACTCACTCGCTGTTGGTCATAGGAAAAGATGTGATGACACTGACTTTCACAAATTGTGCAATGTCACTCACTTGCTGTTGGTCATATATAGGAAAAGATGCAATGAGACTGGCTTTCCAAAATGTGCAATGTCACTCACAATCTGTTGGTCATAGGAAAAGATGTGATGAGACTGCCTTTCACAAAATGTGCCATGTCACTCACAAGCTGTTGGTCATAGGAAAAGATGTGATGAGACTGCCTTTCACAAATTCTGCAATGTCACTCACTCGCTGTTGGTCATAGGAAAAGATATGATGAGACTGCCTTTCACAAAATGTGCAATGTCACCCACTCCCTGTTGGTCATAGGAAAAGATGTGAGACTCTGCCTTTCACAAAATGTGCAATGTCACTCACAAACTGTTGGTCATAGGAAAAGATGTGATGAGACTACCTTTCACAAGATGTCCAATGTCACCCACTTCCTGTTGGTCATAGGGAAATATGTGATGAGACTGCCTTTCACAAGATGTGCAATGTCACTCACTTCCTGTTGGTCATAGGGAAAAGATGTGATGAGACTGCCTTTCACAAAATGTGCAATGTAACTCACTCGCTGTTGGTCATAGGAAAAGATGTGATGAGATGCCTCTCAAAAAATGTGCAATGATGTCACCCACTTGCTGTTGGTCATAGGGAAAGATGTGATGAGACTACCTTTCCCATAAAGTGCAATGTCACCCACTTCCTGTAGCTCATAGGGAAAAAATACTTTTCAGAACTATTTGCAAAGTTACTCACATACTGTTGGCCATAGGCAATATTTTCATCTTTTGAACTACTAAACCAGCATGAGATGCTGCTAACCTTCTATGTTGATGAAAAGATGTAATTTCACTGCTTTTGACAAAACCAGCAATATCACTCACAATCTGTAGAACAACAGAATGTGTCCACATTGTCCTGTAGCATGAGTGGCCAGCATTACTCACTTCCTTTTGGAGTGGAATTAGCATCATAAATTGGGAAAGAAGAAAACAATGCCACTAACTCTCTTTTGTCATTTGAGTATTTTTATTATGAATTCACATCTCACAAAATGATCACATACATCCTGTTTGTTTTGGTATGGCTGTGAAGCTTTGAAACATATACTTACTGTCTGTTGTTTTGGGACAAGATGTAATGTGTATAAGCAGACAGAAAGGAAATGTCACTTACTTTCTGTTATTAATTCAATGAAATTTGTTGAGACTCTCTTTCAAATTATAGTCTGTCACCAACTTTCTGTTCATTGAGTTATGTCTGATAAGTTGCACAAACATGGATGTTGCTTACTTTCTTCTGGCAGGTCAGATGTGGTTGAGGCAGTGTTGTATTACTACTCACTCCCTGTCCACAAGAGACTTGATTGACAACTCTGATTACAATGATAATAACTCACTTGCTATTGATCATATGATGGACCATGGAATCATTCACCAAAAATCAAAATCAAGTCATGTCACCCACTTCCTGTAGTAGATTATGGGACAAGACTGCTGATCAAGAAAGGAGGTGTTCCTCACAAACTGTTGCCATGAGACAATATATCAGATCTATGCTAGTTCAATGTCACTTACCCACTGATATCAATACCATCAGACCCTGCCACCAAAAATATGTTGATAACTAACCTGTGCTTCACTCAGTTGCTCATTGGCCATCTGAAGCATTACTAATCTCATTTTCATATGAAGGCATGGAGTATCACTACATACCTCCTGATCAACTTTTGTAAGTATTTATCATTCCATATGAAGGCCACCTACCTCCCTGTCCAACTATTGCCATTTCAATTTTCCTATGCTGACAGTTTGCAGTTTGACAGAAATGCATACCCAGAAATGTGGAAATTTTGAAAAAACTTTGGTAATGAGATTTTCCCATAGCTGGTTTTTATGCCTCAGAACATGTCTGAACAATGTCAATGATGTTAGTAAGTGACAAAGATGTGAATGTGACCTCACCGAAGTGCAGATTTAACACAAAGATCAAGGTTATTCATCTGTGTTGAAACAAACAGCTGATGTATGCTGTCATCATCTATTGCATCACCAGTTTGCTGAGTTAATTCAGCACAATTCTTCTCTGGTAAATCCATGTCTATGAACCAACATTACTCCCATTTTTAGAAGGAAATACTCATCATTCTCACCTTCCAATTGCACATATGCCTTGGGAGGATACTTGGCATTCAAAACTTTAGGAAGATAAACTTTCTGAAAAGTGATTTCAGCAATTTCCCTGGCTCTCTCCCACTTATCTTCATCCTCATCAGTTAAGTTGACAAATTCATTGGCTACTTGACCATCAAATTTGGTGAATATAACCACCAAAGGAACTGTACAAGACATATTTACTAGTCAGTACTAGTAGGTTTTGTGGCAAGTTGGCCAATGGAAAAGAAGCAACAACAGCCAAAGGTAAAACAATTTCTCCAAAACCAACAAGTCACAAGATGAGATACAGTTCAATAGGACTTACCTCTGCCTGTCCCTTTATTGAAGAATTCAAGCTCTGCAGATAGAATAGGACGAGGGCTGTCCATGGGTATACAGTACCTAGAGGAAGCCAGGTCAGACAGTACTGTAAAGGGATAAAGCAAAGTACCAAATTGCATGCAGCTGGTTCTTCAGCTCAGTTTTTGCAGACTTCTTTTCAATGAACTTCCAAGCAATCTCCAATTCCTCAGTTGAACCAGATTCAAAACCCTTAGAGTCATGGAAGATAAAGTTACTTCCAGGGTATGTAATTTGATGCTCAATATCATGCAGGCCTCTCTATTATCATTGCATGTGAATGGTACATCCATATATCATTATCCAACTCACCTCAAGTGATGGCATCAAATGAATCACAGACTGTTCAAGCTGATTACCTGCAAGGAATCAACAGTGAAAGGAAGCACAAACTCAGACCGACTTACTGTCACTGTCATATATGATGGGCTTTGTCCCCTTTTCTACACCACAAACTTTCTCAAGGATGGTTGTCTTGCCTGCATTAGCCCTCCCAATGACAAGAATGCGAAAGTGTGGGCATAGATAGCGCTCCCTGAGCATTTGAACATGTGTCTCATCTGTATCTGATATGTGTCAGTCAAGGATTAGCAATGCTGAGTCACATAGTAAATAAACCAGCCTACTACTCAAAGAATGTGCACCAGTTGTGGCTGCCATGACTGATGTTGTGCTAGGTGTTTGATTAAGGGGGTGGTGGGTACAAGTGAAATCAAACGGTGCGTCTGGGTCGAGAACGTGCAGACTATAACTTGTTCACGAGGCTGCACTGCTGACCCCAGGAACCGGGTCATACATATACGGATAACTTCCCCATTCAGCATTGAATGTGGTTACCCCCCGAACCCCGTCTTCCTTCGAGTCTATTCTAGAGACCCAATATAGACCGTGACGCGTGACGGGCGGTCGCTTAGTACTCCGCTGACCCCAACCACCACCTTCAACTATTGCCGATTCATCATAAGCTAACCAAGCCAACAAACATATGAAGGAGATGAGGGCAGAAAACGAACTGCCAACATCTAAGCGAGAAATCATGACATCTTACCAAGTCATGTGGGCTATATAGTGGAAAACGCCGGAGACGGACAGAAGGTTCAAGCACTTAAGAAGGTACGTTCAACATCCCTTTCTTTATATACCTTGACTGACCCCCATCCGTGGCAGGCCTTCGAGTCAGACCCTTCATTCAGGCTGCCAACATCCTTGATCCACGCCCAGTGCCCATCCACCCATCTTCCTCGGTTCCCAATCTTATTCTTCCCACGGAAAACCCGCCGCTGCCATCCTTCTTCCTCTCCTCGTCCGGCACTATCGTGATCTGGGACAAGGTCGAACGATGCAAAAACGAAACCCCTTATCTATGTTCTCAAACATGATGCGTAGACCGATTTGTACGCGGCGATCCGAATTACCATAGAAGATGTCAAATACGTCATTGCACCACCCCTCAGCCTACCCTGGCCAGGGTGTTTTACGTCTCGCTTCGACACTAGATTCACATTGGTATCCTGGTAGGTGTGAAGATGCTCGTTCTCTGAAAACAACTTAACAAAGCGCCAGGATACCTCTTCTCATTGTCGCGAGTAAGCGTTACTTCTTTTGACTGGGCGTAGCTGATATAGGTAAACGCAAAGCTGTCTTCTTCATCATGACTCTAGTAAATTTTATCCGGGTGGCATGTACAAACAGAAGATCCGGACGGCGAAGACTGACCGATATTTGGCAAATATCCCCGCTTCTGACTACCTTCGTTAGGGATGGAACTGTGTTTTATTTAATGTAAGATACATGCCAACTCGCGTCCTTGTTACTGACGTGTAGAATGACTCAACTAGCCTATTCAGTTCGTAACGTGGAAGTTCGTTTTGAAATGATGATTAATCATTCGTATTGTAGAGACAATAATCATCGCCATGGTATTATCCGCGTTTGTTCAAGGACCAGCTGCTCCGGTTGCCAATGCGTGCGTTGCAAGCTGGAAAAATGATTGTCAAATACTAACAATCGTTTTAGATGGATGATAGCAATGTATTCATTCGCAGTACGCCATTAACTCGACGTGCATCAAAGACTTCCTAACATTTTTCAGACATCAAGACTTTTACTCAACCTTCGCGAATTTGCTGACCAGTCTGCTGGGTCCGTTGTTAGTTGGGAGCAAACTTTGTCAATACAAATTCGACCTAGCCAAACGGATGATGAGGACTATGAAAACTCGGAAATACCACTGCAGTGGCGCTAGATAGATGCGTAGGTGCCGCGTCTACACAGTTGGCCGGGTCTAGAGCACCACCAGGCGATTACCGGCTATAATCAACTGAGATGATTCAGTTAGGATCCTTCCGGCTTGCTCCGCGCTGCAAACTTGATGCTTCGGTCTGGGTTACCGACGGATGATAATTCGAAAAAAATTTCGAGATAGTATCCTTCTTATCTGAGGCCAAGGTACAAGGGAACTTGGAGTTTTCGATTGAAGAGTCAGAGTCGATTTGCATTCGCGATTTGCCACGTACTATAGTTACACAAAAATAGCCTATTAGTATTATGTAATGGATAACTTCCCTCTCCAACATCGCTGGGCCGAGATGGTCAACAAACGCATGTGGACCATATCAACATACTGGAAAAGCATGTCCATGGCAGCAGGTGCCGGCAGGCTGCCAGGTGCGGGTCCATGAAACGCCACTCTGGCTGAGGCTATTGCTTCCGGTGAACACGTATCTCATTCGCAGCCACTGGTACCCGTGTCTCCCATGTCTCCCTTGCCACGGATCTCGCCCTTCTCGTCATACAGCCAGCACTTCCTGCACCTCTCACGTATTCCGCGTCGCCTGTCCCTTTTCTCCCTGCCGTGTACAGGTAGAAAAGGTTACATAGCCTACTTGGAACAAGGCCTTGGACCCATGCAGAAGAAACAGTCTACTATCCGGAACGCGAAGGCCATAGACATACTGTTGATATGAACCTCTGTCAGCCCCTGATCACGAAATGAGTGAAGATTCACGCACAAACTAAGGAACCAGGGAAGCGATGCGACCGATAGTTGCACATCGGCCGTTTCAAAACGGGTGTAGTTCATAGGAAGACATCTGGCTGCCAGAGCTTCGAAGACGCGTTGATCGTCCCGTGCATCGATGACCTGTAGAGCATACACGTTAGCAATAAAGAGAATGGATAAATGGCCACATACAAGTAGTACCGGTAGTAACCTATCACATAGCACCTCTAGAAGCTAAAAATGCCTGCTCTTCCGACATATAACTGCCAATCGCATTTGATAAACGAATCAAAGAGGATAAAAAGGGGAAGAGCATACATCACGATTGCCGCTGCGAGTATGTTCATCGCCTATATATATTAAGTTAGTCCATGGTTTCGTAAAAAGGGGAGGAATCAACCTGACCCTACTCCAAGTTCCGGATTCTTGAATGAGTATACCAGCACCCGGCGGAGCGCGCCTATGACTGATAGCCAGCATATTCGGGTAGACGTAAATCCTTCTCGATATCTTCCGTGCTTGTACTACTTTTGCCCTTGCGTTCTTCTAGCAGCCGATCGTAGCAGCCAGAACGAAGGAAAATTGATCCAGAAAGAGTTTCCCGTATTTCTCCACGTAGTCTGTTCGGAAGCCCGACTTGAAGCCTTGTACATTGAGGATAACGCAACAAAGTCAGGTTGCGGCCGTGAGCTAATGAAAAGAAAGACTGTTTAAAGATAAACGAGATTGTACTTTTCAACCATAGCTTGATCTTTGATGCTTCTCTGAGTCTGGTTCGAGGTTAGTGAAGAGAGATCTTGCGTTGAGGTGACTACGCACTTTTTGGGATCACCAAGAAACTTGAAGCGAAGACCCAGTCCGCCGAATAACACGTCTTGACAAAAGTCTTATCTGACCCTTTTGCAGTTCGATTTTCAGCACATCTCGAAGTATGGTGCAAAACGCGTCAGCGGTTGGGCGTAAAGACGTCAGTTGAACGACCTTAAAGTTTGGTTCGAGTCATGTTTTATTAGTTCCGTGATGGATGCGGCTACGTACGAGTCGCAGTGGACCGTATCAGGTTAATACGCTGAGCGAGTATATGCGTTCAACGCGACGAATGGTTGCTAACCTGGGTATCGTGAACCGGACGGATTTGCGATCCAACGACGCAAAGGAGAGGTATAGCGGCATGAGGCCCGCCTATTCAAGTCGCAACGGTAAGCAAAACCATCATCTATGAGCAGCGTTTATAGCTCACGTATGATTCATCCTCTACGTCTCCCAACGACAAGACGGCGTTGATGTTCATCTTGCCGATGTCATTGGAAGCAGAATCCGTGATGGTTGATGGAGGTATAGATAAATAGATGTGTGTAAGCTCATCCTTCGTAGGCTCTAAGTTGAAGTTGCGGAGAGCGGTCGAGATCATCGCGGTCTCATGCGTGTCGCTTGCTGATGATGCTGTTGCCTTTTTGGGAATGGGCGCGTCATGTGGATCATGGAAGGCTCAGGACTAGCTACGACATACGATGGAGCATACTAGTTCAAAGAGAGATGGGGAAGAGTAAAGAGCGTCGGGAACGGGCCTGATGGAAAACCGTGAAGAGTTTGAACCTTTGGCTCACCCAGCATTGCGTAGATTAAAGATTTCGCTCGTCGACAATCTGCCTGCTTGGTTACATGGAAGCTCGATTTTAAATCTGAGAAGAATAATCGTTAAAAGCTGATAGATTTTGATGTTAGTGCGAATCTGGGGACGAAGCTCCATGTACAAGTCCTGCGCAGTAGCAGCTTGTTAGCCTTGCTTCGCCACCTTCCTCGCCAGATCGCCGCGCAACCGCTTGCTCCCGACCGGCCTCAATTCGTCACGAAACGTCGCCGGGTGCGCCGGGAATTCCTGATTCTCCGCCTGAAAAGCACGGTTGTAGCCGGTGGTTGTCTGCTCTCATTTTCTCCGTCAGGCTGATATCTGCGCTCGCTCAGACTAATACGAGCGCGCCAGCACACCATACGGTGCCGCTTCATTATCATTTTTGCCTCGAATGCCGGCTGGACGGCTGAGGGCTAGACTATATTTAAAGGAGCGCTATCACGTAATCCTCCAAGCTTCATTGCAGCGCACAGCATGAGACGGCGCTTCACTCACCCCCAATCATGGACCCTGCCCCGATAACGTTGTCGTCTGTCGCTCCCGCCCAAACAAGCTTTGTACCTCCTACGAACAGACTTGCTGGGGCCTGGGGGTAACGTTATTAAGTTGATCGGTAAATCCAACTGAATGTATTACAGAAAGTTTCGGATCCTTATCATTGGCCATGTAAGTCTTTTGACGTCCCTACTACATTCTCAGCCCACGAATATCTTTTAACAGTCTGGCGCGGGGAAGTCGTCTCTTATCAACGCTACATTTCAGGCATCCCTGACGGTATACTTTTAGTTATCTCCACGGTTCTTTCAATCGCTCAAAGGGACTTAGGATGTCCAACATGGTCGACTGGCCGATATCAACAGGGAATTTGTTTCACCTCATAACAAGCATCTAACCCTTCACGACTCACAAGGTTATGACCAAGGGAACTCGGAGAAATTTGATGTCTTGCAGAGATTTATCACAAAGTATACCAAGAAGGAGCCCGTCTCTGAGAGGCTTCATGCTATCTGGTGCGCTAACCGATGACGTGAAGTGCTCACTCTAAATCGCGGTTTCAATAGGTTGTGTATTGCTGTGCCGTTTCCTGGTGACCGGATACTCGAAATAGGCGATGAAAAGATTTTCAAGTTATATCGATACACAGGTAATCATCCTCGATACAGGTCCTAGCCTAATTTATATATATTTACCATCCCAATAGTGCCAATAGTTGTTGTGTTCACAAAGTTTGACCTTTACATGGAGAGACTTGAACAAGATGGGCTGAAGTTGGCCGAGATCTTATTCAAGAGAAATTACGACCAGATACTTGAGAATTTAACTGAGAGCATGGCATGTCAAATACCCTATGCTCTTGTGACAAGTACGTTCGCAACTCAAGTTATTTCTTTGTCATTGACAACTTCATGGAGTTTCGCAACCTGAAACTTGGCAGAAACTGGTGGAAATTACGATGCAACGTATAGTAATATCGCAAAAAATTACTGCATCAATATCGTAAGCATTAGGCTCTCCGGGTTAGATTAGACCTGACGTCATACAGAGTAGGAAAGAAGAGTAAGCCGAACTTGAAGCTTTCTGTCCATGTTCTACATTCTTATACTCATTCATAGGATATTGGAAGACAATTTTATCTGGCATACAGTTTCTCCGTTTCAGCCTCCAGCGCCATCTATATGCAATACATAAAGATCTTGTTACCCTCTGGAATATTCGAAATACAGATGAGGTATGCAGAAAAAATCGCACACGTGTATACGTATTCATCGTTCTTCATAGTTTCTTAGCGACGCATTTTGTCGCCGGGTAGCATTTCTCTCGGACGGTTTTACTAATTTTGGAACGCAAAATGGGTGGGTGGGCCGCATATATCTATGATGAGGAGAATTGATTATCATAGCAAGACAAAACAAGATTACTTTAGCGTCTCTAGCCAACACGTTGACAAATGGTCTTTATCAGAGATTGTAAGTATATGCTCCTATCACACCCAAAGATCCGCTAAATTTCTCGATAGGCCCCAGCATATTGGCCTTCTCATGCGCTATGTAGTGGATCTCACGATCATCCTACAAGCTGTGTTCCAACTTACGCTTCAAGATCGATCTGAAGGGGATATGACGTTAGGGGAACACGTAAACGTCATTTTATATGAATTTCTCTTAAAAAAGAGGACAAGAATTCATAACTCAATCCGGGAATTTGTTAAAACTCAACGCCAGTTTGCCCGGGATGGTATAGTGGATAAAATGAATGCGTTAATCAAGGAAAACGAAGTGCGACGCCCGTATCTGTGCGACAACTCAGCTAACCAGCTAACTTCATCACGCATTCCACGCTACTCCGCAGATGACGAACCACATGCTACTTCAACTTGACCAGAAGAAACTTTCTTTTCAATCGCTATTTACCATCCTTAAATTCGAGGTTTGCACTTCCTAGACTGTCACCATATCATCACTCATAGATTCCAGCTATCAACTCACGACCTCTTATGTCCAAATCAGATGGTACTTGACATTATGGGTGAACTGCTGCAATTCCAGAATTATGGTACAATCATTTCCGAAATGAGCGATCCTTTGGATGTCAAGCTATTACTTGATCTCATCCTCTATGCACGTACACCTCGTTCTCCATTTTGGTGTTATTGCTCATTCCCTGTAGCTACTCCGCAACGATAGCATGTCAAACTCCGGGATTCGAGATGCTAACCGAAAGATCAGGAGGCTTATGCTTGAACTGATTTCCGAAAAAGATATTCTACCAAGATCTTTATTTATTACCGGCGTCAGAATTGAGAGGGATGCTGCGTCTAGTGCCATTGGTATGGGTGGCTTTGGAAGAATTTTGAAAGGCGAATACCTTGGACGTCATGTCGCGCTGAAAGTGTTACAAACTGCGCACGGAACCGTTAGTGCAATACCGCTCTCTCGTGCTTCTCCCGACATTACTGATTTCTTTTCAAAGAGCTTACTCAGAAAAGACTTCTGTCGTGAAGCTCTAGTATGGCGATCACTCGCGAACCCTCACATTCTCCCTCTCCTGGGAGTATTTGAGGAAAGCTCACGCCTATTCCTCGTTTCACCATACATGCCAAACGGAACGTTAGCACAGTGGAGAAAGAACCAATCACCGCCAGTCAGGGCGGAATTACATAGACTTGTGAGTTTCGATGCTTACCAGAACAGTCCAATAAAATTCCTGATATCTGTCAGATGCTTGAGGTTGCCAAAGGCGTTCAATATATCCATTCAGAAGGAATTGTGCACGGAAGCTTGAAAGGCGTGGGTGTTATGATATTCTTTCGTTAAGAAGTTCATTTTCTTTTGTCTAATAGGAAGACGTGCTCCTCGATACCAATTTCCACTGCCAAATTATTGGCTTCGGATCAGCACGACATTGCGATGCTACTGCTCCAGGATCTGATAGATTGACACTGAACTCTGCCGCCCCAGAGCTACTCGGTGCGTGCGACAAATGCGGTCAGCAAGACTGCAATCAATGTTATGACGACTCGGACCGTCGTGAGTCCCGGAAAAAGAAAACGACGCGGTCAGACGTATATGCCTTTGGCTGCCTTTATTACATGGTAGGTCAGCCAGCTTACCTAGCACGCTTGGTAGCGATGACTCGTATAGATATTCTTCAATGTGATACCGTTTCAAGGAATAATGGACGATCGAATTATCTGGCTTTTGACAAACGGAGTGCGTCCGGAGCGATTGAAGAGTCCGAGAATGGACGACGGCACTTGGGATCTCATCCAGAGTTGCTGGACAAGCAATCCTTCTAAACGTCCGACGATGGTGGAAATAGTAGAGTATCTTGACAGATAAATTCTGCAGCACTGATAATCGATTTTGCTGAACGTCGCAAATCTGAAATATTGAATACAGCATCAAGCCCTTCTGGTAAACGTGACAGGGAACGTGAGCAATGAATGACATGCTGCTTCGACACTTCGCACGTAGAATATCGGCTTCTTGAGTAATACACGTCTAAGCGGCTGGTGGGGTACAAAAAGTCGAATTCAGCAGGAGTAGAGGTCGTTTCAAACGATCGTTTCGAGGAATCTGTTTGGCTACTGAAGTACTGACTCCTGCATCTGCTCGTCCCGGTGGCCTGAGAACGTCTGTGTTATGCAGTTGCTCACATAACATCATCTCCTTCGCCGCCTGCCATGAGACTTGTTGACATGCAGTCCGATATTTTAAAAACAGTTAGATACACATGCGGGAAAGTATTTACGCACTACCACCACCTAACTAGCATTTAATCGGTTTCCGGGTTGTTAGTATTATGGATCAACATGAGCATCATGCGTAGTCCGACATCCAAGCAGTATGGGGTCCATCTGACAAGCGTTCGAGAGGCCGCATGTGCTGTCTCGTGCTCTGCTCATCGATAGGCAATGGCATGATGATGCTGAGCAGGGCCGCAAACTCTTTTGCAATATTTGCTGTGTGCAAGATCCCATACACATCCGGAGAGACACCACGAGCCAATATCGAGTATCGATTGCAGGAATCAACAGCAAGTCGTGCATCATTGGTCTTTTTCTCTAAGTCTTCGAGAGTATCATTCTGGACGTTCTTTCCTCTGCGATAAGTCTCAAGCTTCTCCGCAGCCGCTTTCCATGTATCACAAAGGATTCCGAATTCACCGTCAGCAGGGAGTTCTGATGCCGCGCATTTTATCTTCAAGCCATTGTCGTTGTAGCGGGATTCATTACCAAGTTCCATGAGTATGACTAGGCGGGGAAGATGTTGGTGGCGATCGCGGTGAACACCAATTGGCCGTATCGCAAGTTCTGCCTGCTTGTCTTCGGAAACTTTATACTTGACCTGTACCACAACTGCAGAGAGTCGAGAGGGATCAAATTTTGAATCTGGATCGACGGAACCATGATATGAAGGAATTAGAAAGTCGATTGATTCTTGGGAAAAGAAACATTGAAGTGCTGCGCCACGAGTCCATAGGTTCGCAAGCAGTTCCCTGCGTGTGTACAAATAAGCAGGTCCACGTAATGAAGCATTGACCATGTCATACTTACTGTGGTTTCTCAGGGATGGAGTCCTGGGTGCTGATCCAATGCGTAAAATTCACGTGCGCCATGCCAAAGGCATTGTTAAACTTCGATTGACCAGAACCTGTGAATATGTCTCTTCCGAAAAGTGTATGAAGGAAATAAAGCAGAGGGATAGGTTTCAAGAGATTCCGGCCACCACGTGAAGAATGAAGTGGGGCGGCGAAGTCGCGGGCAATGAGGATAAGTATCCGCGCCCCAAGTTCACCCAAAACACCCTTTTCGACGAGTCCCTCGCCGCATAAATCTCGGCTCAAGGTGTCCAAAACCCGCCGTAGACGGTCCGGTTTTGATGTGTTGTACAATATATCAATACTGCCCATCACGAGGATGGGCTCTGAAGGCGAGTGTGTGTAGGATGTGTCATCGTTGGTTGAGATCCCAGTGAGAATCCTCATGTGATGCGCAACACTGTGATCTCCGAGTTTTATAGCTTCTGAAGCACCTGGGGCTGGTTCTAGACAGAGACGCTGTGAGAGTACAGCAAAGACGTGGTCCTTATCTGTGGCTCTAAAAGGCTCCCCATTTCGAAGTTGCCACGAAGCCAAAGAGATTATCTCGCCTGGTGTTTCTTCAGGTAGAAGTGCACTCCACCTGGTAACTAAATGAGTAGCTGTGGTTTACAGGCGAGATCTACGTACATTGGCCTTCCATATTGAGAGATGGACTCGATGGTTTGCATGTCACCCATACTTACGCTTACTTGGGCATTGCTCGTAGCTATCGCTCGTTGGTCAAAGCCAAGATCAAAATAGGGTGTTAATAATCGAGCCACCTCCGATATGAGTTGCAAACCAGACACTATTGCTTCAATCAGGTATGTGCAAGCAAGCGAAGCGCAGACTGACGGTTGGTGGGACGAGGGCCATAATAGGATGTGCTCGATTTCGTTGCTATGAAGGTGTACCACATTCTTGTTCGTAGCTGATGCTCCACGAGAGGCAGAAGAATCCAAAAGTGCGAATCCAATTTGTGTGCTTCGTCGAAATACATTACGCTTATCCTTTTCGCGGGAAGAACAGTGGAAAGAAATTCCGTCAGTTTATTGATGGCCTCCTTGGCGTAGAGCTCGTAAATCTTGCGAGACATTGTAAAATGTTCAAAAGAGTCGGGGGGTACAGGCTTGCCGTCCTTCGCTCTGGTAGGATTGTCTTGGGAGGCTTCCACGTCCGATTTCATCTGCCAATATGCTAAGAGCGCTCAACCGAAAGAAAAATGAAACAACTGACCGATTCTGCTCGTTCGACCACTTTTGTAAAAAACTCTTCTCGGCGATCACGCGCCCCGGTTGGCTCCATAAGCCCATGCCAATACTCGAGTAACTGTGGTCCATCGAGCCCCTTCTCCTTGCATGCCTCTTGTAGCGTTTCAAGCATCGTTTGATGTGCAGCAGCAAGGAAACAAGCAATGGCAATATACGTGGTGAGGATCAAATTGTCAGTTTGGGGCAACGCGGAAAAGAACTTCACAACGGGCTTGTCCCCAGGTGGATACCCTGGATCAGTGGACTTGCGAAGACAGATCGGAAGCGCGAAGATCTGTTTACCAACCTAGCGGAAATTTGTAGCGTGGCATTGCCAACCGAAACACGGACACACCTCTGTTAGCATGCGCGATTTGCCTGTTCCGGAACTTTGAACCACGAATATAACTTTAGCTTTGAGAGGTCTCCCAATGCTCCCTTGATGATAAATATCTGCGTGTTCGAGATGCTTGATGAACTCTGTGGCAGAATCTCCAATGAATTGTTGCGTGTATGCCTTGCCGAGTCCTTTGAGAAATGAGTCAGTGGTCGATCAGATCAGCTGAGCAATCGTACTTTTATCGTGGAGGCTAGTGTATCGCGCATAAGTATAAAAGGAGAGATAAAGCAAAACGAAGCTTGCATGTTCTCAGCTTGTCCATCGACAAAGAGATCTTCGGCTGGTCTCTGAAGTTTCGCTGTGCCAGTACCAAATTAAAGTATATCGTCCTCGGGAGCAAGCAAGGCACATACGATGCGTAATCAGGCCCTCCCAATCTCCTTTCTGTACTATACTCTTCCATTCCTCGGCCTCGTCGTCATTCAGGCTCTCTACAAGCTCATCAATAGCCTCGAAGCTTGAAAGGTCGATAACTTTCTTTTTCAGAGCCGTCTGCGACACTATCCTACAGTAAGAAGAAATAACCGAAAATAACACATTTTGCAGTTCTCCTTTGTCACTTCCAGCGCTGCTTAAGCGACCTGACCAACCCTTGCGTTTTGAGGCCTGAATCATATGCGTCTTGAACTCGTCCACTAGAGCCTGCATTAGGGGGAGCGAGGAAGAGGACATGGGAAATATCCCTGGAAATAGGGGGCATCTCGTTGTTAGTAACCGCGCTTTGTCAGCGTGTAGAGACGGCACGTGCTGCAATACCTGCATCCGAGAGCTCATCCGAGTCCCCCTCCGGAAGCCTAAGAACTCCTCCACATCTCCTTGCTAACCGCCCTACAGAATCGGAATCAGCACGCCATTCACTTACCCACATATTGTCAAACCTACAACGCATCGTACACAAATTATGTGGGGATGAACGATCTTCCCCTCATTTTCATCACCTTCCCGGTTCCCATCTTCCCATTTCCGTTCCTTTTCCTCCTCCTCACCCATTAGCCAACCCATGTCCGTTCGCCGAACGAACGTCATCCACACAAATCCCTTCACAAACTCAATTGTAGCGTCCACCAGAGCCTCCTCCAACCTTCCGGGCTCGACAAATAACTTTTGGAAAGGCGGAGTGTAAATCAACATCTGCAACACGGCATTGGCAAAACATTATTGACCAATCCGCGAGGTCGCATTTGTTGCAGTGGCAGCTAAACTCCCACCACCGTTCAAAGAGCGATCAAATCGGCTTTGTTCTTTTCGTGTGCGGTGGTACCCGATGAAGATGGCTCGCCGGACATGTACTCGTGACTGGGAATAGAGGGATAGATATCCCTACGACATTTGATGTCGGGAGGCGTCCCTCTTTGATCCAGAGGCGGACGACGAAGAGTCGGAAGATTTAAGGAGGAATACCCATGGTTTTTGGGGCGGGACAGGGGAAAGCAGAGTGGTGGTCGTTGCAGTAGATGTAGAGGCTGCCGTTGTGGAGTGCGGAGGTAGTCAAGGCAGTGCCAGTCGTGGTTGATGTAACCGATTCTTCGTCCAAGATCTCTTCGGCCCCTTTGAGTGGCATCGTACCATTACATACCAGCGACGGCGGACAGAGGGACATAAGTAGTGGATGTTGCCGGGGACCCAGACACTGGAAGACGTCAAATTGTCTATAACAAAAGTAGCTGAAGAAGGAACGGTTGACAAGTCTGCTGCGGCAGCAGGCGCCGCGCGACTTGCGGCATGCCGTTTCGCTCTGTCTCGTTTCCGTTTTCCTCGTGCCTTTCCTCTTCAACCACTGCTGTACCCGGTCCTTTCCTTCGATACTGGCCATTTCTTCGTCAGCCGAACCACATCCGGCGGTGGATGCGCTTGGATAGGTATAATGAATGTTCTGTAGGACATCGGGACCATATAGCCCGCGACGATTTTAGCTTTTGCGTTGGCGGTTGCAGTTGAATCTACGTCCTTCTGATGTTCGGGATCTGCGGGCTGCCCCTGCTGGTGTTGGTGTTGGTGTTGGTGCTGCGGTCGGTGATAAACTGAGGATGTGAAATCGACTCGGCGGATGGCGAAGAGTTTGAGGATTTGAGCAGCGTTTCCCGTGATTTTATCCAGGTGTGGAAGAAGATACAACTGGGGCGTAAATCGAGTGGTTATTAAAATCTTTTTTTCCCGTCGTTTCGTCGCCCGTTTTGACTGGTAGCAGTCGATGACGTGAACTAAGCGGTAGTTGTGGCGGTGACAGGTGGACCGTGGACCATTTTCACGTTCGCGTTCGATATCTGTGGTGGACGCGTCGGCGGAAGGGAACATATTTTACTTCAGGAATTTCTCGTCTGAGACGGTGCTGACTCAGACTGAGAGCGGGAGGAGTGGAGAACGTGGAAAAGAGCACGAGGATGTTTGTAGTCGATGCCACATTGCCCGACAATGCATGCCACTGGAGCAGAGACAGTTCGATTTTTTTAAATAAAACAGTTACAGGAAAGTATTTACACACTACCACAACCTAACTAGCCTCATTACATCGGCTTCCGGGTTGTCAGTATTATGAATCAACATGAGCATCGACATCTTCATTCGGCACAGCGTAGTCCGACATCCAAGCAGTATGGGGTCCATCTGACAAGCGTTCAAAAGGCCGCATGTGCTGTCTCGCGCGTTCATCGCCAGGCGACTCTGGCATGATATTACGGAGCAGGGTCCCAAACTCATTTTCAATTTTTGCTTTGCCCAAGATGCCATACACATACGGAGAGGCACCACGAACCGATATCGAGTATTGATTGCAGAAATTAACAGCAAGTCGTGCATCGTTAGTCTTTTTCTCCAAGTCTTCGAGGGTATCCTTCTGGATGTTCTTTTCCCTGCGATAAGTTTCAAGCTTCTCCGCAGCCGCATTCCATGTATCACAAAGGATTCCGAATTCACCATCAGCAGTGGGCTCTGGTGCCACGAATTTTATGTCCGAGTCTCTGTCGCCATAGCGGGATCCATCACCAAGTGCCATGAGTATGACTAAGTAGGGAAGAGGTTGATGACGATCACGGGTAACACCAACTGGACGTATTGCAAGTTTGTCTCCGGCAACTTTATTCTTGACCTGTACCACAACTACAGAGAATTGAGAGGGATCAAATTTTGAATCCAGACTGATGGAACCATGATATAAAGGAATTAGAAGGTCGATTGATTCTTGGGAATAGCAACATTGAAGCGCTGCGCCACGAGCCCATAAGTTTGCAAGCAGTTCCCTGCGTGTATACAAATAAGTAGGTCTACGAAAAGAAGTGTTTACTATGTCATACTCACAGATCCAGTTTCTCGGGGGTGGGATCCCGGGTGCTGATCCAATGCGTGAAATTCACGTGCGCCTTGCAAATGTTGTCAAACTTCAGTTGTTCGGAATAGATGAATGTGTCTTTTCCGAAAAGTGTATGAAGGAAATACAGCAGAAGGATGGGCTTCGGGGAATTCTGGCCACATGAAAATGCGGCGGCGAAGTCGCGGGCAATGAGGAGAAGTGTGCGCGCACCAAGTTCGCCCAAAATACCCTTTTCGATGAGTCCCGCGCCGCATAGATCTCGGCTCAAGGTGTCCAAAACCTGCCGTAGACGGTCCGCCGGTCGTGACGTGTTATACAATATATCAATACTGGCCATCGCGAGGATGGGCTCTGAAGGCGCGTGCGTGTAGAATCTGTCTTTGCCTGTCGAGAAGCCGGTGAGAAGCCTCATGTGATGCGCAACACTGCGTTCCGCGAGTCCTATAGCTTCTGGAGCAGCTAGTACCGGATCTAGACAGAGACGCTGTGAAAGTACAGCAAAGACATGATCCTTATCACTGTCATTGAAATTCCTCCCATTTAGAAGTTTCAAAGAAGCCAAATCGATCATCTCGCCCAGTATTACTTCAGGCAGATGTGCACTCCACCTGGTAACGAAATGAGCAACTGCGCTTTACAGACGAGGCCTACGTACATTGGCCTTCCATATTGAGAGATAAACTCGATGGTTTGCATGTCACCCATACGTACGCTTACTGCCCTGCTATTGGCTATCGCTTGCTGGTCAAAGCCAAGATCAATATAGTAGGGTGGTAATAATCGAGCCAACTCCGGTTTGGGTCGCAAAGAAACTATTCTTCAGTCAAACATGTCATGCAAGCAAGCGAAGCGACAAACTGACACTTGTTGTCAGGAGGTGCATTATAGGAGATGCTCGATTTCGTTCCCATGAAGGTGTACCACATTTTTGTTGACGAAAGCTGACGCTGCACGAGACGCAGAAAGATCCGAAGGTGCGAACCCAATTCGGGTGCTTCATCGAAGTACATTACGCTTATTCTTTTCGTGGGAAGGACATCGGAAAGAAATTTCATCAGTCTCTTGGTGGCATCCTCAGCATGGAGTTCGTAACACTGTTGGAAATCGGCGGGTGCCTCGCCGTTCTTCGGATTGTTTTGAAAGGTATCCTTTGCCAATTTCATCTGCCGATATGTTCAGAGCGCTCAGCCGAAAGAAAAAGAACGACTGACTAAGCTGTCTGCTTGTTCGACCACTTTTGTAAAAAACTTTTCTCGGCGATCACGCGGCCCAGTTGGCTCCATAAGCCTATGCCAATACCCGAGTAAATGCGGTCCATTGAGCCCCTTTTTGTGTGCCTCCTGCAGGGTTTCAAGCATCGTTTGATGTGCAGCAGCGAGGAAGCAAGCAATGGCAGTATGCGCATTGGTGTCGCTATTTCCGGGTAACGCGGAAAAGAATTTCACAACGGATTTGTCCCCAGGTGGATAGCCTGGATCATTAGACTGGCGAAGGCAGATCGGAAGCGTGAATATCTGTTTACCAACCTAGCGGAAATTGTAGCGTAGCATTGCGAACAGAAACATGTACGCACCTCTGTTAGCATGCGTGATTTCCCTGTTCCAGAACCTTGAACCACGGAGATGGCTTTAGCGTAGAGAGGTTTCTCCTTGTTCGTTTCCTGCTCAATATCAGCCTGTTCGAGATGCTTGATAAACTTTGTAGCAGAATCTCCAACGAAGTGTTGTGCATATGCCTTGCCGAGTCCTTTGAGAAATGAGTCAATCGTCAATCAGGTTAGCGGAGCATCGGTACTTTTATTATCGTAGAGACTAGGAGTGCATGGCGCGTAAGTATAAAAGGAGAAATTAGAAAAATTAAGCTTACATGTCATTAGCTCGTGTATAGACAGAGCGATCTCCAGCTGGTTTCTGAAGTTTCGCTGTGACAGTACCAAATTAAATATATCGTCCTCGAAGCGAGCAAAGAACATACGATACGTAATCAGGCCCACCCAATCCCCTTTCTGTACTATGCTCTTCCATTCCTCGACCTCGTCGTCATTCAAGCTGTCTATAAACTCATCAATAGACTGGGACCCTGAAAGGTCAATAACGTTCTTTTGCAGAGCCGTCTGCGACACTATCCACCAGTAATTTAAAAGAACCGAAAAAAACACTTCTTGCAACTCTTCATTGTCACTTCCAGCCCTGATTAAGCGACGTGACCAATGTTCGCGTTTTGAGGCCCGCATCATCTGCGTCTTGAACTCGTCCACTAGGGCCTGCGATACTGGGGGGAGCGAGGACATAAGAGAAGATTGAGAAATATCCCTGGAAATAGGAGGGTGAGGGGTGGGGGCATCAACATCCATGTCCGACATCGTTGTAACTCAGAGTCTCAGACTAAGTCGCCTTGCCCGCGCTCAACCGCTTTGTCAGCGGCGCGTCCGCAGACACAGCACGTGCTGCGAACCCCAACCTTGGTTCCGATTATAACCGAGTAGAATCGCGACCTTTTGATTAATCATTACAGTGATATCTTGTCCTTTCCGGAATCCTATCCCAGCACTCAAAAATTTTTGCCACTGAATTTGTGCAATCAGTCCGTTAATTTCTATGGAGACAGGTTTTATTCTTTGTCTTTACGCGATACAGTGACAACGCTATGCATGATGTAGCGATGACATCGTGAATATATCCTAGTAGCATCAACGATTCCAGCGCGGAAAACTAGCTTTCCCTCGGCTTCCGGGTTGTCAGTATGCCATAAATCGACGATCAACAGCATCACCATCTTCGTTCGGCACAACGTAGTCCGACATCCAAGCCGTATGGGGTCCATCTGACAAGCGTTCGAGAGGCCGCATATGCTGTCTCGTGCTCTGCTCATCGACAGGCAATGGCATGATGATACTGAGTAAGGCCGCAAACTCTTTCGCAATATTTGCTGTGTGCAAGATCCCATACACTTCCGGAGAGACACCACGAGCCAATATCGAGTATCGATTGCAGGAATCAACAGCAAGTCGTGCATCATTAGTCTTTTTCTTTAAGTCTTCGAGAGTATCATTCTGGATGTTCTTTCCCCGGCGATAAGTTTCAAGCTTCTCCGCAGCCGCTTTCCATGTATCATAAAGGATTCCGAATTCACCGTCAGCAGGGGGTTCTGATACCGCGCATTTTACCTTCAAGCCATTGTCGCTGTAGCGGGATTCATTACCAAGTTCCATGAGTATGACTAGGTGGGGAAGATGGTGTCGATTGCGGTGAACACCAATTGGCCGTATCGCAAGTTCGGCCTGCTTGTCTTCGGAAACTTTATACTTGACCTGTACCACAACTGCGGAGAGTCGAGAGGGATCAAATTTTGAATCTGAATCGACGGAACCATGATATGAAGGAATTAGAAAGTCGATTGATTCTTGGGAAAAGAAACATTGAAGTGCTGCGCCACGAGTCCATAGGTTCGCAAGCAGTTCCCTGCGTGTGTACAAATAAGCAGGTCCACGTAATGAAGCGTTGACCATGTCATACTTACTGGTTCGGTTTCTCAGGGATGGAGTCCTGGATGCTGATCCAATGCGTAAAATTCACGTGCACCATGCCAAAGGCATTGTTAAATTTCGATTGATCGGAACCTGTGAATATGTCTCTTCCGAAAAGTGTATGAAGGAAATAAAGCAGAGGGATAGGTTTCAAGAGATTCCGGCCACCACGTGAAGAATGAAGTGGGGCGGCGAAGTCGCGGGCAATGAGGATAAGTATCCGCGCCCCAAGTTCACCCAAAACACCCTTTTCGACGAGTCCCTCGCCGCATAGATCTCGGCTCAAGGTGTCCAAAACCCGCCGTAGACGGTCCGGTTTTGATGTGTTGTACAATATATCAATAGTGCCCATCACGAGGATGGGCTCTGAAGGCGAGTGCGTGTAGGATGTGTCATCGTTGGTTGAGATCCCAGTGAGAATCCTCATGTGATGCGCAACACTGTGATCTCCGAGTTTTATAGCTTCCGAAGCACCTGGGACTGGTTCTAGACAGAGACGCTGTGAGAGTACAGCAAAGACGTGGTCCTTATCTGTGGCTCTAAAAGGCTCCCCATTTCGAAGTTGCCACGAAGCCAAAGAGATTATCTCGCCTGGTGTTTCTTCAGGTAGAAGTGCACTCCACCTGGTAACTAAATGAGTAGCTGTGGTTTACAGGCGAGATCTACGTACATTAACCTTCCATATTGAGAGATGAACTTGATGGTTTGCATGTCACCCATACTTACGCTTACTTGCGCATTGCTCGTGGCTATCGCTCGTTGGTCAAAGCCAAGATCAAAATAGGGTGTTAATAATCGAGCCACCTCCGATATGAGTTGCAAACCAGACACTATTGCTTCAATCAGATATGTGCAAGCAAGCGAAGCGCAGACTGACTGTTGCCAGTGGGACGAGGGCCATAATAGGATGTGCTCGATTTCGTTGCTATGAAGGTGTACCACATTCTTGTTCGTAGCTGATGCTGCACGAAACGCAGAAGAATCCAAAAGTGCGAATCCAATTTGTGTGCTTCGTCGAAATACATCACGCTTATCCTTTTCGCGGGAAGAACACCGGAAAGAAATTCCGTCAGTTTGTTGATGGCCTCTTTGGCGTGGAGCTCGTAGATCTTGCGAGACATTGTAAAAGGTTCAAAAGAGTCGGGGGGTACAGGCTTGCCGTCCTTCGCTCTGGTAGGATTGTCTTGGGACGCTTCCACGTCCGATTTCATCTGCCAAGATGCTAAGAGCGCTCAGCCGAAAGAGAAATGAAACAACTGACCGATTCTGCTCGTTCGACCACTTTTGTAAAAAACTCTTCTCGGCGATCACGCGCCCCGGTTGGCTCCATAAGCCCATGCCAATACTCGAGTAATTGTGGTCCATCGAGCCCCTTCTCCTTGCATGCCTCTTGTAGCGTTTCAAGCATCGTTTGATGTGCAGCAGCAAGGAAGCAAGCAATGGCAATATACGTGGTGAGGATTAAATTGTCAGTTTTGGGCAACTCGGAAAAGAACTTCACAACGGGCTTGTCCCCAGGCGGATACCCTGGATCAGTGGACTTGCGAAGACAGATCGGAAGCGCGAAGATCTGTTTACCAACCTAGCGGAGATTTGTAGCGTGGCATTGCTAACCAAAACACGGACACACCTCTGTTAGCATGCGCGATTTGCCTGTTCCAGAACTTTGAACCACGAATATAACTTTAGCTTTGAGAGGTCTCCCATTGCTCCCTTGATGATTAATATCTGCGTGTTCGAGATGCTTGATGAACTCTGTGGCAGAATCACCAATGAATTCTTGCATGTATGCCTTGCCGAGTCCTTTGAGAAATGAGTCGGTTGTCGATCAGGTTAGCTGAGCAATCGTACTTTTATCGTGGAGACTAGGAGTGTATGGCGCATAAGTATAAAAGGAGAGATAAAGCAAAACGAAGCTTGCATATTCTCAGTTTGTCCATTGACAAAGAGATCTTCGGCTGGTCTCTGAATTTTCGCTGTGCCAGCACCAAATCACAATATATCGTCTTCGGGAGCGAGCAAGGCACATACGATGCGTAATCAGGCCCTCCCAATCTCCTTTCTGTACTATACTCTTCCATTCCTCGAACTCGTCATCATTCAAGCTCTCTACAAGCTCATCAATATCCTTAAGCGTCGAAAGGTCGATAACGTTCTTTTGTAGAGCTGTCTGCGACACTATCAACGAGTAATGAAAAAGAACTAAAGTTAACACATATTGCAGCTTTCTTTTGACACCCCCGGCCCTGATTAAGTGATCTGACCAATCTTCGGCCTGAATCATCTGCGTCTTGAACTCGTCCACTAGAGCCTGCGGTATGGGGAATGAGGGAGGAGACATAAGAATGTTGTCTTATGTCGTTGAATAGGGGCGGTTTCGTAACGTAACGCGTTACGCGTTAGTGTTCCTCGATTACATTAGCTTACATAATCATCGCGCATTTCTGACCGCAGTTACTAACGTTGGAAGACCCTCTGAAAAGCTTCGCCATTTGGCTAGTACCAGCAACTCGGACAGATGGGACCGCATCTTGAGCATTTGGATGAAGGGCTAGCTTATGAACGTGAGCCTGATGTGCAGCGCCTCGAGCTTAATGGTTATTCCTGTGTTTCAGTGAAATGTGCATTTCAATGGCATGCATGGGTTACTGTTAGTCGTCTGATTATGTAGCGCAACGTAAATGCATCAACTATATGATAATCCACCTGCCTGGCACATTCAGAAAGCAGACGCAACGCTATAGTTGCAGGTGAAATCAAGCGGTATAAAGTTTGAGCATTTCCTATTGGTGTTATTCCGGAATCCTCCCGTTGCCAATGATACATATATTGCATCATACAGGTGCGTCCCCCTCTAGCCCAAATATCTGCCATAACAAGTGCACCTGTCCAAACGGTCTCTCGCTCCCGAGCAAAGTAGAAGCGGCCTCATACTTGTTTTCTGAACTCCGCACATGCTCGCATATAGTTCTATACGCGCGCACCACCCGCTCTAATGCCGCTTGATGAATTTGGGCATGGTACCGTTGCACTGTCAGCTGAGCGAGGCGCGAAGAGTGCACAACCTCGGGTCCCGATAGCCACATGGAGAAATGCCGAAGTGCCTTTTGTAGATCAGATGGCTGCATCCCTGGAACATGCGATAATGGTTCCTATTCACGTGCGTGGCCCAATCAATTTCTTACCACACCAACATCGATTCTCCAACGCTCACCTGATGATGATGTCCCTCGCATATCTCCATCGCCTCTTCAAGGCCTGCGTCGGACATGATGTTTTCGTACTGATTACAACAGTGCGGCGTTTAACGATTTGCAATACAAGGAAATGAAAGGGAATGGAGAAGATACTTGTACGTACATGATCGTTAATAAGGAACGCTACCCTCCCGTCAACAACCCCTTGGATCACTTCTCGCTTTTCCGATGTGAATTGGTATGGCTCTAAAACAGTCTGGGAAGGTGTCAAGACACGAATTGTTAGATAACCGGGATAGACTAGCTACCTGCAAATATGTCAACGCATTCAAAACATAGACTGGTTGATCCCATTTTGGTCTATGCCTCTTCTTGTCTTCACTCATGGAAACAATCGTTTCCAGTACAGGGTCGACCATGATATCCAACTGTTTACGAAATCCTGATACACGTGTTGTTTCATCTTCATCGCCGAGGAAGGAAGATTGATACACGACCATAATCTCACGCAAGATCTGGCAATGGTCCAAGATTGCTAGAGATGGCGACAGGGACGTATCATCCAGGTCCTAAACGGGTCAGTACGTCACACAGCCCGAAGAAAGCCGCCTCACGATAGGAACACGAAGTAAGGCACGTCCTTGTGCTTCAATGGAGTCAAAGAACACCTTAAATGCAACGTCCGTTATCCTAGACAGGAAGCGTCAGATTTAGGCCCTGCGAGCGAAACGGGGGGACATACTCTTCCAACGTTTTGGAGACAGTGGCGTCTTCGCCAAGTGTTCGACGCATTGTGACAAGATAAAATTGTACGAGATTTGCAATTTTGTATGAAACGATACTGCTTTCTTGCGAACGGACAGTTTGTAGGACACGAATCTTTTCATAACGAGGACATGAGTACTTTCACGGACAATATGAGGACGCCATACCTTGAGAGGGTTGCACAGTTTCCCCACTCCATAATCCATGAGTTCCCGAATCCATTCTTCTTCCTCGTTTTCGTTAAACTTTCTTACACTGCCAACCATCCTACCATCGCTCTTCACTCCGAACAGAGCTTCAAGGAACTCTCGCTCCGCTGCTATTGCTTGGTGAACCCAGGCCAGCATATCGCCCACATAGCGCATGGGATCATGAGCATGCAACTCGATCGGACGAGGCAGCCCAGACGGTCCGCCTCGCGTTAGAGCTGTGGTAAAGGAAGTAAGAAGAGTTGCTTGTCGTGTTTCAGAAAGAATGGAAAGCGCTTCGCTGAAAGCTTATCTGTCAAACGAAATGACTCTCCGCAGCCTAAACAATGCGCATACCTAAGTAGCTCGGGCCTTTTCCGCAGCCGCTGAACACACTCGCATAAAGTTGGATTCACTTCATATTGAACGTCCCGGCTTAGTTGCCTGAACTCATTAGAGCACCAACGGAAAATTTTCTCATAACCCTGTTCCAGGTGCGATGAAGTAGCCGCCATGATATCTACGCTAGAAACGTAATGTAAGAAGCAACCCATGAATGGACCATATATGAATTATTCTCACCCAGCCTGTGTGGGCGTCCCGTCATCGCCCGACATGAGTAACCTGCAGTCGTCTCGTATCCTTTCTGTCTTATCCATAGCAGCGAAGAAACGTGGACCGACGAGGACGTCCCGTTCCGTTATCGCTTCTAATTCCTCCATCGTGAGGGTGAATCTCTGCAGAAACACTGTCGCGATAAGTTTCTTCGTCTCAGCTTCTTTCCTTTTCGCAACATGAGCAACAGCACGAACGAGCAAAAACGCATACACAAACCTTTCTTCCCGTAGCGTGCCTGCACGTTCCAGCAGCTCTTTGCTGGCCTCCTTTGTACGATCGAGGTGACCTTCGGCATCATCGCAGCTCGCCCGCATCTGGTCCACATGTCTTTGTAATTCCTCTACTTTCTAGACGGTTCTCTCAGTTAAACGAATAAAGCCGTCATATGCGCAACGCTTACTTCATTTACTTCTCCCAAGACTTTCATGAACTGTTGACTACCCTCCGCGAGCTTGTTTTCCATATCTCTGCGAAAATTCTTCCGAGCCTTCGCCGCCAGTTCGCCTGAGACAACGCCGGAAGGCCCAGATTTCTTCATGATCCCAAATTCGTTGCCATCGGTACCGTCTACGCCAGAATCTGGTGGTTTGTCCCCGGATGAACTAGTCTGTGAGTAGAACTCGGACAATGTGTGAAGAGCTTCGCGCGTCGCGACATCGTCAAAACTTGTCCCCAGTATTTTGTACAGCCTTAACGTGATCGGGTTTCTCCCCTGCGTTGGAGTACTGGATGCATTTTGTCTGTCTGTCGAGGTATGTGACAATGTGGAAGAGGAGGATGGCATTTTCAAAAACTGGCGCCATCAAGACCAATCAACTGATCTAGATCCCCACTAATTACACCAAAAACTGCTGGCACCACTACCGGCACCACTAGTATATCAATTAACTTTACAAATAATTGTCCTGCTAGCTACTGTAATGAGTGACGAGATGCAATATAGCGAGTCCATTAAGCAGAATTGTATGAAGTCCGTTGGTTGTGTGTGAATCAGCTAGTGGCGGTCGTAGTTAGGGCTGTTGGGGTTGTGGATGTTAATACACCAGCCCCTGTGGAACTAGTGGCCGTCGCCACGGTTGTGATTGTTAAAGTGGGAACCGTCGGAGCTGTGGTTGCGACGGTGGGGACGGAGTTACCAGCGGGACAAGGAGCCGTGGGTGTCACAGCGAATGTTGCACTATATTCATTGAGGTACGTGCAACCAGCGATGGTCATTATGCCTCCTCCCGTATCAGCCGTGTCGAACCATCCATCGTAACCCTGGGTCACGCTGCTAGGAATAGAAGTGAAGGTAGGAACAGGGAGCGTGATGATAGTTGCGGTGTTTGTGTAAGTTGGCAGCAGGGACATGGGGACGTCAATATTCCCGATGCTGGTAGGAGGCCATGGATACATCGACGACGATGACGCAGGAATGGACGAAGGTGTTCCAGTTTGCCAGGGTGAGAACGTGCCGCCGAAAAGCGTTGGAGTATAGCCCACAGATTCGCAAAATCCAGAAGCACTCCTCGGATCGCTGGGCATCCAGCCGTTCCTGTAGCCAAGTTGGTATGACCACAACGGCGTTTCAATGTCTCCTGATTGTGCCGCGGCAATCTAGACATAAGCGCTGCATTCAGCTGCGCCATTCCCCCAATAGCACAATGAACATACCTTCCATGTCCAGAAGTACCAGTCGCCGAATGCGTCCATACTGGCCATCACAAAGTCTAGAATACCTTGCTTCATGTCCGAGGTGTAGGTAGACCAGTTGTCGTATTCACTGCAGTTGGGAGTTTGAGCTGGTGCATTAACACCATGCAGGAACAGTCCGCAATCATTTGGTGAAGCCGCAAACTCTCCGACAAACGTCACACCAAAAGTCGAACGGCTTTCAAGGAGCTGTCAGGATGTCGTCTAGTACTGCAATTGACGTCCACTGACCTTGCGTTGGTAGGTCCGCCCCAAGCACTACAAGCTGTAGAAGGCCATTGACCGCCTAGATAACCATTTGCACCAACAATATCCAAAGGTTGAGGTTGGGATCCGCCAAAAGAGAAATAACTGTGCTTATCCAACATGATGCGGTCTGAACCCTGTAGGAATCCTGCCCACTCTGAACCCTTCAGAAAACCGTCATGAATAGCAATATACTGCACGTGGTCAATGACGTTGCCAGATTAATGTCAAACTACTCACCGGTCCTTCCCCAAGTCCAGTAATATTCCTTATCATATCATGGGCTTGGAGGTAGAAGCTTGTAATCTCGGACACGCCGATGGTATTCACAAGGGCCTCGTTCATAATCCCGAAGATCGGAATAAGGTTACGATATTCCGGTTGTGAAATAAATTCGGTCAGGACACGTAGATAATATAACGTCCTTTCAGCGTTGGCAATACCCATGTTCCCGTACAAGAAATTCACGGAACCTAGCCTTGATAGAGAAATTCAGTTGTTGGTATAAGCAGTGACGAAAGGAAACTTACCGTCCAGAGTGATTGTAACCGTTTTGCGACCCTGGAACGGCATGTAAGTCAAGGCAGACCCTTAATCCGTATTTTCTGGCCCAGCCCAAAAAGCGAAGGAAATACCTAGAGTTGGGGGATGAGTGGTTGGACTTAAGTAAGTCTGAGGCACTCACTTCCACGAAGTCCGAGCTAGGAATGGTTCGTTAAACGGATCTTGTGTCCATGTCTCTACCGCCCAAAACGCGAGCGGTACCCTGATGAAGTTAAGCCCAGCAGCTATGATACTCCCGTTTCACCGTTATATCCATATATAGACTAGCAGTACATACCAGCCATCTCTGCGATATCTTCCTCACTCTTAGAAGAGAATTATTGAGCTCTAATTCATTATGCTGAAAGATGGACAGACTTACGATAAAGGTGTCGTAGTGTTGCTCTAGTTGGTTGAGACCGCCGTTTGCTGTGTCCGCGGCCATTGCTACACTGAGAGTCCATTCATCTACAGCCGTCGGGTACCTCTGATATATATCAGGAGTAATAAACGGCTCGAGGACCAGCCATCCGCCAAGGTTTACACCATAAATACGATCAACGCCCCAGGTCCAAGTTGAGTTCAATGGAGGTGTCCAGGAATTTGGACGAGCATTATCATTGAATGGATTCTCCGGATCATGAACCCCTACAGGGACGGATTAGTTTTACCACAACCACAATCACAAGGGATCCAACTCAACAATATCCTCCAAAATTATTCATATAAGTGAACGACGTCCCATTGGCCAAAAGTACCGTAGATCCATTTCCCCCATACTTGAAAGACATTAAAACCTCAAAATTGACGAATTGACTCTATACTTACAATTACTCCGTCAGAAGCGGTTGTACCAGGGCCCCCGGAACTCCCTGAAGGATTGCTTGCATCCTCGTGTGTCTTTGGTTTGAGTATGACGAAATAGACAGGTAGAACCACCGCAAGGACGACCACGACTATTAAAGCGCTAAGAAGGCTGAGATAAACTATGAAACGCTTTCCAGTTGTTTTTGGCGTGGGTTCAGTCACCGGATCAAAAACTTCGCTTGGAGACTGTTGTTCGCCCAACAAAGGGTCAGATACCCTCGACGAGAGACCATCTTGAGTCCCAAAGGCCTGAACGGAAGCGGAGGAGGCGAGGGACATGGGGGACGGGGAGAGAAGCCAGTATGGGAATAAAAAACCTGTTGACGGCCGTAGCCCGTGTTAGCGTGTAACTTTAACCTGAATATCAGTTATCGCTATGTACTGATTTGGCAATGACATCAAAAATTGTCAGCTTCGCGTACCCGGAGGCGATGCCGAGACTCGAAAACAAATATCCCACGCCAGTAACGCCAAAAGATTTGCATGCTGAAGCTTGCTGAGTCCTGCTGAGTTGATAAGGTGAGGGTACTATATAACTAGCGCACGCGCCAAGATTCTGCATCAGCCTCATGATGTCCAGACATGAAACTATTCGCCACGTGTCGTTCCGGCGCCTGCCGAAGAAATGCTGTACAGTGTCAAGCGTACCCTAGACCAGGACCTGGGTAACTCCCAGCCTCTAAGTATATATGGGTCGCACTACTACCCTCAGTCTGGGCCGGAGCCAACCAGAAATGCGGATAATAGAATTCGAACTCTTGTTCTGAAATTCACACAATCATCCCCAACGAAAACCAGTTTCGCCATTGTGTGCCAAACTGAGCCAAATTTAGCCAAAGTCTGCCTCACCGCCAAATCACACCGCGTCAATCCGCCAAACTACGCGAAACCTCATGTACTTACCTTCGTTTAAAATCTGAAGCAACATGCTTTAATTTTCCCTGAAAATAACGCACTTAAGCTTAAGTATAAGCGTGACGCTAACGTTATAGCATGAACTTCGTCAACCGGCATGGAAAATGCAAATGCGATTGCCTCAAGTATTGCAAAGGTGGAAAACTTGTTTGTTACGAAACCCATCGAAGGCACAAGCCCTATCGAAAAGCTGATCAGGATGCAGCAATCCAGAGGGTGTTACAGCAGATTGGCCCGCTTACAATGACGAATAGCTCGAGAGCGAGCAACGAAAAAACGGTGCGTATTATTGGATGTATACTCTACTGCTCTAAGCTAATGATTCTCTCAGAAGGTTGCGGGGAAATATCGTGCCCCCAAGGGGCCATGTTCAACACGACGCGCTAATAAGGACTGCGAACCTACCACACATTTCGACGATCCCTCGACTCCGAGTCAAGTTGACCGCGACAAGGACTTGGACTTCCCACCTCCAGTGTCGCCATCGCGTGGAATGAGCCCCATGGATTACATTGACGAACCTATCACTCATTTCGACGATCCCTCGAGTCTTGAGTGCGATGTGGACTCCTCTCTCATGGCCTCATCTTCACGAGCAGCAAATATTGACAATAGAGATGAAATCATCCCGGATCTCAACCCTCCCGAGGATGGCTTACCAGGTCACAGGATGAACAATCACCAAATGGATTTCTCCGACGAGATGGACTCGGAACCACCATTTTTTCAAGAGGGCGAAGATTTTGTAACATATAATGGCAATGACGATGAGGGTCACGGGGATGGAGTAGGGGGGAATAGTGACGGCGGCGGCGAGGATGACGCAAGGGAGAATAATGGCAATGACAACGGTGAAGACGGTATAGGGGACGGCAATGATGACGACGGCGAGAATGGTGTAGGGGATGATGGCAACGACGATGAGGGCGAATCTGTTGATGATGAATACGACGTCAATGGCATGTCCACCAATATCGACGATGAAATTGAATTCGATATTCGACAAACGAGATCATCTTGCGACAGACTGACGCGATCCCAGGAGATGATCGACGCTATCCGAGATGCCCGCTTCAAGGATGACATGGACGACGCAATGATTTCTCGAATGATGAATCCGCCCCGCTCTCAACCGAATATCACCTATTCGAAACAAATATCTATTAGGGTCTTCGACGAGCTTCGTAATGGCTCACAAGAGATGTACAATGGGATCAGGAAAATCATGGCGGACCTCCACCCACCCATTCTCCTCGATTCTCACCACATTGTCAAGAAATCTGTGAAGGAAATTACCGGCGTCGAACACATTGAAACTGACATGTGTCCAAATAGTTGCATAGCGTACACGGGGCCCTTCTCCACCCTAGAGGAATGCCCTTATTGTGCTGAACCACGATACACCCAACCTAGTACGTCAAGGAAACGCACCGCTCGGCGACGCTTCTCTACGATCCCGCTTGGACCACAGCTTCAAGCCATGTATAGGTCACCCGAGAGCGCCGACCGCATGAACTACCGCGCGCGAAAGACGAAAGAAATCATTGATAAGATTCAGCGGAACGGTGGCAAAATTGACATTACTGAATACGAGGATTTCGTGCATGGCCAGGACTATATTGAGGCCGTTCTAAGAGGCGACATTAAGGAGAATGATGTCGTCTGTGCGCTCTCCATCGATGGTGCGCAGCTCTATCGTGATAAAGAATCGGAGTGCTGGTTCTTTATTTGGATCATTCTCGATCTCAGCCCGGACCTACGTTATAAAAAAAAGTTCATTCTCCCCGCCGGTTTTGTCCCGGGTCCAACCAAGCCGAAGAACATGGAATCGTTCTTGCTGCCGAGCCTTCGCCACTTCTCGGCCTTGCAGAAACACGGACTCCCTGTATGGAATGCACGGCGGGATCAAGATATCAATGTTTGTCCATTTTGGCTGTTTGGAACAGCTGATACTCCTGCCTTGCCTATTCTGAGTGGACTGGTGGGACATGGAGGACGGCTCGGATGTCGTATTTTCTGCGGGGTCCCAGGGCGGTTAAAGGGTAAAAAGTACTACCCTGCTGCGCTTAAGCCCGACAGGTACAACATCATGGGATCTTCTCATGACGATGTCGATGTTATCAACCTACCATCTCCCAGCGTTTCTAAGTATAACAAGGCACTTGTCGAGCTCCTTCAGGCTACGGATGCAAACTACGAACTAGGCCTTCAACCAAATGGGATGCTGCCGGTACCACGTTGCTTCCCACTTGACATAATGCATCTTTCGTGCCTAAACGTAACCCAACACCTTCTACAGATATGGCGAAATACTATTAACCCAAAGGTTCCGTCAGACTATGATTTTACTCCCTTAAGCTCGGAACGCGTGTGGAATGAGCATGGAGCTCTCGTGGCATCAGCTACCCCATATCTCCCCTCCTCATTCAATCGAACCCCTCGTAATCCCGCGCTGAAATTGACTTCGGGGTACAAGGCATGGGAGTTTATGATATACATCTGGGTCCTAGGTCCCGCGGTTTTCCGGCTTGTTCTTCCGGACGATCTATGGTCCCACTTCTGCAAGCTGGTCTGCGGAATTCGGATAATCAATCAAAGACGGATCTCATCAGAACAGCTGGCACACGCTCATAAGATGATAGTAGAGTGGGAAATGGAGTTTGAATTGAACTACTATCAAAGGAAAGCAGAACTTCTTCATCTGATACGCCCAAGTACACATGCCATTCTCCACGCGGCGCGAGAAACACATCGATGCGGCCCACTGAATCTCGTAGCGCAATGGGCACTGGAGAATACCGTCGGAAATCTCGGCCGCGAAATACATCAACACTCCAACCCATTTTCGAACTTGTCTCAACGTGGCTTGCTACGTGCCCAAATGAACGCACTCTACTCGATTATCCCCGCTCTCAACCCTGCCAAGAAGATATCTGAGATAGACGAACCATTAGGGGACCAGTACATCCTATTACATGCGAGAGAATATGTGATGCGATTGCCGCAAGTGGAGGAAGCAGCCGTGAGACGATATCTCACCAAGTGCAACCATCATCTTGCTGCAGGTACCAGTTTCACACTGCGCAAATGGGCGCGTGTACAACTCCCGAATGGTCAAATAGCGCGATCTGCATGGCAAGAGAAGGAAGAAGAGAAGAAGAAGTATTATAGGAATTCTCGTAATATCAAAGTGCGTCCCATTATTTCGCGCCGTTTTTATGCTAACCGAGTAGTAGTATAACTTAAATAATCAGGTCGACTTCGCAGAAGTACAGTATTTCTTCCAAGTGCTAGTTAACGTCAACAACAAACTGGTCAAGTTGGCAGCGGGCGCAATGATCCGAACTTATTCGGATCCTGATCCTGATCTCCTCGCCAGCTCACACGAGACCCTCCGTGTATGTAGGTTTCGAGAAGATGATTTAAGCATTATAGACATCAAGACCATCCAAACGGTTGTCGGAATGATACCTTTCCCATTAAAGACTGAAGAGGAGAAGAAGCCGGAACTCAGAGCCAAATTCCACGACTGCTTCTACGTCGCAGAGAAGCCGTTCTTCGAGCTTACCATTGAAGGAATCGGAGAATCTGGAACAGAAGAGAATGGAGGATCCAGTGACTCGGAGGCATGACGTTCATTGTACGTTTTACGTTTTTACGTCGTGCTTTTAAACTCGATCCGATACATTTACCAGCCCACTTATCCGAAACGCACATAAACATTCTACTGTGTACATGGAGCAAGGAAACACACCGAGTAGCGCAGATTCAAGATGGTCTCCCCCATCAATCCATATGACACCAATTTACGAACGTATCAGGGAGCTGAGGGCCCGTGCCGCGAGAGCACCTTCGACGCCATCGAGCTCGGTGACGGAATCTGATACAGACCCAGTGAGTTTTGATTGAGATAATGATACTACTTTAGTCAACGAGCCATTGAAACAGGAGGAAAGACCACCAGACTATAACCACCCTATCCTTACAACACCGACATCCCTAGAAAGCATTGTCCCCACACGCGAAACAATCTTGAACCTACATTTCCAGAAATTACGAGATTTTGCTGAAGGTCATGGCCATTGGGCATTCCGGGCAGTTCTATACCGCAAATACGTCAAGTTTCTCTATCTTAAACCAGTCATGGACCCCGACGCCTTCATCTTCGTAACACGATGCCTCCTTGACCTTGCCGACGTGACCACCTTCCTCACCCTCAGCTTTTGCAACTACATGGCGTTGGGGATGAAGAAAATGACAAAATCCAACTTCACCATCACGCATTACTTGAATAGCGTGCGTCGTCAAATTGCCAGAGCAGTCGGATTCATCGAGCGTGCTGCAGAAGAGTTGCGCGCTCATAATGAAGAGGAGCGGCAGGGAGAAACTAGTGGCGCGGACGAGCGACGTGATTTTCCAGGACAAGAGTAGAGCTGGAACTACACTAGTAAGCCACTACTCTTGCCCTATACACAGCTTTATTCATTCGACTTCCAGATTTTTTGATACCTGTATTACAATGCATGTGGAGAACGTTTGGACGAATTAAATTGACAATTGTGTTTGTTCTTTGCGCGCGCGCGTATCCACCAGCCACCTCGATTCCGCCTAGCTCGTTTGCATTTACTTGAAACTATCTTTGCGCGGTCTTGTTTACAATTACTCATTTGGATTCCTCGTCGAAGCTTCCCGCTGCGCGGCTTTGTTTACCAAACAGATTTGGACTTTGTCACTCAGTCCCTCCTCGCTTCAACGTCGACTTGCACTACAATCATAATACCAGGTAAGCCTTCGAGTGACTATTCTGTAACGTTTATTCATAGATCGTCGTCACTCTTCAGCAAAGCAGTTTTACAGAATGACAACAGAATTCGAGCGGTAAGCGATTCGTTTGTATCTAACATTATATCTGAGGAACCTGTACTAGAGATCACATGCGTACGCATCTCAGCGTCGCAATGGAAGTCGACACAGTAGAGCAAAGCGTCCTCGTGATGGACGTTGACGTGGGCAAAGGCGACGACGACGACGTTGAGATGAAAGATGGTGAAGTTGAAATGAGTAATGGTGGTCATCACGGCGCCGTGGTGCGAAGCATTTGCAACACAAACGAAAGTCAAGTAACACCAGCGAATGATGGGGACGTCGAGATGAAGGAAGCGAATGTCGAGGAAACAGAAGCGATGGAGGTGGATAACGTTGACAACAATAATGGTGAGTACAGCGAGTATAGAGGGATTCGACGACATTGACGACTCTTGGGTCACGAACACAGCGGACAGCGACGACGTTGAAATGTTGGATGGATGAGTTGATTCAGACTAACCTCTCCATTCTTGGCTCGCGTACGTTTTCTCAGCCTTGACGTGACTCGGTACCCTTTCCTGACGTGAGTAATAGGCCCACAAAAGATTCACTATTTCGTTTTCCCCTGCGGTCCCCGATCCACGTACTATATTGTATCAATAGCTTGTATCTATTCAAAATTACGCACACTATGTTACCGCCTCAAAATTTCCGAACTACCGGCGCTGAAATTTATCCCGTTCTCTCGCTCTCGCAACACCATCTACATTTCTCTTTTTTGAACACACCCTGCCCACTCTGTGATTGATATGACACAGTTCTAGCCATTTGACGAAAGATTCGGGCCAGGGTCTACTGCGGCGCCACAGAGACGATAAACGATCGGCCGATATTGGTCTATTTTTAGTTCCGACCCACTTGTACTCGACCGCCACTTCGCCCCCACGCTCCCTTACTATTATGTCGTCCTCTCTCAATAATATTTCTCTCCAGCAATTACTGAACTCAATAGAAATGTATAATACTACCAGCAGCAACACGATAGTAGGTAACGGTACCCAGCAACTTACCCAGGTGAGTTTTTCGTTTCGTTGCATGTTCCAAGTCGTTCTCATACTTACCTCGTAAAAATTCAGTTTAATATGCCTAATACGCAAGTCGATAATGTTCACGCAATGAATCGTTTGGCTCCGGAGCCATCAACAGATGTATCAACAAACTCCGCATATAATTCGCAATTTCAAGCATTGTTCGCGCACTTACTCTTACAGTAAAATCTCGGCATATATATCATTAAATTGATCTCTCAGCTGTATTACACCCTCAGGAACCAGTCTCTCATGGCGCAAATCCCCCATAATAATATTAATGTATCAAAGTGCGCATATACTTAATATATACGCTAGTTTCAATCAATTCTGACCTTCATTAGAGTCAAATTAGAAGAAAACCTCGTTTCAAATGGGCGTACGACACCCCAAGTGCGCACCGCGTCTGCTGCGAACAACAGCGCCGCAGATATTCTCAACAATCGCCGAATATTCTTTGCCTCACTCCTTCCACGCGCTGCAGAAGCCCTTTTCTTGTGTGCATAGTGACGGTCCCATATGGGACCGTCACTATGGCTGAGTTTAAAAGGAGCATTTCCTGTAGAGTATCACCACTGAGGCCTCACCACTGCTAGTACTGCCACCTAGTTGCTCATAGGGCTAGGGGGATGACAGGGATATACCCCCAGATGTTTCCTACCACCTACTACTACTTGTTGAAGGACCACGCAAGCATCAAGTATATATATATGTGAGCTGGAGAGGCAAATGATATATGCAACTGACCCATACCTGCCAATACATACTTGCTGATGGACTTGGCAGGTCCTGCTCATTTTGTGACACTGACTAGTGACATAATATGGTCAATTATATAGAATGTATCATACTGCAAGCCATTCTTGCACCCAACCAACACCTCCATATGTATGATGATGTTTCAATACCGCCACCACCACTGCTCCAATACTCAGCACAATGACTGCTCCTCAAGTGCTCACAGGGTGGCACTAACCACCTACTATCATATCACCATTGCTGCTACCACCACGGCTACTCTAGTAGACTGTAGTAACAGCAACAACAAAGGTTGTACCTACCACTGGCCTAGGGAGCAATGGCCTAGGGATGGCCCACCATTATCACCACCATCATTGGATTTGGTACCATTCCCATGCACAAGTGGCTACTGTGTTACTACTATCAGCACTAGTGCAACCACTACAAACTGCCACCACCTGCCACCACTACTGAATTGAAGGGCCTCTATGATTGAGGATTTATTGTTCCAAGGCTGAAGTGTAATGGACAGTTAATAATACTATGACTACACTAACTACAAATGCAAGTATTTGATGCTGACTTCACTTGAATGTACATATACATGTTTACCTCTGGAATTCCTCATGAGGAAACCCCTTACAATCACCCTCACCACCACCCACCACCAGCCCTACTACCATCACTACTGGCATTACCACTGCTACTTGGTATTACTAGTACTACTACTCACACCATTAGCATGACCAACACCTACTATCAACTGCCAGTACTCTCACCACCACCACCACCACCACCACTGCTCACTAGTACTCACTTGTAACAGTTTAAGTTCCCCACTGATGGCCAAGCCCTGTTGAAACAATGAAACCCTGATTGGCTTCCTGCCCCTTCCTCTTTTGGCTCACCCTTCCTATTTCTGCCATCACTGCATGCCCACCCTGCAATACCCTCTCCTGCACACTCTGTCTCTCATGCATACCCTGTCCCTGTCCCTATCCCTGTCCCTGGCTCCATTCCACCCCATCTTCCTCACCTGCATACTCTTCCCCTGTCCCTCCACACTTGCCTTGGTCAATGAAGAGGTTCCACTGGTTATGGATGTGGAGGGAGCATGTGATGTGGTAGTCCTGGATCACTAGTACAGCTTGATGTTGGATGTTCAATCCCGCCGAGTATGGGCGTGGATGTGATGCGCGTGATGCCTGATGCCGAGGACGTGATGGACGATCAGCGCTTGATGCGCTATATTTAGTACGTTTCTATTCTCGTCTGCAGCGACGCCTAAACGTCGTTTGCCTTTATATTTTGCCGTTCCCGTTTCCCATACGCTGCGCATATTTTCCCTTATAGTCTAGACGTTGCCAGGTCGCACCTCAGTCGCTTATTGCCACGACTGAGGTGAGATCCACGCTATTTGCCTTATTCCTTTCATGTTGCTTATATTACCTGTAGCTATTGTATTGTCTCACAGGTACTATTGATTATAGAGTCGCTTATTGCCACGACTGAGCTATTGTATTGTCTCACACTTGATTCTCACCCAGCCCCAGCCACCCTAAGTCCTGTTTGCCCTTTCATTCTTGCACCCAGCACCCAGCACTCACCCTATGTGTCTACTCTTGCACATGCACTGCATCCCCAGCACCTGGCTCTGGCCATTCTCAGCCTGAATGAAGAAGTGGTGGCCTACATCACCAAGTAGTTCTACCATAACTATCACCACTGCCACCACCAGTACTTATCACCATGACCATTGCTGTGTCATGAGTCGCAGCACTACCACTTCCACTCACACAGCCACCACCACTGCTCACAAGTTACCACCACCACTTGTAACTACCACTCACACAATACTTACTAATACCAGCACTGCCAACACTACTTGGCTAATGTGGGTAGGGATTGGCACGGGTCGGCTCAACCCGCGCGGGTCATGTACCCGCACCCGTAGAGGGTACGGGTGGGGGTCTACACTCTGTAGACCCGTGGTCGAACCCGAACCTGCATCGCGGGTTCGGGTAGGGCACACATACCCGTGCCTATACCCACTCCCGTGTTATTTGCGTGATGCGCCGATAGAGTCTGCATGGCGCGGCGGAGTTTGCTTGGTGTGGTGGAGTTTGCGTGGTGTGGTGGGGTTTGCATTGGGGCGCGACGTGTTTAAGGCAGCGTTGGTGGGGTGCGGCACGGTGGGTCACCGGTTGGTGCAGCACAATTGTGGGGGATCCGTGAAGGGTGCAGCATGTTTGCAGGTGGTGGTGGAGGGGTGTGGCAACTTGCAAGGTGGGAAAAGACGGGTGGAGGGCTGGTGTGGTGCCAGAGGGGCACGACATGTTTAAGGCAGCGTTGGTGGGGTGCGGCACGGTGTGTGGTTGGTGCAGCACGTTTGCGGGTGGTGGTGGTGGAGGGGTGTGGCAACTTGCAAGGTGGGCAAAGACGGGTGGAGGGCCGTTAGTTCATGAAATGTGGTAGGGCAGATCGTCTCACTGTGTAACTGTTTCATGGGGGTGCGGCAGGTGTGGTGGATATGTTGGAGGTGCAACAAGGTCATCAAGGGCGGCGGCGAGGTGTAGATTTGTTAGCAAACAAAAATAAATATGTATCAGAGGGGGCTTACCCGTGAATGTCCAATCCAACCGCCAGAACCACGGATCTTTCTACCACTTCCTCGTCATCACCATCTTCAGACATTTTTGGCCGTGGCTGAACTGGGCGGGTGGGTGGCTGAACTTGGTGAGCGGCTGTATTGCTCATTGCAGACGACAGTGGCCGTGACATGTCGCGGTCTCGTTATGTGCTTTATACCTGTTTGGCAATGGGCCTGAATCCTCGGCCTCATCATCCACACACTCGATGGTATGCCGCCCCGTTGCATACAACCCGTGTGGGTACGGGTACAGGTAAGAGGTCGGGTCTGGGTCCGGGTCAAGTTATCCTCTACCCGCATCCAAACCCATACCCCGGCTACGGGTCTGGGTATATCACGGGGTCCGGGTCCGGGTATGCACCTGGTCACCCAGGGGTATACCCAGGCCAATCCCTAAATGTGGGCCACTGCTGCGCACGGCATCATGTCCGAGGCCCTTTATTACCGTTGCATCATGCTGTCCACAGCATCCCTCACATCCTTCCTCCCTTCACAACAAGTTGCTGTATCTGAAGTTATGAATAGTTTTTTTTTTACACTCTCCTTACTTTAGTATTTCATAATCGAGGATGAGATGTGTTGCGGGTTTTGTGGCACTCGTCGCTACAAGCTGTATTTGTACATGTTGAGCACCGGAAAATGCTGGTATCTTAATGGAGCATTATTACAAAAACTTGCGCAGCTCGCCAATTATAAAACCGAGCCTCATTACATTCGGCCTCGGAATAACCACCACCACCACCTTTGTCCACTGATCAGGAAAAATCCTTCTCTATTGTGGAGGTACAGCTACCTCCCAATATACAACCATCTGCTACCACCACCACACTTCACCACCATCACTATTTTATGGAGCAGAATAGATCAAGGCAGTAGTACAGGTCTGGCTACCTCTGGGCCATATCAAAGCTACTGGTGTTCAATTACCTTTCATATAATTAGTGGTACCTGGACCAGTCAACCCATCACACAGGTCACTACAGGTAAGGGTGTGACAGGTATCCACTAAACCACTGAACCTGCAGTATTCCATAGTATAAGTTACCACTGCTGCCAGTACTGAACATGACCATCACTGTTGACAGACTACTAGTAGTACTAGTACTACCACTATCTTACTATACTATTCACTACCTACATCACCATCACCACTCACCACCACCAACACTCAACCACCACCAATACTCAACTGCCACCATCACCAACACTCCATCACCACCAATACTCAACTGCCACCATCACCATCACCATCACCATCACTACTATCACCAACCACCAGTACCAGTACTACTGCTGCCACTGCTCTGGTTTGGCCCCCCAGCCCAACCCAGACATAGGCTGACACCACCAACCACCACATTCCACGGACCACCAGTAGTATTCATTACCCAGTCACTACCACTCATAGGTCACTGGTCACCAGACAGTTGATCCTAGTAGTACTACTTGAGAACTGTGGTTCCAAGGCCAAAGCTTAACAAAGGCTTCGGCCTTATCCTTTCACCATCACTGTTCATTTTTGTAATGGACAGTTAAGAGCCAGTAATTACCAAGATGTGGCTTGCCATGCAGGAGCAAACACAGCCTTACCTTGGCCTTGGCCACATGCTGCATGAAGTGGCGGCCCATACAGGCCAAGTAAGTGCTGGTGCTGGTGAATTGTGATGGTGAATTGTGATGGTGAATTGTGATGGTGAATTGTGATGGTGAGTGCTGTGATGGTGAGTGCTGGTGCTGGTGAGTGCTGTGATGGTGAGTGCTGTGATGGTGAGTGCTGGTGCTGGTGAGTGCTGTGATGGTGAGTGCTGTGATGGTGAGTGCTGGTGCTGGTGAGTGCTGTGATGGTGAGTGCTGGTGCTGGTGAGTGCTGTGATGGTGAGTGCTGGTGCTGGTGAGTGCTGTGATGGTGAGTGCTGGTGCTGGTGAGTGCTGGTGCTGGTGAGAGCTGTGATGGTGAGTGCTGGTGCTGGTGAGAGCTGTGATGGTGAGGGCTGGTGCTGGTGAGTGCTGGTGCTGGTGAGCGCTGTGATGGTGAGTGCTGGTGCTGGTGAGTGCTGTGATGGTGAGTGCGGGTGTTGGTGAGTGCGGGTGCTGGTTGTCATATCCCATTCCAGACTCCACCCAAACTCCATAACCTCGGACTCCAATGGACACCCTACTATACCCCACATCCATTCCACACTCATATCACATCAGAACATGGCCATAGAACCCCTTGTCGGACTAAGTATATAAGGCTTCACTTGTACACATACAGTAGTCTGAATATCAACTTGGATTATGCCCCAACTTGTTCTAACACTCCCTGTCTTTCATCATCTACGACCCCATCCAGACCATTCACCTCCAGACTCCAGCCCCAGACTCCAGCTCCAGACTCCAGAGTGAAGTTCTCCAGAAGTTTAGGCAAGACACACATTAGCATGGCACAGCTTGCACACTAGCCTTTCCCCACTCAGTCCCAGACCCCATTATACTCTGTCCCAATTAGAATCACTGTCCTTGTGCTGGAAGTTGACTTCTCAGCTATGTCTCAGCTATTGGCTAATCAGTACCCAGGATATAATAGTCACATAACTGACCCCATAGCTCAGTCAAAAATGGCATATAAAGCCAAACAGATATAAAACCAAAGCCCTCACTTTTTTCGGCCGGGAATGAGACCCATGAGCAGTGGTGGTGGTAGTGAGTTGGCAGTTGTATGAATAGTGGTGATAGTTGATTGTGAAGAGTGCTGGTGGTGGGATGAGTAGTAATGGTAGTCGTACTGATGGTATGCAGGGTATGTACACCCCCAATGTACCCTGATGGACTTTCTTGATCTGTGGACCATGGTGGTGTTAGTAGTGTTAGCAGTGCTGGTATTATTAGGTAGAGTGTCATGGGAGTGATAGTCACTAGTGGTAGTGGTTGTCAAAGTGGTAGTGGTGTGACTCATGACACTGGACCATGGTCATGGGTGGTGGTGAGTCTGGTGGTGGCAGTGGTGATGATGGTAGTCTGTAGAATTGCTTGGTGATGATGGTAGTCTGTAGAATTGCTTGGTGATGTAGTAGGCCACCATTTCATTCAGGCTGAGAATGGCCAGAGCTGAGTGCTGGGGATGTGGCAGTGCATGTGCAAGAGTAGATAGGGTGAGTCCTAAGTGCTGGGGGTGCAAGCCTGAGACAGTGGACAGGGGTGGTGGGGGAGGGGGGGCTGGGGGCTGGGACCTAGGATGGTTGAGGCTAGGACCTAGGGTGGCTAAGGCTGGGACTGAGAGCACAAGTATGGCTGGGCTGGGTGAGAATCAAGCTGCAGTGCCGCACTACCATATCACATGCTCCCTCCACATCCACACCCAGTGGAACCTCTTCATTGACCAAGGCGAGTTGGAGGGACAGGGGAAGAGTATGCAAGTGAAGACAAGATGGGGTGAATGGAGCTGGGGACAGGGACAGAGCATTGCATGAGAGACAGAACATGCAGGAGAGGGTATGGCAGGATGGAACAAAGCCAGAGCTGAGAGGGTTGAAACAGCATGCAGTGTGCAACTTAAAGTGTTACAAGTGAGTACTAGTGACTGGTGGTGGTGGTGGTGGTGAGAGTACTGGCAGTAGGCCCAGATAGACTATAGTAGGACTAGGTCACAGTTGTGGTCATGATATAGTAGTACTAGTGTCAAGTAGTGGTATGCCAATAGTGATGGTAGCCATCTGTTGGCAAAATCAGAGCAGTCACGGTGGTGGTAGGTGATACATCGTAGTTGTGGTGGAGTCACTGGTGATGGTGAGTACTGTGAGTAGTGGTGGTGGCAGTAAATCATGAGTGAAATGCGGTGGCAGTTATGGTAGTGATACTGTCAGTAGATGGCTGATTGCATCTGACACTGCTGGAACACTGGCTGTCTGATTGTCTGATTGTCTAACCAGCACTGGAACACTAATTGTCTGACAGCTTGATTGTCTGACATCATCTGACAATGTCTGACAAGTGCCAGATGAGGTGTCAGATGTTGTCAGACAATGTCAGACAATCAGGCTGTCAGACAATTAGTGTTCCAGTGCTGGTTAGACAATCAGACAATCAGACAGCCAGTGTTCCAGCAGTGTCAGATGCAATCAGATGAAATCAGATTTTTCCCCAATTTCCTGATGTCAAGAGGACAATAAAAACTCCAAAACCTTAGAAGTCCTTCTCAGTATAGTGGTGGCAGGTGGTGGCAGTTGTAGTGGTAATGGTGGTTGCACTGATAATGGTGGTGGTGGTCACTCATAGTACTATCATTGATCAGGAATTTGAACAATTTTCAAATATTGTCCATAGCTCCGTGTTCTCATGTCCGACTTACCTCAGTCTTTCTCAGACGGGAAAAGGATGTCATAACTACTGTCCTGCAATACCATCACACTTTTTGCATTTGTAGTTCCTAGATGCTGAATGATTCTATGTTCTGACCCGGAATTTGAACAAAACTGTCACGCTTTGTCACGCTTTGTCATCCCGGGAAATCAAACTCCGCAACGCACGTCACGGTCGAATTCACGTCGAAAACAACGTTGGGTATTCTATTCGAGAAAATCAAGGTATCTACATGTTTTGCGGAACGGTATAGTAAAATGTATTATAAGGACTATTTGAATATATCGGGTTATGAAAATAGCCTTGGAAATTACCATTTAGTTGAGGAACCTGTGATGAATAGTAAGGATTCGGAGTCGTAGCTACAGCATTTCTGGGAGCATGTAGCATATGATTACTGGATGAGCTTGATGCTTCAGAAGTTGTAGTAGGGCCTTGAACAGATCGGTTCGAACGGCGGAAGAGGCCAGAAAATTGAGGATCTTCTTTTAGCTCGGGATGTGCTTCAAAGTGATCCTGGATGGCTTTCCGGATGTCCGCTTTCAAAGTCTTGTCTGTAAATGGAACACCGAGAGCGAGAGCAATGTCTTCCAAGTCGTTTTTATTTTTACTGGACAGAGAACCCAAGAACAGTTCATTGCGAAGGCACTGAGCTTGTCGCTCTGCTTTCTTTGCATTGCGCCGCTTTGCCCTCTCTTCTTCAATACATTTGTTTTCAGCCTTCTTTGCATCCTGGGCTGCGCGACGGGCAAGCGCTTCTGAGCTTGTGAGGATTTCTCTGTGGTCTACATGAACTGAGCGGTTTCGGCGTTGTAACTGTGCCTCTCTAGCATATTTTTGCCGAGTGGTATGTGCCAGCTGGTTGGCCATGATAATACTCCGAGCCTTGTATCGCGTCCTATCTCCGAGTAAGATCTCAACAAGATCTAAGGCATCTTTAATTGCAGCTGGATGATCGGCTTCCTGGTCGTGTATTGCTGCTGCGATACAGCCCATCCTTCGACGGACTTCCTTGGCTGGCACATGGTCAGCAGAATTAGATCCAGAGTGGCCTATACTGGACAATGCGAGGCTAGATGATGACGAAGCCGATAAGGAGCCTGTATTCAGGCCTCTTATGCTTGATGTAGTAAGCGACGGTTGTGCGCTACAGTCCAATAAATCATCTAAAATCCAAAAAGAAAAGTTTACTAGGCTCACCTGTTAGGCCGCTGTAACGGATGGAATCCTGTTACAGTGTGCAGCATGCTCTGAAGCCTTCCGAAGATGTCCTCCGCCATCCACCTTCGATCCGCTTTCCGTCCGCTTCCGTCCGCTTTCGATCCGCTTCGATCTGCTCCGCTCCGACGCGCGGGAATTCGTCGGAGTATGTCGGATGCACGGGAATATGTCGGATTATGTCGGACCACAAGCGCATGGTAAGCGCATGGTAGTTACTATAAGTACATGTCACATGTAGTCGTATACAATAGCTACGAACGAGAATTGGAGTTCCCTTCCCCTCAGATCAGCCTTAGCTTAAGTCTGTGCACTATTGTGCATGGCACCTGCAGTGCTGGGTACAACCCAGAGCACATTGCAGTGTTTCACCGCGTAATCTCATCTCCTGCGATATTCTGGCTCTGAGCATTGAACGCGGGTGGTGCGGTGGTCACATTTGATTCAGCTGAGTTGACTGCGGATGTTTCCGGGAGTGGTGTCGGTCCAGTCATCACGTTGACAGGACCTGGGGTGTAATCTCCAGGTGCGCAATTACTAGTAGTGGGAGATGCATGTGTAGAATGCATGGCCGAAGTAGAAGGGACTTGTGTGCGGGTTCCCATGTCACCAGTGATTAGATAATGGGTACCGTCACCAGCATCCTGACCATCACCGTCATCATCGCCAGTGTTGCCTTCAAGGTCTATGTCATCATCGGACGAATTCCCGATTTTTTCCAAGCCTTCAAGATTATTCCAGCAGTGAATGCTTGTTCCCGTGCTTTCATGTAGACACTAACGACGTCAGCACGTGGAAGCCCAAGACCCGTCACTGCAACATATTTCTCAAGCTCCTTCTGCCACACGCGTTGTAACAGTGGCCCAAAGACGCCACTGATGTCTAAAGGCTGCAGCTTATGTGTCGTCTTTGGTGGTAAGCAATACTTGGTGATGTGGGCCATCGCTTCGCGTGGCATGTCCGAGGCCACCTTATTATGTAATAATATGAATGACCTTGTTTAACTAATCTAGTACATGTATTGGTATTTAGTACCAAGTAAGCATGGTACCCAGTTCCCAGCATGCAGATGCAGTGGCTGGATCATTGAAATAGGTCAAGTTCATGGGGGTGGTGATTGAGCGGGTGATGGGTCGAAAGCTGCCAAAAGAAGCTGAGCCAATCAGAGCCAGCTCCAAATTTAGGCGACTCGGCTATGACCGATATCTGCACTGAAGTCTGGAGGGATCATGGCGGTTCACCTGAATCACGGCAGCCCACCCTGGACATGACAGGCAGTGGATCATAGTCTGATAATAAATTTTATGTTCATTTTGTTTGATGCAGACCATGATACTTGTACATTCTACTATAGTTTGTTTGTTTCAGAAGGTCTCAGCCATCATCGGCAGCTTAAAGTGTTACAAAACTCGTCACTAAAAAAACCGATTCCTCCTTTCAGTCGGCCTCGGAATAACTCGATGTTCCTTTCTTTGGCTAATAGAATCACAGTAGTACTTACCACCATCATGACAAATGCTTCCACCCACTACTCCTTAGTACTGCCAGTCCTCATCACCACCATCACCACCATCACCACCACCACCACCACCCAGTGACTACCACTCACAAGTAACTACCAGCTGGCAGTAGTGAGGCTGCTACTGCCCCCAATGACTTCCATCACAACCGTTGCACCACCACTAGTACTCTTCACCATCCACTATCACTTGGCGATGTGGGCCACCGCTTTGCGTGGCATGTCTGAGGCCATCCTTTTTTTTGGCTATAATCTATAATGTTAGCGGACAACGGTGTGAGAAGCTCGTAATACTATACTGGAGGGCACAGGAACATAGTGTGGGGTCTGGGGCATTATGGATCAGCTGTGGTCACTGGTGAAGGTGGGGCAAGATACCTGATCAGCTCATTACACCAACCAGCGCTTTGTCAGCGTATCCGCTTAGTTGCTGGGAGGCAGGTAGCAACGCCTAGCGGTAACCGCCTACCACTAAAAAATGGGTACAGCCGGCGGTACCAATATCATGTGACCATTACACTATGTTAAGTAATAGTGGTGCCTTATAGTATGGTGTGATGTACACCTTCTGAGGGGAGATTTGGGTATGGTGTGCTGTACACGATTTGAGGAGAGATTTGAATATGGTGTGTTGTACACCATCTTTGGGTATGGTGTGCTGTACACCATTTGAGGAGAGATTTGAAAATGGTGTGTTGTACACCATCTGTGGGGAGATATAGTGTGTTGTACACCATCTGTGGCGAGGTATGGTGTGTTGTACACTGTCTGAGGGGTATGGTGAGCTGTACACCATCTAGATATGGTGATTTCCACACCAAATTCAGGATTCCATTACCATATTTAGTAACCTATTACCATATTTGGCAGAAAGAGCTGTATTATAGAAGGATTCATTGCCATATTTGGTAACCTATTACCATATTTGGCAATGCAGAATGGTGATTTGTACACCATTTTTGTATGATGTTGGAAACACCATAATACACCTATTACCATATTTGGAAATACACTTGCATTTTCAGAATGGTGATTTGTACACCATATTTTCAATGTATGGTGTTGCTAACACCATTTCTGACCAATTGGCAACATGGTGAAATATATACCATATTGAACAATAAGGTGATTCTGACACCATCTTTGGAAAGTGAATTGTACACCATACTGTAGGGTGTTTTCAACACCATTTTTAATCAATCAGATATGGTGAATTATCCACCATATTAAATGTTATGCATTATGGTGGGTCCAACACCGTAAGGCTCCAACCGTATTATCTATCTACCGTGTATATACAGTAGATACGGTATACGTATACGTATATGTATAGGGTCTGTGGAGGAAAGGCCAAAACATACAGTATATGGTTTATTTATACGGTTGTCTCCGGAACAAATACGCCCAAAGAAAGCTGGCCTGCATCGCGTTTCACGGCTGCACGATTCGTGCCTCAGACAGTGCTGAAGGCTATGGCAATCGACCAGATCAAACTCTCATGCAACATAGACCGTGATTGATGTGTAGTTGGGCAGAATCAGCCCGGCATCGACTGGCATCATCAGGAGGAGGGCCAACCGGGGAAGGATAATCTATGCCAGCCATTGCCAGACAGCAACGGGCCAACGGTCAGTCCACACACTCCGAAATTTCAAATATGGTGGGCGAGGTGGACTGGACGATAATCTATTGGTCAACTTATGGAAGGTAAGTGTTATCAGAATTGCATTACTAACTAGTAACTGACCATTTATGCTTCTGTCGTTATGTAGAACCTTTCAGGAGTGTTCCCGACCATTGCTTTACTTGCACGCGACATCCTTGCCATACCAGCCACGAGCGTCGCAGTAGAACGGGTGTTTTCCAAATCCAGGCATATCTGCACTGATCTTCGTAGCTCTCTCAGGGCTGAAACAGTTCGCGAGGCCCTTTTGACGAAGGTATGGATCCGGAGTGGGCTTCTAGAAGTCGTCCAGAAGCCAGCAAAGTGCCTAAAGCACAGCTCAGTGGGACTGCCACAATAACCATATATAGATACTGTATAACTGTATTTATATGGTAAATAGAGTATAATTTACCGTATCCGTATATTTACACCCTCAGGCCTATACATATACTATATGGTTGGAGCCTTACAACACCGTTGTGGAAAGCATTAAATGTTTTTCCGAGGCCGAGTGAAACGAAGGCTCGGTCTTATAGCGAGCATTTTTCATCAGTAAGGCTGAGACACGCCGGTATCTTCCGTGAACGGTGACCCTATCAAGTTTTAGGGGTAGCATTCCTTCAACGAAGTTAGGCCTCGGACATGCCGTGCATCGCAGCGGCCCCGTAACAGACACGTACTGCCACCAAAAAAGAGGAACGGATGGTCGAAATTCCCTCAGCACGTGACATATCTGATGTGATAGTTTTTCCAAAAACCATCGATCGTACATATCTGGATTCTGCCCTGGTACGTGAGCGCGTGAGCGCTGTATGCTCGTCTGCTCACCGTCTCATCTATCTAGGGTCTATCTTATCAACGCCAAGGCTTGATTTCCCCACCGTACTCTTTACGAACCGCCGTCTAACGTTTCCTCTACACCAGTGGTCATGCCGGCGCCTAGCAACCTGGTGATTTAGCCCCCACCACTCCCCGCATTGCCCTGCCGTCCTTGGTACCTCAGTACCACCACTGCTCTATTGCTGTTGTCCATGGTTTCTCAGCAGCATTGCTGCCCCGTGGCCTGTGGTTCTCCAACACCGTTCCTCCGCCTCTCGCCCACAGTTTTCGTACACCAGCATGCCCATCATTCTTGAGAACTATCCCCCATGCCCTCGTCTGCGGTTTTGTTATACTGGCACCCCCCATGGTTCTTTGGAACCATTCGCCATGCCCCCGCCCGCGGTTTTCTGACACTAGCAATGCCATGGTTCTTGCGAACCGTTCGCCCACCCTTGCCCGTGGTTTTCTTACACCAGCACCCCCATGGTTCTGTAGAACCAATCATCACGCCCCCACCCACAGTTTTCTTACACCAGCACGCCGTGGTTCTTGAGAACCGTTCGCCATGCCCCCCGGGCCGCCCGTGGTATTCTTACACTGGCGCCCCATGGTTTTCCAGAAACCATTCTCCACGCCTTCGCCTGTGGTTTTCTTACACCAGTACGTACCCCCGTGGTTTTCTTACACCAACACCTCCATGGTTTTTTAGAACTGTTCCCCACGACCCGCGGTTTTCTTACACCAGTACCCCCATGGTTTTTTAGAGCCATTTTCCACCCCCTCGCCCGTGGTTTTCTTACACCGACATCGGCCATTTGGCGTTGCATGGGTACACCCGCGATTGTACCCCATCATCATCGGCATTTTTCTCCTCTTCCCATTTTGACCATACGTCCCCAACTCTCCGGCACTGCTAGCCGTGCGATCAGGGCGAGCAGCTATTAAGATGCATCATCCACAGCAGCCTCCAGCATTGTTTCGCTGGTGTTCGTTGCGACAGTGACTATGATATAGTATGACCATTCGGTCAGACACGACCGGGGGCGTCGTATGAACACCTGCTATGCATCCACATCAACTCTCCCACCTCATTCTCCACCACGAACATAGCCACCACCCTCTACTCAACCCCCGTCTTCTCCTCTAGCTGTAGCTGCCGTATTCACTTTCAGCATAGCCAACAGGAAATTTGGCACATCGAGCCCCCCATCAGCTCATTCTCCCCCTGCAGCACCTCCACCAGACGAATCGCTACGCAGTGTCCAAGCTGCGGAAGTCACCGTATATCACGTGACTAGTTGGACCGTCAAACCTCAACCACGGACAGCGTTCAAATTAAAGCTTTACGCCCGCCTGCGCGGCACAACCCGCAACATCCTTGGCCAATATGAAAATGAGGGGGCCTCGGAATTCCAGTTACAATTAGCCCGGGCAAGTGATATTTGCAAGTTATCTGGCATACGCATACACGACTCGGGACAAATGCATAATTACTTCTAGTAAACCCGTCAATACCAGCGGCAACTTGTCATCATTGGTGTCAACCACTACATTGGCCTCAAATTTCAAATAAAGTACATCCCCTATAGCATCCTCCATATAGATGTGATCTCTGTCGACTCCATATGGGATTTGCGTGTTTTGGTTGAGTAATAAAATAATGCGTGCGTGTCCGTTACTTTCACCACTTTCGTCCATCTAACGTCGGGGTGCAGGGCAATGGTCTAGTAATCCATGTGTCAACTGCCATAGATGAACCCACCACGCCTATATTGGTGAGAGCGGTATGGTCTTTAACAGGAACCGGGACGGCTCGTGCGGACTTCAGACCGTTGTAGATAAGTATACCCATTCGATAAGGGCGCTATTACTAAGCCAGCAGTCAGCTAAACGTCACAACATTGGTTTCCGCTGCGGTAACGGACTGGAAGATTACTGGTAGTTTGGCTGTAGGTGCCATAAGGTTGTCGCGTACGTGAGCAACATGGTCGTAGGCTGTTATCCGAGTTGCGTGGAGGAATGGCATGTTCCAAAACAAGAACGAAAGAGAAACGCCTGAGCACGTTCTTATTTATGGATTGGTGATAACCCCTCTCTCTCTTTTTGAACAACCGGAGTTTGTGCGGATGGACGTCCTCCTGCCACCGAAGGGGTGATCTAGAGAAAGAGAAGACCTCACGAGGCTGATTATATCATTGTTTTATGTATCAGTTCAGCCAAGGCAGTAATATGCAATGAGTCGTAACGTAGAAAGTATTGAAGCCTATTTCCTCCTTTTATCCAATTTTATTTATTTAGGGCATATCGAGAAAAGAAACAAACGATGATGATTCACCTCAATTGATATTCATAGTATCCATTTCACGTTTTTTCCCACTTTTCCTCGCCGAGGTCTTAGCCTGTTTCACGGTGGTGGAGATGGCGCGCTAAGAGAGGAAGAGGCCATGGATGACTGGAGAATATGTGAGCATAAACAGATTAATTAGACAAGAAGATATCGTTACCCCAGCATTCCTTTCCCCGGAGCTAGGGGTGAAACGCTGTCAATGACTTTTAAGTGATTAGCTGAGGACGACTGTGAAAGAAAACATGAGCATAAATAGGTCGACTAGACAGTCAGAACTCGGTACCTGAGCGGTCCTATCGCTATCCCGGGCGGGCGAGACGGTGTCAAAACCTCTTAAGCAATTGTTGTTGCTGTCGGATTGAATGCCCTCCTCGTTGGTGGTGTAGTCGTCGATAGAGAGACGTATAGAGCGCTCGTCAATTGGTTCCAGCGAGGGCATGAGTACTTTCACTCTGTCCGCGTAAATTTGATAAAACTGAGAGGGATCAATGGTCATTAGGTGAACAGAAACGAAGTATGAACCTTTTTCTGCGAGTAATTTTGATATCCTCGTGAGAACGACTGTTCCGTTGCGCAGTTTATCGTACTCGAGCCAAGGAGGCGTCAGTATCCCATCTTCGTCGACAGTGTTTCTTTGGACTAGTTTGGCCAGGCTATGGTTGAACAAAGCGCCACCATAATCGGATAGAAGACGGGGATCGTAGTGAGCGCCAAGTTTAATTTCCGAGACTGGAAGTACACGTCAGCATTATGCAAGCGCTGCATGTCGGATCACGTACCCGAAGGAGTAACAACGGGCACAGGCTCCATGTGCGTTGAGTCGTCCACCGGAGTAGGTGCTGATACCATGATTCTCGGTTGTTTTCCGTTGCGCCCTCGTCTTTTGGTGCCAGACGATGTAGAGGTTGAAGAAGATGGTACGACGTATTTGGGGCCCATGTAGACACACATCAAGTCGGCAGCTCTATCCGGATTTGATGGACTTAACCATTCGACCGCTTCGACATTCTGCAGAGGATGGGTTAGCATCAGATAAAATAGATTTGAATGCTCGAAGAACCTGATCATTTTCCTGTTCCAGTTGTTCGTCTTCGTGTAAGTGCTAGCGGAAAGTTACTCGGCGGCGGGGTATAGCGTGCTTGGCGAAGGCGCGGGAATGGCATCGAGTCGGTGATACCGTCGGCTTGTATTCCAACACATCGAGTTTAGGACAGTTAATTGGTAGTCAAATAGGTACATCAGTTCCCGCGGAGCGCTGGTGGGAACCTTTATCATAAAAGCATCCTTCACTCACGTGTCATCATTAATGAGATTATAGTTCTATAAGTACAAACAAGCATGTTTAGTGAAACACCGCAGACAGAAAAGAAATAAAGACACACGGGAGGGCGTCCAATGTAGTGGTTCCCGGAAGCCTGGTGAGGTGTTCCGACGGCACGTGGCGCGATTTCTCCGAAGATCCAAGCGGTGAAAGGAACAATTTTTTCATCGTTTGACTTGAGTTTAAATCCATTCCGCGTGTCCCGTTCAAAATCCCGCTTGTATTCGAGATTAATCAGGGCACGGCTCCCCATCTTTCGTACGTTATCGATGAGTCGGTTGTAGTCGCCAGAGGTGACACGATCTAAGTAGAAGGCAGAGTCGGACATATTCGAGAAAGCGGATGGAGTGAGAGGTGTCGCTAGCCTATATATACAGAAGGGCGACAGCAGGAGGACTTCAAAGGAGAATTAAGACAGACGGGAAGAGCGGCGGGAATACTGTAGAGAGACATGGTGAAGCGTTCGCCGAGAAACCCTATCTGTCGTCGTCGCTAAGATTCCCCTGCACAGGGGCATCGGCGAAGAAGAGATGAGTGAAAAGCGCAAGACTGTGTGTGCCGCAGCGGGCGGAGAGATTGTGTTTGCGGAATACTGGCTTGCGGTGGCTCCTGTCTTACACTTGGGCCAATGCAAAGGATCGAAGCGGTAGAGCATGAAAAAAAAGATGTGATCGGCCACGGAGGACCGGGAGTCGAAGCGCTAGGGAAAGAGCTTAGAGCTCAAACGTATGGGTAGTAGGTTACAGGTACGCAGGTCACATGACCGGCACGTGCTCCGTGCTCAAGCTTTGGCGGACAGGCTATCCTTAGTCCTAAAACCCTTCACCTTTCAGGTTGCGGGAATTCAAACGGTTCATGCCCATCTCCAGCGTCTCGCGATTCTTCGTCGTAATCCGGACCCGTCCTCAACTCGACCGCCCACAAGTTTTTCAAGTCGTGTGTCGCAACGAGCGCGAGTAGTTTATCATCGGAAGCCAGGACTCTGCTTCCACTAGTTTACCCAGTCCTTCGTCCGTACGAACGATCCGAGAATCGAGGCTATCTTGATCTCATCACGCGTGCGAGGGAATTTATAGTATGGACAACAGGCCGGAACAGCTCATTCTGATATGCCTCAAGTTGGATGTAGAGCATCGTGAAACGTTTGTGTGGAATTTAAATGGTATGTTCCGTAATCGATCATCTCCCAAATGTTTAACATGTCTTTATAGATCCCATCGCTACCCCTGAGCATTTCGCATAGATGCTTGTCGAAGATTACAACCTGTCTACTGGTTCAAATAATGTTCCGCACACCTCCCCATCGATGGTGTGATACAATGGACAAAAGAATCAGAGACGAAAACAAATGTATACTACGTGGAATTGCAATCACGGGGACATTGCATTTGAGTGCAGTCATAACAGAGTTTGTGATGTATGTGATATATCTTATGTAAAGAAAATAGTCGTCAAGCAATCTCCTTTTCCACATCGGAAACGACAGAAAAAAATGTCGTCCTTCTTCATCTTTGGTTTTTTCGCACTGGCAAACAGTGGTCATATGAAATCTTTTACTTTGAAATAGTATCACATCATAGTACGTGGTAATTGATTACATTTTACCGTCGGAGCGCAGCGCAGGCGGGTCTTGTAGGACTCAATAATTTGATGGTAGAGTCGGTTGAGTCAAGCGAATGTCTTGTGAATATTGCAGAATCTCCATCAGTTTCTTGTTCCACGCCGTTTCGTGTAAGTCCGAATACAAGGATTTCAAGTATGTGCAGTACAGTACTGCATGTTCCAGCTCGAGTAACTTATATTCTGAGACAGACACATCATGCTGTAAACATCCAACCAAGAACTTGTTTTCTTTAATTTATCTCATACACCCATGGTTACTAGAGTAGGGAATCACCTTTGGGGTTCATGGCGTACGGGTACTCGTAGTGTTCTGATTCATCAAATACAACAGGCCCAAAACCTAATCCTTCAGGAACATTAGCAAGCCTTATTTCTGGAGAGGAATTGTGAGTACTCCTCTAGTTCAGCATGTAAACGGTCAATATGTGCTTCCAAGCCTGCGATGTAGATATTGCGCCTGTGTGGCTCTCTCAAGGTTGATCCAACCAAGGCTTAGCGCTTAGGTACTCGACTCGAACGGAGACAACCTACAGTTCGTTGGAAGAGAAGAGTGCATATGAACCGAGTATAACGCGGCACGAGAAGAGCGGCGGTCATAAGACAGATCTGGGCTGCCCGAACACTCGTCCCTCGGCCGCCGCACGGCCCACCCCATTTTTCCTGATTTTGCCTTTTATAAGTCTGTTCTCACTCACAATCCTTCTCTGCGTGATTCTCAATTTGAATATTAGGAAGTGCCGTTATACTAAGCAGAATCGGGGCTCGCAGACCCACTGTTGTCCGTAACTGTAGTTTGTGGCAGTCAGTAAAAAAGAATAAAATGTAACAAACGTACTTCCCAATTTGTTTATTTTCTACATCAACTGACTTCTGTTTGATGATAAGTTCCCGAGGCAGCCTAGATGTACTGATCCTTGAAAATCGCAGTTCTACAGACCATTGCTTGAATGAATTTGCAGACCTGAAGTCGTGTAGAGCTGACCCTGGCGCTTCCTTTTCACGACTGTCACGGTCACCTGCTACTAGCTAGTGTTACCACGCGTTCAAAACCCTCCGCATTATGGGTGTAGCAGGGCTTTGGGAGGTACGTAGGAAGCACAGTCCAGGACGCTCTGTTGAAAACATCCAGGTACTTAAACCGGCCGTAGAAGTACGCTCCATGACAGAGCTGGCGATCACGGAGGGTTTTATCGCCAATCCACAGGGACTTCGCGGGTTTCGGATTGGAATAGACGCGAGTATATGGTTCTTTCATGCCGAATACGGGAAGAAGGGCGAAAATCCGGTGCTCCGCACGCTTTTTTTTCGTTGCGCTACTCTGATGCGGACGACATTCTTGCCATTGTTCGTTTTCGATGGTCCGAAAAGGCCCAACTTCAAACGCGGCAAAAAGATTAACAAGACCCGTCACCAACTTATTCCCGGTATGAAGGCTATCATTGAGGCTTTTGGATTCGAATGGAGAATGGTGGGTTTCCGTTTCTTTCGATTTTCCCCCTTTTTGAGTAGCTTGTAGGCTCCAGCTGAGGCTGAGGCCGAGCTAGCGTATCTCAATAGAGCTGGCATCATTGATGCTGTACTCTCAGATGACGTTGATAACTTCCTCTTCGGCGCCACTACCGTAATCCGCAAGTGCGCCTTCCAGCCGCGACGTGATAGTCTGACTCATACCCCTTTCCAGTTTAAGCAACAATCTTTCTGGTAACAGAGCAAACCCCATCTTGAATAGCGAAGGCAGGGACGACAAGAACCATACAGGGTTGTATCGAGCGTTGACAATTCGCAGCCATTCGTCCATTTCACTTACCAGGGGTGGCTTTGTACTTATAGGCCTCTTGTCGGGTGGTGATTACGCTCAAGCCGGTTTACCTGGGTGCGGTATTACCACTGCCCACGCGCTCGCACGCTGCGGCTTCGGTGACTCTTTATACGAAGCAGCTACTACCCTACCTGCTGATGCTCTCCCCAATTTTCTGGCCCATTGGCGCCAAGACTTGCAAGAAGAACTTCGAACGAATTCTCGAGGAATCATAGGTCGTAAGCTGAAGAAACTAGCCAAAGAAGTCCCCAACTCTTTTCCCAACATCGACATCCTCCTATCCTACACAAACCCCATAACTTCCGAGAGCCTCGGATGCGCGGCCGAGAAAAATATGAAGCTGACTTGGGGGAAGGAGCCAGATGTTGGTAAACTGGCAGCTACATGTGAATTCTACTTTGAGTGGGGATACAAAGAAGCGATTATCAAGCGATCTAGGACGCTGCTGTGGCACTCGATCGTACTACGAATATTGAGGCGGGCCGTGATCAACGCGGAAACATCTGACTATAGCTCGTCCTCAACTACCATGCCCTCTACACCGCGTAAAGGCAAGGACCGGGCACATCCTCGCATTATTAATACGCCATCTAAAATGGTTGCGAGGCATTTTGCTTCGATGGGTCTCAACTCGCCAGAGTCTGGTGATGAAGGGCCTCTTATTGTGAAGATCCACTCTTCGCGAAATCATGCGAGCACGGATGGGCTTTTAGAATATCGTCTCGAAGTGGCACCCGCTCAGCTGGTGCGATTGGCAGAATCAGGCATCAAGAGAATGAGGGAGCCTTCGCACACGGACGAGTGGACATCCGAGGAGGATGTTGGAGGGGACAATGCCGATTCCGACGCTGGGAAAAAGACCAAGGGACTGAAGCCACCTCCGGATCCGACAAGTCATCTGCGGCTGTGGATGCCAGCATGTATGGTGGAAATGGCAGAACCAGAGATCGTCGAAGAGTATAATGAGCGAAGGTCTAAGAAGGCTTCGAAGGAGAACGGGAAAGCTAGAGAAGAATCAGGCGCTACAAAGCAGTCAAAGAATAAGGTATCAAAGTCCCAGAAACCGTTATACGACTCGGACACAGATCAGCAGCTACCCCTTGAAGACATGCTTGCGAAGAGAAAGGCGACGATACAGTCGACTCCTAGCCGTAGAGCCGATGGACGGATGGTGCTACCAGCTTTGTTTGAAGAAAGCCAGGAAAGCGGATCCAACGCGTTATTTTCAATGCCCATTTTTATGACACAGTCACGCGCCGAATTCTCCAAGACAGCCGCCAAATGTGAGAAACGGAGAAAGCCCGGGTTCGGCTATCTATCGTCATCAGATGAAGATGAGCAACCACCATTTCCGATTTCGTTCAACAAGGAGGACGTGCTCTCGTCGAGCGATACTCATGGCCGGCTAAACACGATGAGACCCACGAAGACGAGTCTGGAGGGTAGTTCATCGCAGACGTCGGATTCCCAACGACACCAGTCGCCACGGAAATCTCTGAAACGCACTTTGGTAGAAAGCCAAGCACGGTCAACCTCTCCGCGTAAACGAGCTGCTAACGCGAAGGCGGTCAATACGTCCGTCATCGAGATATCTTCGGACGACTCGGATGATTCCGGCGCTCGTCCGGCTTCTGTCTCTGTGCAACGATCCAGTGTTCCGCCATTGATG